>JBBBDQ010000923.1:480000-565000 GCA_037127315.1 Ascarosepion bandense | reverse complement strand
ACAGCGAAACAGGCTTGTATGTGGATGACGAATATTATGCTCTCATTACGATTGCACACTCTAGAGAGGAACATTTGAAAAAAAAAACAAAAAAAAACAGTTACCACTTCGGCGATATATGCATAATTCTTCAGCAATGAATTGAGTTCTTGCGGTGATTGGCGTGTGTATACACCGCTTATAGATAATATGCTAAAATTTCTCTTCTCTGATGCCATGTGCCTATTGCTTAGGGGTTAGCGACTCCAACTGACACCAAATCGGTCGAGTTTTGATCTTGGCCAGAGGCAAGTAGATTTCTAGCCACACTGATGAGCTGTGATACAGCGAAACAGGCTTGTATGTGGATGATATATATATATATATATATATATATATATATATATATATATATTCATGGTAAATCGGAAGTATGGGCCTATTTCAGGCGAACCATCATCAGCTTCCGTTTTTATTTTACAAAGGATTTTACACGATACCCATGCTTATATATATATATATATATATGAAATGATTTGTTTGAACATTATTTTGATCAATACTCGTATTTAAGTAGATATTCTATTTATGATAAAACAGTATTATATACTTATTTTTACCGGCCTGATTATTTACGATAAATTTTTGTTACGGAAATGTTTGCCATTCGGCAGGATTCGAACCTGTGACCCCTATCCACGTAAGGGAAGCCACCAAGTAATCTGGCTCGTCTTAGACCTCTCGACCACGAGTGACGATCAGTGTAAACGAAGTCAAATCAAGCCTATAAAACAATTTTCGAATTCATCGAAATAACCATATCTGCTCTGAAATGTATCGTATTGTCAACAAATGTGAACATGTTACGGAAATGAATGAACATTAAGAAACTGGTTATAAACAAACAACCGACAATTTGAAATGATTTGTTTGAACATTATTTTTGGTCGATACTCGTATTTAAGTAGATATTCTGTTTATAATCAAACAGTATTATATATTTATTTCTACCGGCCTGATTATTTACGATAATCATCATGTTACGGAAATTAACGAAGATTAACGAAACTAGTTATAAACAACCGACAATTTGAAATGATTTTGAACTTTTTTTTTATAAACGCCTTGGTCAAAAGTTTGCACTGAGACGTAGTCCAGGGGTTTCCAAACTGGGGTACATGTATGGTGATACCGAGCAAGCGAGGGACCAGATGTGTGCTCTCAGAGATCCAGAAAGCAAATGACCAAAACTGGTCTTTGCACATCTGGGCTCCACACAGAAGTTCCGGATGTAAACCAAAAATAAATAAATATCAAATTCCTTCTACGGACCTGTAGCGGAACTCTGGATCCTGATTGGTCAACAAATCGCAAAATTCAAAATACGTCAGTGAAACTGTTTTTCCATAGCTAAAGAAAAAAATCATTCCGTGATCCGCACCACGTGACTATTCAATATTTAAGGATGGTCTCTAACCGGTCACGACGGTAATTTCGGAGGAGGCGGTTTGCTGACACACATCAAAGATGTAACTGTCAATTTCAAGTGACACGGACATTCTCTCCCCACTCTCCCCACTCTCTCTCTCTCTTTCTCCTTCTCTATCTCAACAACCTTAACCCTAACCCTGCTACAAACAACTTTATCATTGAATATGAATTCTACTCGTAACTACTTACTAAGGTTTATAAATGAACATTAATTTCTACGAATTCTTGTTATTCGTTCCTTTTAATAAATTTCTATTTTAACATTCAAAATGTATATTTTATTATTCCACTCTTCTACACTAATCCACACATTCCAACTGACAACCAACCTTCTAATGACAACCATTCTGATGAATATCAATTCAACATATTACTTGTAAGCCGTAGGGAGTTCGCTTAAGTCTGACGCAAGCGGAACAAAAGAAAATTTAAACAGTTTCCTACACTTCACATGTACCCCTAGTGGTACGTTAGTACTCTTCGCAGAGGTGGGGTACTATAACTCGGAGAAATTAACCACCACTATTCAATAAATGACATGATCTCCATCCAGATTGCACAGCGTATTCTTTTTTCAATTTCTTTATTTTAGTAAGCAAAGCTTTTAATTAAGTGGTCGGGCGCCCCTGCTGTTCACCTTGGGGTTCTTGACACGATCCCAAAAAGAATCTGTAATGTAGTCAATCCCGACCTAGCGGCCTGACTCCAGTCTCTCTCACCGACGAGATGTGGCTTCCCTCTGTCCTTTCTACCTTCGCGAATCCTTCTCCGACACGCTTAGATCCTTCGTGCCTCTCCTAGACTCCCATTCATTTACTCACTTTACACTTTGCTCTCACGCAGCTCTCTTCATACCAATGTTCCCGTCCTTCTCCTACCCATTCTCGGAAACCTACTGTGACCGTCTCTTCTCCTTCCAGCTTCGGCTTAAATAGCCGAACAGATTGAGTTTATTTGTAGTCCCTTCTTATCACTCTCTTCAGCTATCTTCTCTGTATCCGTACCGGACCTGAAAGATGAGGTATGGGATATGGATACAGATGAAAACTCAAAACTTCTGAGCACGATCTTCGTTGTGCCATGGCTAAAGTTTCCTATCGAATAAATGAGCTTGTTGCGAAAAAAAAAAATTAAATAAATAAATAAAGAAAAAAAAAGAAAGAAAAAAAGAAATCAAAGAGCCGGGTTCAAAATCCAGTTGAATTCGTTGTATTCACTTAAGATATTAATCTATTTGGGTTCTTTAGCGTTGGTTGGCAACCTGTCTACCGCAGAAAGAAATAGCAAACTTCTTCGGGAAAAATCTTCTGCCTAATCAGTCATGAATCGAAAAGAGACATGATCGCCCAAGCGGATATCACATATGGCACTTGAGTGAATGACTGAATATAATAGTTGGGAACACAAGTAAAGTTTCTATTGCGCATAAAGTGAGGGATCTGTTTTATATTGTTATTAAGTAATAAACTAATCCTCCTCTAATTCCTGCATACTAATATAATAATATAATATAATCCGTCTCTTCTCCCTCCAGCTTCGGCTTAAATAGCCGAACAGATTGAGTTCTGTAGCCTTGGTTGGCAACCAGTCTACCACAGAAATTAATCGCAACTTAGTGCAGCAAATTCTGCCTAGTAAGTCATGTATCAAAAGAGACATGATCGCCCATGCGGATATCACATATGGCAATTAAGTGAATGACTGAATATAATAGTTGAAAACACAAGTAAAGTTTCTATTGCGCATAAAGTGAGGGATCTGTCTTTTATTGTTATGAAGTAATAAACTGATCCCCCACTAATTCCTGCTTATTAAAATAATAATATAATTAAACAAATATGTATGAATGACTGAACTAGATTATGAATTAACTACGTTTAATTCACTGATGTTATGAGCATTTGACTCACGATAAAATTTCAATTTCCTTGTTTTTCTTTTTCATTCTCAATTTTTCGGGGTACACAGGAATGTTTAAAAATGCCAAGGGATACAGAAGAACAAAAAGATTCGGAACTTCTGCTGTAGTTGATTCCTCTAATCACAGCATGGCTACAGACGTTTAATTTCCTAATATATCCCTTTCCATAACTATCACACATCATAAACGATATATATATATATATATATATATATATATATATATATATATATATATATCCGAAAAATTAAATATTAATACTGATCTAGCCAGGTATATTGGTTAGGACTCATTTCTTCGGGACGTCCCTTGGACCGATATCTTCAACCACTCAACTGAAAATTGCGCCACTGAGGTTTCCTCTTGGGTCAAAGCCAGCATGGGAGCTTTCATCCCTTCTCGGAAATACCAGGTGAAATCGTTCCCATGCCCGCTATAACACACAGAAACCACTATTTCCGTCATACTAGTGATAGCGCTCGTCACAGCAGGTAGTTATTCGCAGTAAATGTAAGCTTGTCCTCGAAGAAGCAAAGTCCCTGTTTGCCAAGAGACTGAGGCACCGCATAGACTCTAACAACTTTGGTTCTCATAATAACTGCCGGGTCTGGAATAGAGCATTAGATAAGTGTAAAGTCTCAATTCCTCCCTTTTCAATCCTCCTCTCCTGATAAACCTGAATGCTCTGCCCATAGTAAGTCAGTTAAGTGCCATACGTGATACACGTTTGGGCGATCATGTCTCGAAAAAGACATGACTGACTGGGCAGAAGATTATCCCGCAGTAGGTTGCCATTGCTTTCTGCGGTAGACTGGTTGACATGTAACCCAATCTGTCCTATTATTTGACTCATAGCTAGAGGGGAAAGAGATGTATTATATTATTAAGTAGTAATTAGTAAGGGATCATTTTATTACTTCATAACAATATAAAATTGATCCCCCAATTTATGCCCAGTAGCAGCCTTAATTATGTTTTCAATTATTGTATTCAGTCAGTCATATAAGTGCCATATGTGATACACGCTTTGGGCAGAAGATTATCTCGCAGTAGGTTGTCATTACCGCAGAAGTTAGACTGGTTGCCAGCCAGAGCTATAGAACCCAATCAGTCCTGTTATTTGACTCATATCTAGAAGGGGAAGAGATGTATTATATTATTAAGTAGTAATTGGTGGGGGATCTGTTTATTACTTCATAACAATATAAAACTGATCCCCCACTTTATGCCCAGTAGACGCCTTTGGGCGATCATGTCTCGAAAGAAACATGACTGGGCAGAATTTTAACCTGCAGTAGGTTGCCATTGCTTTCTGCGGTAGACTATTTGCAAGCCAAGGCTATAGAACCCAATCTGTTCTGTTATTTAACCCATAACTGGGGAAAGAGACAGATTAATACCTTTCCCAAGGATATTTGCTCGTAAGTGAATGCAACTGGAATTCGAACTCGACTCTCTGATTTGCCGTTCCGATTTGATATCCGCTGCATCACAAATTGTCTGCTCTGCCCATAAATTGTCATTAGACTCTACTCTCGACTCATTTGAATTATCCCAGCCTAAGTTCCTTCCTAAAAATGAGTCACTGTCAAGTGATATGGATATAACCCATTCGATCGTTTCTCCTATCATCTCTAACCTAGATCCCAACAAAGCATGTGGACCCTATGGTATCCCTCTAATTGTCATTTTCAAGTGTGCTCTCGAACTGGCTCCTGTTCTCTCTAAACTGTATAATAGATGTCTTGCTGCCGCCTACTTTCCTGACTGTTAGAAGTTATCATCTATTGTTTTAGTTTTTTAAGTATACTGGTGAGCTTTCAGGTACAAAAATTTAAATATCTGGGAAGTGTTCTAATAGAAGACAGAAAGTGCGACACAGAGATCCGAAGGCGAATTGGCATGGCGAAGGACGCGTTCCACAGGCTGAGTAGAGTATTAAGAGACAGGAAAATTTTGCTAGAAACAAAGAAAAAAGTACTGGATTGTCAGTTCTTTAATATGGCAGTGAATGCTGGAAAATATCAACAAAGATGAAGGGAAAACTTGAAGCAACTGAAATGTGGTTCTACAGAAGGATGCTGCGAATATCATGGACTGAGTATGTGAGCAATATGGAAACGAAAACGAAATTAATATTGAGCATCAGGAAGAGACAGCCACCAGGGATAGTAAGAAGTGAAAAGCAACGATCGCCTACGTCCTGAAAGGACACGGCACATAGAAGAAGGTGAGCTATTCGATCCTTCCAACTATCGGCCTATTAGAGTTCTACCTACTTTTTGGGAAACCCCAATCGATGCTGAATTGTTTCATTATCTCACATCGCAGGGCTTTTTCTCTGACAAACAATATGGCTTTCGTTTCTTCAGGTCAACTGCTGATGTGTTATGGTGAAACACAACTATTCTATAGTGAATAGATTCTCCCACCTAATTTAAGTAGGAGTAGTAAGAGGAACGATGGTCAGTCGATGTTGGACGATATTAGTCGACAGTTAGTCGAATAAGAATGTAGTCAACGACCCGGCAAGATTACACTGCGTAATACATATTATATCAAGTTCATAACGTTCTGTGCGTCGAACCTATTAGGACCGATTTTTGCACAAATATTAGCCTTCACTGCGACAATAACTCCACAACATGATGTACCGATGATAATTTCGGAAAGTGACTCTCATGTTCTAGATTTAAACGGTGAAACCCAGGCTGCATCATGGGATATCTCAGAAACCATTTGCATTCAGGTCTTCTCCACAAACTGAAATGTCACAGTGTCTCCGGATTTTTTTGAACTGATCCAATTTTTCTCATCAAATCGTGAAATAAAAGTTATCCTGAACTGTCACATGTCTAGATTCTTTCGTACTAACACGGGTGAGCCCCATCAGGGTTCCATCATTTGTTCTACTCTTTTTAAAATTTTCATTAATGACCTTTTTGATGACATCAGTTCTTAACTTGGTATCTACGCTGGTGATACAACAATTTACTCCTGCCTCGCTGGTAAGTGAGTGATGGGTAAAAAAATAGCAAAAAAAATAAAAACAAAAAACAGTGTGCACTCTGATTAAAACAGGATCTATATATATTTAAAAGGCAAGATGTCAACTAGGCAGTTGATATTAGCCGGCAGTTAGCCGAATACTAAGGAGTTATCTTTCAGTGGAAGATTCCCAAATTCCTAACATTTTGGGTACGTTAAGTCAATTAGCAACCGACATAGCACGATTCTAATATTCAGTGCGAAAACTACTCCACAACAGTCTCTCTGTCTGTCTGTCCGTTATGCAAATCCACAATTTTTATCTGATTCTCACCAAACTTCACACAAATATTCTTTAGGCTTCCACTCATGTCATGGGCTACTTATTTTTCCGATTCCCAACCCCCGATATCCAATCAGGTCTGATCAAGATCAGGATTTCAGCCCTTTTATAGTGGTTCTGGCTGCAGAATTTGCTCTAATTTGGTAAAATTATAGTTTTTAGTCTCAAACATAAGTAGATTTTCTCAGACGACTCATTTTCCCCCATATCGGAAATCGATACCCCCCGATATTCTATCGAAATCTTACTCCCAATGGATATAATAAGTTTTCATGGACTTACTTAGGTTAGTTTATACTTGGATGACTTATTTGACTTCGATATTGGAAATCGATACACCGATATCCTATCAGGTCTGATCAAAATTAGGTTTTAGGTCCTTTTATTTTAGTTCTTGCTTCAGGTTTGGCTCTAAGTAGGTATAATTGTAGTTCTTAGTCTCAGCCATGATACCATTTACTTAGAGGACTTATTTAGCCTTCAAAATTCAGTTTGCGACGGTAAACTTATTTGAAATAGATACCGGAAATCAAAATTTGACTTTCATCCATTTATGTTTCTTTGACTGGAAACATCTATTGCTTTTTAGTCTTTCGTGCGAACGTTCCAAGAGTCTGAGCTCCAGGACCATGGATTAGTTTTAAAGCTTTCATTACACCCGAGCAACACCGAGTTATACTGCTAGTATTGTCACAAGGTTCATATTTCTACTGATCTACCGTTTTATAGAAAAAAGCACAAAAAAAAAAAAAATAACGAAAACAAAAAAAAGACTTTGCGTAAGAGGAGACATTTTTACGGCTAACATTTTTATTTTTTTTACTACCATCATAGCCCGGCGTTGCTCATGCAACTCAGAACATTTTAATTTCTTCAGCGGATGAAACAAATACCTTTAAATTCGCTGCAGACACTTAAAATATAATCTATCTATATATATATATATAAGGCAATCAGTGAGTCTGTGTGTGACTGTTCCCTATGTATGTTTACATTTTTTAAATTTATTTTGTTTCAAAATTACAGGGAAAAATATTTATATTTTTTGTTGACCAAATTAATTTTTAAAGCGTCGGAATAAAAATTAAATATAAAGGCTCATTTTTATTTTTAGTCGCGTTTGACACGTGATTTGATTTCTGTGACGTAATCTAGCAACCATCTTAGATGTTTTACGGAGCAAATGTAAACAATCGGTTCCATTGGCCAAAATGTGCGAAAGGGAAAATTGCTGAACTTAAACTCAAAAAGTATTTGTCGACCTGACTTACCTGTAGATATGTGTCCCTATAAAGTTTGAATGGCGTAGCTTAGAAAAATGTAGGCGTGCATAGATTACAGTCACACACAGACTCACAGATTGTCTTTTATATAAATAGATTTTTGTGATTCGGATTCTGTTCAGTTTAATTTATTTATTTGTTTATTTTTTGTATTCTTTTTTCGTTTCTAATTTTGTGTATTCGATTGTTATACATGAAACGATGCGTTTTTTTGGTTGGTTGTTGATCCGGTCGTCTAACGAACTAACCTTCTTAGGAAATAAAAAAAAATCTTTGCTTTATTCCTGACATGTTTTCTTTCCAGATAATTTTCTTTCAATATATTGTTACTCAAAAAGCCCGATAAAAATGATTATAATGAAACAATGACGAGTAATCTTACTGCATGACTATAAACTTGGAAAAAAGAACCATTTTTGTACTGAATCATTACATGTGATGAAAAATGGATAATCTTTGACAACAGTAAGAGATTAGGCCAGTGGTTGGATGCAAGGGGATCACCAAAAAAAAAAAAAATACTCTACATTGCTCCCTAAAATGTTAATGGTCACTGTATGCTGGTCTTTCAAAGGGGTTATTCATTTTTGCCTCAAATGGAAATAATAACAACAACAAACTCATGTTGTGGAAAAATTGTGTTTATGCACGAAAAATTGAAAAAGAAACATGCTGCACTCGTGAATAGGGAATTTTGTAGCACGACAATCAACGACAACCCACGGTCGCACGCTTCTCAATCAACTGTCAAAAAGTTGCATGGCCTGAATTATGAAATTTTGTCTCATCCTCCATATTCATCCGCTGTCTTTCCTGCTGATTATCACTTATTTAAACATTTAGAGCTTTTCATATGGAATAAAATATTCTTCAATAAGGAAGAAGTAATCGAAGTATTAATATATTTATCACAATCTTTTTAAAGATGGGATTAAAAGTTTGAAGTAACGTTGGAGAACAGTCATTCATGGTGCTTATTTCAACGAAATAAATTCGTTATTTAACATTTCAGAAGCGTTTTATTCATTGCCAAGTGCGTCATTTCTGTGTGTATATCCATACCTTCATGCTTCCCTCGATATTACCTAGACTTTATGAATTTAAAGCTACTACTGTATGTGCGTTGTGGTGCAGTGGATGTCGGCTCAGAACGAGAAATCGGGGAGCCGAGTTCGAATTCCGATAGAAGTCCTTGCATTCATTTTCGCACAGGTACCATTGGGAAAGATAGCAATCCGTCTCTTCCCTCCAATTATAGGTTAAATAACAGGACAGACTGGCAACCAGTCTATCTCAGAAAGCAATAGCAACCTACTACGGAGTAATCTTCTACCCAGTCAGTCATGTCACTTTCGAGACATGATCGCCCAAAGCGTGTATCACGTATGGCACTTAACTGACTGACTGAATATAATAGTTGAAAACATGATTAAGGCTTCTACTGGGCATAAAATGGGGGATCAGTTTTATATTGTTCTTGATTAATAAACTGATCCCCCACTAATTATTACTTAATAATATTATACATCTCTTCTATCTTTAGCTATGAGTCAAATAATAGTACAGATTGGGTTCTGTAGCCTGGGTCGGCAACCAGTCTACTGCAGAAAGCAATGGCAACCTACTGCGGGGTAATCCTCTGCCCAGTCAGTCATGTCACTTTCGAGACATGATCGCCCAAGCGTGTATCATGTATGGCATTTAACTGTCTGACTGTATTAATTGACTGTATAATTAGTTTCTTGCGTTTCAGTTAATCTTAATTTTTTTACAATGATGTGCAAGGCTCGTGGTCCACTCGAGGTAGAGTGTTACAGAGTGAGAGGCATAGTTTATGCAGATATGTGTGGAAAAACTCTTAGCACTAGAATTGAATAGGTTAAGTTTGAAATGATCGTGGAAGCATCCTATCGGGAGTCGGTTTCACAAAGCAGAAGTTCGTGAAATACTTTGGCTTGAGTGGAACTTACTTCTCAACAACGGAATATGAAGGGAATGAGAGTGGTTCGCTACAATAAGCGTGGCAACCAAAATTGTATATGCAATGTCAATCGATATCTTCTATCTTCTAAATTCCTGTTCTTCGAAAGTTCTGTTTTTCATTGTTTTCCACTCAGTAATTCCTTATGTCTGATGAACTTTGTGCCTTGCTTGGGATAAAAAGATTAAAAAAAAGGGTTTGAAAGATGTTATTGTTGACCATGTCCACCATAGTTTATTTTCCACTCAGTAATTCCTTATGTCTGATGAACTTTGTGCCTTGCTTGGGGTGAAAAGATAAAAAAAGGGCTTGAAAGATGTTATTGTTGACCATGTCCACCATAGTTTATTTTCCACTCAGTAATTCCTTATGCCTGATGAACTTTGTGCCTTGCTTGGGGTGAAAAGATAAAAAAAGGGCTTGAAAGATGTTATTGTTGACCATGTCCACCATAGTTTATTTTCCACTCAGTAATTCCTTATGTCTGATGAACTTTGTGCCTTGCTTGGGATAAAAAGATTAAAAAAAAGGGTTTGAAAGATGTTATTGTTGACCATGTCCACCATAGTTTATTTTCCACTCAGTAATTCCTTATGTCTTATGGACTTTGTGCCTTGCTTGGGGTGAAAAGATAAAACAAAAACGTGTTTGAAAGGTGTTATTGTTGACTATGTCCACCATAGTTTATGAATATAGAATACAGCGCAGTACGTAATCTGTTCAATGAAACAACGTCAAAGATTATCACTCACGAGTCAGACACTCTACTCATTCTGACTATATCGACAATATTGGGAAAATATGGTTGCCTTTATACACGTCGCATTGAATATTTTGAGCCTTCTGATTGGTTAACCCTTCTGTTGGTGAACTATCAAATGAGTCAGCTCATTGCTGGCTCACTAGTATATAAGGGTACCCAAAAACTCCAACAGTCTTTTCGTCTTGCTATTAAATTTGCTCTTTGGATTTATGACCTGATGCAACCATGTGGTTTATACAATTTATGGTGAGGATGCGTACACTTCCCCATAATGAATTACCAATCGTCACTCACATAGACATTATATTTTGATAGGATGATGTTTGCTATCATCTTGCAGCTATCAACGCTTCGTATCAGTTATTTTTACGTTAAAGTAAATATCTAAAAACTAACACCTGTCGTTATCTCGACATAAACAAATGCACAAACTGCTTGAGATACGAAAGAAGAGAGAGAGAGAGAGAGAGAGAGAGATAAAACATGAAAGAGAGAGAGAGAGAGAGAGTAAAACATGAAAGAGAGAGAGAGAGAGAGTAAAACATGAAAGAGAGGAGAGAGAGAGAGAGCGAAACGAGAGCAACAGAGAGATAGCGAAGTAAGAAAGACAAAGAGAGACAGAAAGCAAAACAGGAGAGAGATTAAGAGAGAACGAAACAAGAGAGAAAAACGAAATAAGGGAGATTTGAGCAAAACGAGAGAGAGAGAGAGAGAGAGAGAGACAGCGAAAAGAGAGAGAGATAGCAAAACAAGAGCGAGAGAGAGATTTCTCAAAACAAGAGCGAGAGAGTGAGACAAGAGAGTGAGACAGAGCAAAACAAAAGAGAGCTAGCGAAAAGAGAGAGAGAGAGAGAGCGAAACGAGAGAGAAAAGGAAAAGAGAGAAAGTGAGAGGGTAAACAAGACAGAGATAGCAAAATAATAAAGAGAAAGCGAAAGAAGAGAGAGAGAGAGTGAAACAAAAGAGAGAAATAGCGAATCAAGAAAGCGCGCGAAACAGGAGGGAGAAAGAAAGAAAGAGAGAGAGAGAGAGAGGGAGAGAGAGAGAGGGAAACTAGTGAAAAATAGTAAAACGGGAAAGAGAGAGAGAGAGAGCAAAACTAGTTTGAGATAGCGAAACAATACAGAGAAAGAGAGTGAAACAAGAGAGAGAGAGAGAGAGAGAGAGAGAGAGAGAGAGAGAGAGAGAGAGAGCAAAACAAGGAAGAGAGAGTTAGCGAAACAAGACAGTAGTCATTTATTGCAAAAGAATAACATCTTGACTGAAATAATTTAGTACTTAGTATTTTCCATGTTGATCTTAGTATATTCACGAAGCATTCTTAATTTTAACATGTATTAGAAAATGCGTTGAGCTTATATATATATACAGTCCTGTTTCGCTGTATCACATCTCAACAGTACGGTTAGCTATCCGATAGCTTTTAGCCGGTACTGAAACACTGTCGATTTGACATCAGTCGGAAATTCTACCACCAAGCTATCGGCACAAGGTGGAGGAAGGCATAGTTTAACGTGTTGTATGCATAATGTATATATATATATATATATATATATATATATATATATATATATATATATATAAAAACTACCGGCCATAATTATTAGGCCACCCCAGTTTTTTTTAAAGAAATTATATATTTCATACTATTTTTAGTATTTATTTCCAAATGAAAAAAGAATTGCTCTTTTATTATTATTGCTTTGTAAACTTTTACAAGGCAAAGAAGCAAAGATGAACTCGTCTGAATCACCCTGTAAAAAAAAAGAACAACCAGCTAGTAATCAACTAGAATCGAAGTTGAGTCTAACTGACCAAAAAACCACCAGGGCAAATTGGTAGGTGGTTTAAATAATAACCTGGGAGATTCCATTCTGTTACAGGCAAGTCTATTCTGTAAGCATTGATTAGCTGATAATTTCAGTGTGTACATTGAGCTCCATAAATATTCAGCACAGCATCAACTATTTGTCTTTGGGCCACATAGGGACATGTATTCAGTTACAACCCTGTTTATTTTTGTCTGCCAATTGGACGCTAGTTGGACACATCAGGAAGGTGAGTCTCACACTCTTGAATGTTCACCTTTCTACAGGGAGGCAAAAGAAGACCACCATGTTGAAAGGTAAGTTATTTGACTTCTACACACCCTAAATTTTCTTCATTCTTTCATTGATGAAACTGCAATATAGGCAATTATTAAATATTTCTAAATTCATTTGATGCACATGTTATTGTGCAGTATTAACAAAAGAACCATTCTATTTTCATTTACAGTTATTCACTTGGCAATAAATACTAAAAAATAGTATGAAATATATCATTGTCTTAAAATAATTATGGCCGGTAGTGTATTAGGCCACCCCAGTAATGAGGAAGGAGGGCTTGGAGAATCTATTACTCACGGGACGGATAGAGAGAAAGAGAGATAGGGGGAAAGCGACGCGAGACAAACTTGATGTGATTGAAGAGTGATGGAACATAAAGAAGATCTATATATGAAATATATATATATATGAAATCGATGCTAGTTTCAGGAGTAACTAATGGGGACATAGACGCCAAATGGAGACGCAAGCGAATGAAACTGAGTTTCATAAATGAGAAGTGTGATAAAAGAAACTGTGAGAGTAGAAGAGTGGTTATATTTAACTATTTCTGCAGTAAAAGGGTTCGACCTACATGCCAATCTAGTAGCACAAGTAAATACACGTGATTGGGGTACCAGGGAAAAAAACCTAGTCAGAGCAGTTTTCATGAAAATGCTCGTAGAAAAGGCAGAGGGAAGCGACATCACGCCGGTGAGAAAGTGACTGAAGGCGGGCTGTCGAATCCGGATCGATTATATTGCAGATCTTCTTGTGGATTTTTTCAAGAACCTCAAGACGAACAGCAAGAGCACCTGACTTGATATGGCAACAGTATTAAATGCACCGAAGAAAAATATTCTAATTTTTGTTTCTCTATCTAAAAAAAAAAAATAGACAAATGAATATTAGACGAAAGGGAATTTTGCATCGCTGTCGTGTCTCAGCGACTCCGTCGTAAACGTTATTTGTGAGAAGAAAAACTAAAATTATCGAAATTCAAATAAAGGTAAAATATCAGCCTGAAAAATCTTCAAATTTTGCCGTCTTCAGAAACGTTCTGTGGGGATAATTTTACATGGTTTAAAGTTAAACGTCGCAAAATATATGCGGGGGTAGCATAACAGCTATCGGCGCGAAAAAGTTCGAATTCCGGTAGAGTCAGTTGCATTTCACATTAATGCACTTGGGAAAAAGCATAGTTCCATCACGAATAAAATAGAAGGGTAGACTGGATTCTTTAGCCGTGAAATTCTCGTCTAGAGGAAAGACTACCCTGAATTTAAAACTGTGTAGAAGGTAACGTTAAATCAATCCACTCTCTTTGCTAGGCTTAAAATAAATTATCTAACCCGTCTACTATTGAAATTTTTAAATGCAACCGTCACATCTGCTCCAATAGTTTCTTTTCTCGCACTTCCAGCCCGTGGAACTCTCTTCCGCTTTCTTACTTCTCTGATAAATTTTTGCCATTTTCTATCTTGAATCCCGTTCATCTTTTGTCCTTTCCTCAAACCTCACCATACTCAGTTTCTTTTTAAACACTTTCACTCCCTGTAACCCCCATGCGTACTAGTGACATTCTCGCCTCGCTTTGATGTGAATTGATTGACAAAACCCAAAATCATCATCATCATCATCATGAGAAACAGAGGGCCGAGGTCAAATTCGGCCGAGTAATGTTTATCTTGCACTTTTGACCTTAAGAAAGGTATGAGGCGTCTCTTCTACATTCAGCTATAGGCTAAATAGCAGGATAGACAAGGCTCTCTAGCCTTGACTGGCAGCTAGTCTAGAAGAAGGACAATTCTGAATCGATAAATGAAAGACCACTTCACTTTCATTGCAGAAATTTAATCGCAAATCAAAAGTAAAAGAAATCTGTGAAGAGTCACGACCGCTTACTCTCTGTAGGGACATTGCATTTGAAAAAATACCACAATAGATTCTACTTTGTGTTTGAGGTTGTTCCCTACTAATTTTAGTTTGGCAAAAGGCCACAAGTAAGAGGCGCTCAGTGAAGATCGAACACACTCCTCACGGGGAGACAAACTAGATCGCTAGCCAACTCACGCCGAGAGGTTACTTTGTGTTTAAAGTAGAAGGACGCGAGTGATCCGTGTTCGATTCCAGATCAATAATACCTAGCATTGAAGAAGCGGAAAAGTTAGATCTCTTAGAAGATTTAAAAGCAGTCTCTTTCGTCTCAGTATATATATAGTTTTCTTTTTGTTTATATATATATATATATATATATATATATATATATATATATATAAACAAAGGGAAAACTTTTCTTTATCAATATGTTTCATCCGCTAATGGACTTTAACAGACGACAAAAGAGAAATGAGTTGGTAAGAAAATGTTTTTCTTCTGATTTTATCCATATTGTCTTTTTACAGAAATATTTTAACACATGCATCTGAATTTTACACACACACACACACACACACACACACACACACACACACACACACACACACACACATAAAGACGACATACAAGGCAGTGCGATTAAGCTTTTAATCTAACAGCTTAATCGCACTGCCATGTCAGCCGTCTTTAATGAAACTTACTTAAAAGTGGGGTAGCTGATTAAATACACACCCTGATTGAGCACTCTGGAAGAATGGTAGACTTTGAAAAACAGTAGCTACTCTAGCATCTACGCATCGTTCATTCAGCAATGAATTAGAACACTCTCAGCTATTGGGTGTATATAATGATAATATACACGCTAAAAAGTCTGCTTCCTTCTACCGAGCGCCCATAGCTCAGAGGTAGAATCGCCGACTGACGCCAATTCGGTCGGGTTTTAATCTTGGGTAAAAAGCAATCGGATGTCTAACCGTACTGATGAGCTGTGACAGCGAAAGATATCTGTCTGCGGATATATATATATATATATATATATATATATATATATTTTCAATCCTAAGGTTAAAAGCAATCGGAGTCTAACCGTTCTGATGAGCTGTGATAAAGCGAAACAGATCTGTCTGCGGATGACTATATATATATATATATATATATATATATATATATATCCGCGTGAATACAGAACGAAGAATTCTTTCAACATCCAAAACATTAATTTAAAACAGTGCTCGATATATAATATACTATATAGAGCTGTGAATATTTACTTTAAATTATACTTTAGAACATGTACATAATATCTTTATATATAATCCCGACGAAAGCACGTTCGTTTCGGCATTGGAGCCCCAATGCCTATTCCACATTGCCTGAAGAGGCATTGAAGTTCCAATGCTGAAACGAACGTGCCTTCGTCGCGATTATATATAGAGAAATTATGTACATGTTCTAAAATATAATTTATAATAAATATGTATATATGGGGTCGGTGTTATTTTAGTTCACTTTTCAGTATTATTTAACATCAATAAATTCATCAGCTAGGATGAAAAACAAAAATTTATTCATTCAAATATAGTACAAATATTTTTGAATTAATAGATTCTTGTTTTTAATCGTTGAAGCGAGAATTTTATCGCTGAAATAGCTATTCAACGAAATGTAAATTTCAGAATTTATTGATATATATAAATACATGTTTGGCTCTGTAAATAGATAATACTATTTGCATCGAACCCTTCACCTGGTTCATTTTTAATATTGATAAAATTAATATTATTAGGATCTTGTTTTGGGGATTTTACCTATATACACTTCCTTTTTTGGATCTAATATATATATATATATATATATATATATATATATATATATATATATAAATATATATATATATATATATATAAGAAATAGTGCGAGAAGCCGTGAACGTTTTGTTTAAAGTGTAGATTTATTATTATTATTATTATTATTATTATTATTATTATTATTATTATTATTTGCTTTTTGTGTAATATATACACGATATTTTCGTCCGTCAGAAAGACAAACGCATCTCGATATGTAAAGTCACAAGTTTATTCTCCTGAAGAGAGTCAACTTTGAACTCGAAACACGTTTAGCGAAACAAATACCATTATGGCCACTTAATATATTATACAAAACGCAAGCAATAATAGCAACAATAAATCTACACTTTAAACAAAACGTTCACGGCTTTTCGCACTTCTATACCAATTTCTCTGATTGAAACAACCTCTATTTTAATATATATATATATATATATATATATATATATATATATATATATATATATAGAGTCATCCGCAGGCAGCTGTGTGTTCGCTGTATCACAGCTCATCAGTACGGTTAGACTCCGATTGCCTTTAAACCAGCATCGAAACCCGACCGAACTGGCGTCAGTTGGTGATTGTACCTCTGAGCTATGGGCGTTCGGTAGAAGGCAGACTTTTTAGCGTGTATATTGTCATTATACCCGCCCAACAGCCAGAATGCGCTAATCCATGACTGAATGAGCGATATATATATATATATATATATATATATATATATTGTTTTTATAATCATATCGCCCCAAGCAAGGCATTTTACAGCCACTGTTGTGTAGGGAGTTACACAGGAGAAAAGTTATGAGAAAGAGTGACAGGTTATAGGGGGTTTCAGGAAGTGGGTAAGAGAAGGATGACTGTGGACATAAAGTGAGAGAACAGTTTATATATTGATCGCAATGTTGAATTGATTTCCCACTTTATATCCACATTATTTTTGCATTTTTTTTTATAATCATATTTCCCCAAGCAAGGCACGCCACTGCCACTGTTCTGCAGGGGGCTACATAGGAGAAAAATTAAAGGAAAGAGTGACAAGTTATTGGGGGTGTCAGGAAGTGGGTAAGAGAAGGATGTGAATACTGATGAGAGTAGAGTGGGCAGAAAGGAGCAGGAGAGAGAGAGGATGCAAGTTAGTGACATAGGAGATGACCATTGATTTTACATCTAAATTCTTGGAGATTGTAGCCGTCGGGGAAGGAAGAAAAAGGAAAGGAATTCCACAGGCAGGAAGTGCGAGAAAAGCAGCTGGTGGAGTAGAATTTGTGTTTACATTTTATTGGTTTCACAGTAAAAGGGTGGTACCCACTTGCCGATCCTGTGGCTCGAACGAATTCGTATATAGGGGGCACCAGTTCATCGGAGCAGAAACAGAAATAGAGAAAAAACATAAAACCCATTATTATTAATCTTTCCTTATTTCCTTTAAAAGAAGAGCAAATAAACGCAAGAATAATGGTCTACAAAATATACAATCGAAACAAAAATAATAACATAATCCGCAATTATAATTTACATGAAAACAGTTGCATAATACTACCACCGACCAACTCTGTCACGTCCACTTCCTAAAACAACCTTTCTCATCTAAATAATCTTAAAAGAGTCACAAAGACATCCAAAATTATAATGGATATACTCAGATCCTCAAACACTAATAACAATAATATTTCTGAAGCAGTCATTTATTAAATAAACTAGCAGTATAGCCTGGCGTTGCTCGGGTGTAATGAAAGCTTTAAAACTAATCCATGGTCCTGGAGCTCAGACTCAGCCTAAAGAATATTTGTGTGAAGTTTGATGAGAATCGGATAAAAATTGTGGATTTGTATAAAGGACATACAGACAGATAAACAGACACACACACAAACATCTTGCCTCTTATATATATATACATTATCGATTTTCTGCACTATTGTAAGAACTGCAACCTGAAACTTCTGAATATCGTTTCTTATGTCTTTGTCTATGAGTGTATGAAATTTGATTAAAATCGGACCACTCCTTCTATAACCCGAATAATCGGTTCAGCCGTTTCGGAGTGTATAGGTAACGGACACACACACACACACAGTTCTATTTATAAATAAGTTTAGATTGTCGAACCTGTTCCTCCCAATATATTGGAGAAACAAGTAGAAATTTAAAAAAAGAAAAAAGCATTTATGAGCTCAAAAGAGACCTTAGAAATAACAACTTAAGCTAATGCACTAGTCGTACATAGAAATAAATTCAGCCACAATTTTGATTTTAGAAATGCTACACTCATAAAAAAGAAAATAACTCACTTAAAAGGAAAATTCTCGAGAGTGCCGTCATTGAATATTACCGAAATTTTAATCTACGTCCAGCCTTTTTCCCTATTACACCTTTTTTAAAAGAATTATTACTCCCCCCCCCACAAAAAAAAACCGTATACAACACTATCAAGAAATCAAAAGGAAATGGTTACATCCGTCAACACAGCAATAAAAACAATATCTCCACACGTGACAGTCAGTCAGTTAACTGTCATATGTGATACACAGTCAATCATGTCTCGAAAGAGACATGACTGACTGGGCAGAAAATTATCCCGCAGTAGGTTGCCATTGCTTTCTGCGGTAGACTGGTTGCCGACCAAGGCTACAGAACCCAATTTGTCCTGTTATTTAACTCATAGCTAGAAGGTGAGATGTGTTATATTATTAAGTAGTAATTAGTGAGGGATTAGTTTATTAATCCAGAACAATATAAAACGCTTCCCCCACTTTATGCCCAGTAAAACCCTTAATCATATTTTCAACTATTATATTCAGTCAGTCAGTTAAGTGCCATATGTGATACACGCTTGGGCGATCATGTCTCGAAAGATACATGACTGATTGGACAGAAAATTATCCCGCAGTAGGTTGTCATTGCTTTCTGCGGCAGGCTGGTTGCCAGCCAAGGCTAGGGTTATTTAACCTATAATTGGAGGAAAAAGACGGATTAATACCTTTTCCAAGGGTATTTGTGCGTAAGTGAATGCAAGGAATTCAACTGGAATTCGGACTCGGCTCCCCGATTTATCGTTCCGAGTCGATATTGATTGCACCACAACGTTCATGTGAATAATATAAAAATAGCGTTCTTTAATTTTTTTCAGTTGCTAAAGACATTTTGTTTTGTTATTATTCGTTACTTAGCTTTTAATAAATTCATTTCGTTTTTTGCCTTGAAAAAGTCCACATTGGAAAAAACGCGTTGGCAACTATTACAATTTTCCCATTGTCTCTTAAATTTATAAGTAAATGATGCTGTTGATTGTTTTTATAATGTAACTAGCAGTATAGCCCGGCGTTGCTCGGGTGTAATGAAAGCTTTAAAACTAATCCATGGTCCTGGAGCTCAGACTCTTTGGACGTTGGCACGAAAGCCTAAAAAGCAATAGTTGTTTCCAGTTAAAGCGAAACATGAAAAATGAATGGATGTAAGTCAAATTTTGATCCAAGAAATCAAAATTTGACTTACATCCATCGATATCAAATAAGTTTTTTTCGTTGTAAACTGAATTTTGAAGGCTAAATAAGTCCTCTGAGTAAATGGTATCATGACTGAGACTAAGAACTACAATTATACCTACTTAGAGTCAAACCCGAAGCAAAAACTAAAATAAAAGGGCTGAAAAAAAAAATACAGACATACAGGCAGATAAACAGACACACACACAAGCATCTTGACTTATATATATATATTATCAATTTTCTGCACTATTGTAAGAACTGCAACCTTGGAACTTCTGAATGTCGTTTCTTATGTCTTTGTCAATGAGGGTATCAAATTTGACTAAAATCGGACCACTTCCTTCTATAACCCGATTTTTTCGATTATTGATTTTCAATATTTATCGGGGGTATCTCGACACAAAACCTAGCTAAGAACTCTCGCAGACGCTTATACAACTGTGTAAACTTTCAAGAAAATCGGTTCAGCCGTTTTGGAGTCTATAGGTAACGGACACACACACAGACACAGTCACAAAGTTCCATTTATAAATAAGTTCAAATATATTGACTTGGGAAAGAGTTATTCTTTCAGGAACGGAGGTATTTGTGTTGCATATCAGTGTCGACGAATACCCGTGCCACGTAGGGCCAGAGTGACGTAGGCTGTATAACCTGCAAACCAATGTTGAAATAGAACGATGGACAACGTGCGTATAAGAAAATATATATTCACTTCATTTATTCTCTGATCAGGTGACTAGTCGTCGAGTGAAGATATGTTCGAAGGTGACAGCACACACACATCGAGAGGCCAGAGGCCGCACTCCTCCGCGGTTTTCCCTCTATCTTTCTTGATTTTGGTTCAAGTTCCAACTATAGACCGATTGCTTACTACTAATAGTTTCTGTCTGTTATATCAGCGATTACGTTATACCCTGACACATTGTTTATATCATTCCAACTTTGACACGCCGCAAATGCGTGAATATATATTGTGTAAGCTGTAAAATTTAACTTATTGCTTTATAACCCGAAACAATTTAATGTAAATTATATTCGCTTCTGACCTTGGTTATGCAGTTTTCAAAACAAATATTTTCTTGACATAGAGAATTTTGCTTGCATTCTTTATTTTGACAACAATCAAATATTTATCAAAACAATGTTTATTTTTCTTTTGCCAACTGTTTGCATATTTTTTGCTGTTTCATAAAAATACACTTCCTCAGGAAATTATTTACCAACTCATATAATCTACAACATTTAGAAAAAATCCGAGGAGCATATTTATATTTTGATAAGATTCATTTTTAATTTTTTAAATAAATACTTGTTACAAAATAAAATGTTTACATTTGCCTTGATAAATTCCATTAGTGAACAAAACGTGTCGACTAAGATAACTTATCCTTTATTTGTTTGTAGTGTCTATTGTCTCAAGTGCTTTCGACCACTTCTATAGCCATTTTCAAAGTTTTTTGTTACGTGTTTTTATGTTTGACTGTTTAAAGTGTAGTTTTTGTACTGCCTAAATAGTCGTAGCTATTATTTCAAGCCCCATAAATTGAACACGGCTGGAATATGAGTTGGCGTCTTTCTATTTAAAAAAAATCATTCAAAACACCATTTCCGCTGCTGAATAAGGTGAGATTTATATTGGGTGCCAAATGTTTTATGTAAATGCATCTCTCACAGTGGTAGACAATTATTATTGAATTGGAAAGTTAAGAAATGTTTTTTAATGCAAATTCACATTTTTCATGCAAGTATAGTTGTTTAAAGGCTAATTTCTATCATTGTACTTTCGACTATTCTCTAATCATCATCAGGAACAGCGGCTATGTTTTATGTTTTTGGAGATGAGATGATCAACTCAAGCAGACATCAAATTAATGTTTCTGTTAGAAAATGTTACAGCATGAAAATGGTCACATCAAATGATTGCGTCATAAGTCATAATCGTATATCAAATTGTTACGTTATAAGACATAATGGTATATCAATTAATTGCTCCATAATCGTATATCAAATGGTTGCGTCATACGATATAATGGTATATCAAATGGTTGCGTTGTAAGACAAAATGGTATATCAAATGGTTGCGCTGTATGACAAAATGGTATGTTAAATAATTGCCTTATAAGTCATAATGGTATATCAAATTGCTACGCCATAAGACATAGTAGTATATCAAAATGTTGCGTCATAAGACATAATGGTATATCAAGTGTTTGCGTCATAAGACATCTTGGTATATGAAATTGTTGCGTTGTAAGACATAATGGTATATCAAATTGTTGCCTCATAAGTCATCATGGTATATCAAATGGTTGCGTCATAAGGCATCATTGTATATCAAATAGTTGCGTCATAAGGCATCATGGTATATCAAATGGTTGCGTCATAAGGCATAATGGTATATCAAATGGTTGTATCATAAGGCATAATGATATATCAAATGGTTGCGTCATAAGACGTAATGGTATATCAATTAATTGCCTCATAAGTCATAATGGTATATCAAATGATTGCGTCATAAGGCATAATGGTATATCAGATGGAATAATATCAAGGTAAGTCAGATGCTTCATTCCAGCGCCCTAATATTGCGATTTTCAAAATTCCTATTCTTAGATAGTTTTCTTTTTGGGTTAATTATTGAAAATGTTTAAAACACTTTATCTGAATGACTTTAAAGTGAAACACAATGCCTCTTATCCTTTTTTTAACTGTCATCCGGTTTGTTTTTCCAAATATCAAAGCAAATCAGCCCTTATGACATATATACATGAATTTTTTATATATACACGTATTTATATATTTATTTATATATGTGTATATATACACGTGAATTTTATTTAAATTACCTTTATAAAAAAGTGTATATATTCTAATTCAATGTCACACCTAAAGCTATTCGTACACTAGCTTTTTAAAAAGAAAGATTTTTTTAAATAGAAGAAATAATTTTAAAATGAATTATTACCTTTCAGGATTCCACTAATACACAATGGTTAAAGTAGTTACGATGAAAAGAAACAATAGTCAAAAATATTTTTTAGGGAGGCCAATCATGACCGATTTAATTGAGGTCGACGAAAGGGAAAAGATCATCTGACAAATTAAGAAATTCCGTATCTAGTTTAAAATATCAAATGACAAAGACTTGACTTAGACATGAAAGCCATGTGCCTGGTGTCTCTAGGTTTTTAAAAAGAAAGATTTTTAAAATATAGAAATTTAGAGAGGCAAATTATGACTTTTTAAAGATGAAGGAATTTCGCATCCAGATTAAAATATCAAATGACAAAGACTTGACTTAGACATGAAAGCCATGTGCCTGGTGTCTCTAGGTTTTTAAAAAGAAAGATTTTTAAAATATAGAAATTTAGAGAGGCAAATTATGACTTTTTAAAGATGAAGGAATTTCGCATCCAGATTAAAATATCAAATGACAAAGACTTGACTTAGACATGAAAGCCATGTGCCTGGTGTCTCTAGGTTTTTAAAAAGAAAGATTTTTAAAATATAGAAATTTAGAGAGGCAAATTATGACTTTTTAAAGATGAAGGAATTTCGCATCCAGATTAAAATGACAAATGATTTATACAATTGGGTGTTTGTATTTTATTAAATACACAGGATAAAAATTTATTTTTGTCTCCTTTGTTTTAGTATCAATGATTGGGATAAGTCAGTCAGTTAAGTGACATACGCGATACACGCTTGGGCGATCATGTCTCGAAAGAGACATGACTGACTGGGCAGAAGATTATCCCGCAGTAGGTTGCCATTGCTTTCTGCGGTAGACTGGTTGCCGACCAAGGCTATAGAATCCAATCTGTCCTGCTATTTAACCCATAACTGGAAGGAAGAGACGGATTAATACCTTTCCCAAGGGTATTTGCGCGTAAGTGAATGCAATGGATTCAAGTGGAATTCGAAATCGGCTCCCCGGCTTCTCGTTCCGAGCCGATATCCACTGGACCACAACGCACATCCAGTGTGCAGAAATTGTCTAAGGTACTCCATCATTGACCCCAGCGCTTTTGATTGTTCTATAGTCATCTTCAAGAATAAGATATACTAGGCGCTATTTGTGGGGAGAAGATGAGATAGCAAACACAAATTGATTACGCATTAGAGTTATCACTAGAAAGCGTTATAACATAAAAAGTTTCACCCCAAAAAAGGCAATGATGCCACTAAGACATAAAAGGGCTATTGACAGAGAATCTTTTTTTTTTCAAGTCGCAATTGTGGAATAACTAAAAGTCTGGGGCGCACTTTGAATTTTAATAAAGAAAAATTATGGTAGATGACATTTGATTTAATACTCACCAGCCTTATTACTCCTTTGTGTTTCTTATCTATTTCTTCTACTGAACATATGACCTTTCAGCACTACCAGACCTAGTGACTGAACTCACAAATTTGATATATATTTTAACTATATTTCTTTTAAAAAGAAACACTGTTTCTTCGAACAGTGTATCTCAAATATTTCTACATCAGCGCCGTACACCTGTAGAATAAGTAAAAATTTATAGTGCACATTAAATTTTAATGATGGAAAATTAGTCATGAAATTTTGGTTTAGCATGTTTAAAGATTAACAGTACAGTTTCTTTTTTAGGGATAATCTTTTTCTTAGAGAAGACAATAACGGCTGATCTTATTTCCTTAACGAAAAAGCCAAAAAAGAAAGGATTATCCACTCTTTAAAGATTAAGGAATTTCGCATCCAGTTTCAAATATCAAATGACAAGGTCTCGTCTTAGACACGGAAGCCATGTGCCTGGAGTCTCAAGCTTTTTAAAAAGAATGATTTTTTAAATATAAAATTTTAGAGAGGCCGGTTATGACTTCTTAAAGATTAAGGAATTTCATATCCAGTTTAAAATATCTAATGACAAGGTCTCGCCTTAGACATGGAAGTCATGTGCCTGATGTCTCTAGTTTTTTCAAAAGGAAGATTTTTTAAATATAAAATTTTAGAGAGGCCGGTTATGACTTCTTATAGATTAAGTAATTTCACATCCAGTTTAAAATATCAAATGACAAAGACTTGATTTATGCATGAAAGCCATGCGCTTGCATTACTAGCTTTTTTAAAGATAAAGATTTTTAAATATAAAAATAATTGTTAAATCACTGTTTTGTTAACTTATGTCACATCTGGCTAATTTTCAGGATGCAATAAACGCACCCGGGGTACACCGGTCGAGAAATGCTCTCTTTGACAATCCACTGATGAGTATTAACTGAGTATTAATTTCCCCATAGCTTGTGAAAGAAGAATTCATTTATTTACGTCTTATCAACCCTTTGTAGATTATTTAAAGCCGATATATGTTTTGGATTGTAAGGATATTTCTTGCGAGTAAATATTGCATTAAGATATTTTTCGAATGATGGTTATTTTTTACAGGTAAAAGTCCTAGTATTTAATCTATAGTCAGGGGAGATGGAGACGTACTATTCTCAAGAGCATTTACGTGTAAGTGAATGTAATGAATCTGATTGAAATTCGAACATGGTGCTTCGAATTCCCATTCTGAACTGTTATCTATTACAGAGAAAGAATAAATAGTTCTGAACACAAAATGGTGTATGTAGAATTCAAACAAGTCTCATTGATTCCATTTCCAGCGTTAAAATTCGGAAAATAATAATAAAAAAAGGCCTGTCTATCCGGTATCCATTTTGTGTTTATGTGGGCGCATGCGTGTGTGTGTATACTCGCTTCAGTTTCAGATTAAATTTGGCTCATATGAAGAGAATGAACAAATTTAGCAATGTACCGGAAAACGGCACTGTTTGTCAGGGCGTTCGGTTTCGAAATCAAAAACACATTGGTTTCTAACAATGCTAGAAAGTTTAGGCGAAAAATCTAGGTGCACATACCAGATGGGTTTGTCTTTTGTGTAGCTAAAGCTAAATAAACTTTTCTGACTCCAATGAGGCACATTTTCGTCCCTAAGCAATAAAATAAGGCATCGATTTTCAGGTTGTTTTTTCGTTTCTTGCCTACCGTGCGTGTTTAAACACCGAGATATCTTCAGAGTATAAAGAAACTAACTCTCCACTCCTTTGAGGACGGCAAAGAAGAAGATTCCGAAAGAGGAATGAAAAAATGTTAGGGAAAGGGTGGCGGAAAAGGCGGTGCCCACTTTGTCAGACTGGATGCTTCGAGATGAGGATGGTTGGTTAATGCAATTTACTGTAAAATTGACAGGAGTTACACTCGTTAATCCCTTTTCCAAAGTTCTGATTCTGAAAGTGCTTTTTATTGTCTATTGACAGTTCCATAATGGTGATGTATTGTATATTAGCTACTTCATAATGGTCATGTAGTACCCTACAAGGATATCCAAATAGATTCTCATTTCCAATGTTCGGATTCTGAATTGACTCCTATATAATGGACAAGGGCTTTCAAGTAGATTCTCACAGTCTTTAATCCCATCTCCAAAGTACTAATTCTAAATGTGATTTTATGGCACATTGTCTCCTATATAATGGTCATGTTGTGACAAACAAGGATTTTTAAGTAGATTCACATCTAAGGTTCTGATGCAGAATGTGGTTTTATGGCACATTGATACCTATATAATGGTCATGTCGTGCGATACAAGGATTTTCAAGTAGAACTATCATGGTATTTAATACCGTCCCCAAGATTTTGCTTTTGGATGTGAATTTTATGGTACATTGACTCCTAAATATTGGTCATGTAGTGATAAACATAGATTTTCAAGTAGATTCTTATTGTCTTTAATCCCATCTCCAAGGTTCTAATTCTGAATATGGTTTTATGGTACATTGACTCTCATATAAGGGTCATGTAGTGCCAAACAAGGATTTTTAAAGTAGGTTCTCATAGTTTTTAATCCCATTTACTAGGTTCTGATTCTGAATGTGGTTTTATGGCACATTGACTCCTATATAATGGTCATGAAGTACCAAACAAGGATTTTCAAGTCGATTCTCATAGTCTTTAATCCCATTTCTTAGTTCTGATTATGAATGTGGATTTATGGCACATTGATACCTATATAATGGTCATGTAGTGCCAAACAAGGATTTTCAAGTAGATTCTCATAGTCTTTAATCTCATCTCCAAGGTTCTGATTTTGAATTTGGTTTTATGGTACATTGACTTCTATATAATGGTCATGTCTTGCTAAACAAGGATTTTCAAGTAGATTCTCATAGTTTTTAATCCTATCTCCAAGATCCTGATTTTAGATCTGGTTTTACAACACATTGACTCCTCTATAATGGCCATGAAGTCCAGTGCAAATAGTGTAGAATTTAAGATCCTTTTTTAGTTATTTTCGTTGTAATTCTTCGCCGTTTTTGTCGTCAAATCAAATCATGAGTTTTTTTTTAGATTTCCACTTTGATCTCATTTTTTCTTTTCCTTTTTTGGATTCTCTGCTATCGATACAATCGTTACATTTAGATTTGAATCCCTCAAGCATTAATCACCTTCGAAAAAACAATTTTTAGCTATCACTGCTTTTCTTTTGGTCGCGGAATCTTCGGCAACCGTTTCTTTTCTTTGCATATTTATCAGAAATTGCTCTGAAAGACACCAGTTTTTTAGAACAGTTTTTTAAAGCATTGCTTCTTTTTTAAAGATTACAAATAGAAGTTTAATCAAGCATGTTTTTCTACGGACATAAATTTGAAGAGAATATTAAGAATCTCAGCATTTCTGCTCTTCACAGAAAATGGTACCGATGTTTTGTCAATTTCTCACTGAAACCTTTGTGTTGATTTATATATATATATATATATATATATATATGCTTAAATATATATTTCTAAAGAAATAATGAGTTTTTATTTATTAATCAAACAATTTTATAAATCCGAAAAATAAAGTTAAAACACACACACACACACACACACACACACACACACACACACATATGTATATATATATGTATATATACACACGTTTACAGTGCAACACAAGAACATGTGAACCTCTAAGATAATTTTTAAAAAATTGTCCCCTTTTTCCAGATAACAAACAAATTTTGATTATATGTTTACTAGCAGTATAAACCGGCGTTGCTCGGGTGTAATGAAAGCTTTAAAACTCATCCATGGTCCTGGATCTCAAACACTTTGGACGTTGGCACGAAAGACTAAAAAGCAATAGTTGTTTCCAGTTAAAGCGAAACCGTAGATTGAAAGAAAAATTAATAGATGTAAGTCAAATTTTTGAAGTTTGGTGAGAATCGGATAAAAATTGTGGATTTGTATAAAGGACACACAGCCAGATAAACAGACACACACACAAACAACTTGCCCTATATATATATATATATATATATATATATATATATATTATCGATTTTCTGAACTAAAAACTGCAACCTGAAACTTCTGAATATCGTTTCTTATGTCTTTGTCTATGAGTGTATTAAATTTGATTAAAATCGGACCACTCCTTCCATAACCCGATTTTTTCAATTATCGATTTTCGATATTTATCGGGAATACCTCGATACAAAACCTAGCTAAGAACACTCGCAGACGCTTATAGTATAACTGTGTAAATCTTCAAGAAATCCGTTCAGCTGTTTCGGAGTCTATAGGTAACGGACACACACACACAGACACACACACATATACATACACAGACAAAGTTCCATTTAAAAATAAGTTTAGATGAAGAAAAAATTATAAAACGAATAACAACTACTTTCAAAAATTCTTAATCTGGATGACATATTAGATGAAAATTAAAACTTAAGATGCACGAAAGTAAAGGAATCTTTATATTTGACATTCGGTGACCTCCTTCTTTTGAGGTCACGACGTCGACCAGTCTTTTTATTATAATTCTAAAGAATTTTCTGACCGTAGAGAAGGTCAGTTTTTGACCATTCTTTTGGGCCAAACTTCCACAATCGCTTGATATCCCCTGAAGTTTCTTGCATATTCTGCTTTCTTAAACTTAAAACACAGATTTTCAACTGGGTTTAGATCATGACTTTGATGAGGTCATTTCAATACTTTACATTTCTTTTTAAAAATCCATTCTTTGTTGGTTTGCTTTGATGTTTTGGTTCATTATCTTGATGAAAGATCCCGTCTTGACTTAAATCCATCTTTTAAACTGAAGGAAAGACACTTTCGTTTAAAACTGCTTATTATCTTTCAGATTCCGTTGTGTCGTCAATGTTTACTATTTTGTCTGTTTCAGCAGCAGATAATCACGCCCCCATAACTCATAATGCTACTCTCGCGACCACTTTTAACTGTTCGCACGAAATTCTTATCTCCAAAAACTGAAAGGTAGTTGCTAAAATGCTCTAGCTTCATCCGACCATAAAACCTTTTGCCAGAACGTTTCTAGTTTCTAGCCGAGCTAAGTTTGTTTGCATTTGTCTATATTTCCTTAAGGATACATTGCCAGTGAATATTGACGTTGGTTAGTTCCTGTGACTTGACCCAAAGAGTTGTGAGTTCAATACCAGGCTACAGCAGTGCTGAACAAGTAACTTGCAGGGTTAGAGGGAGATAATTCATGACTTCCAATCGAGGCTTTACGCAAGGAATGAGGATGATATACTCCAGTGATTGTAATAAAGGGTTCGGTTCGAAATTACTAGCACCTGAAGGTGGCCGGTGCGTACAACGGCCGAAACATCGTACAAATAGCAACAAAGATGAAGACAATAGCCCGAATAATGTAAATGCTGCAAGTTTGCCTGCGTTTCAGATTTCGTCGCACTGTAAACGTATACACATTGATTCAGACATTAGCCAGGAGGAGGGGCTTTTAGAACCACGGACAAACTAGACGTCTACTTGCTCTTGCAGTTATTTTACGCAGATGGCCACACCTTGATTGTGATGCTGTCATACCAAAGGTCTTACATTTATAAATAATTTGTCGCACAGTGGAGTCGTGCACTCGATACCATTTTGAGAGCTTCTATAATAGGCACTATAGGCTTCAGCATCATAGGCTTTAACAATTACAAGATTCAATATTATAGGCTTCAACAATGCGATTTTTAAAGCTTCTGGAAGTGCTTTTGATCTTGGTATATTTTCTTTATAAATTTTTTGTGTCTAGCTATAACCTTTTGCAAAAGGAATAAATTATATTGGTTAACTGCAGGATATACAGCTTACCAGAAAAATGAACATGTGTCATTTTGATTTTTACACGTGCACAAAAAAATTAGAATGTAAATGTAAGGGGTGCCCTTAATTTTTCACATCTTAATTTTGAATTAATATTATTGTCACGGAGCCGGTTAAAGGTCCAGCAAGAATAATACAAAAACAACCAAATTAGTAAATAACGAATATATATTAAACATAGCAAAATACAAATACTTGGAACTCTGTTAGTAGAACGATAATATGGGTTAGGTAGTAATACTATAATTCAACCCTCGAACTAGGACTCGTAATGGTCGGTAGCAGTGTTCGCAGACAACTCTCGCCCATGTTCAGGGCGCTCTCCTAAGGGCGCTCTCCTCAGGGTACTCTCTAAGGCTACTTAGGCTATCTACTGCTATCTGCTCGGACTATCTACTCTCACCTCTTGTGGGGGGAGGTATATGTAATGGTTGGAAGAGTTCATTCCGTTTGTGGGGGTGATGCCGCCATGACAATTGTCATTAGAACTTGATAAAGGATTTGGAAAGTGGTTATAATTTGGAAAGTGGTTGCAGTTCGTTTAATAAAGTTTATTTTTTCTTCATGAATACATATTTTAATTAAGATTTGTTGATTATCTGAAAAAAAAGAACAATGATTATAATATTATCCTGGGGGTTAACTTAATTTTGCACAGCATTATATATATATATATATATATATATATATATATATATATATATGTGTGTGTGTGTGTGGGTATGTGTGTGTATGTGTGCGTGGGTGTATGTGTGCAATGCAATAGAAGATATTTTTCGCATTTCTGTTTCTCTCACTTTTCCTCTTTCTATTTCCAGTCTGTTTCTCCTTCTATCTATCTATCTATCTATCTATCTATCTATCTATCTATCTATCTATCCCAGTCTGTTCATTATCTATCTATCTATCTATCTATCTTATCTATCTATCTATCTATCTATCTATCAGTCTATCTTATCTATCTATCTATCTATCTATCTATTCTTATCTATCTATCTATCTATCTATCTATCTATCTATCTATCCCTAGTCTGTTCATTATCTATCTATCTATCTATCTATCCCTATCTATCTATCTATCTATCTATCTATCTATCTATCTATCTATCTATTCTATTCTATCTATCTATCTATCCCTATCTATCTATCTATCTATCTATCTATCTATCTATCTATCTATCTATCATATCCCAGTCTGTTCATTATCTATCTATCTATCTATCTATCTATCTATCTATCTATCTATCTATCTATCTCAGTCTGTTCATTATCTATCTATCTATCTATCTATCTATCTATCTATCTATCTATCTATCTATCTATCTATCTATCTCAGTCTGTTCATTATCTATCTATCTATCTATCTATCTATCTATCTATCTATCTATCTATCTATCTATCTATCATATCTGTTCATCTATCTATCTATCTATCTATCTATCTATCTATCTATCTATCTATCTATCTATCTATCTATCTAAATTGAAGCTGTTTAAATATCGTTGTAATACAAAAAATCCTCTGTTATCTGGGTGCTGATTTCTTTCAGATCACTTTTGCTAAAATATCACTTAAATCTTCAAATTTTCTGTAAGTATTCCATATCGTCTGCGTTAAATCTGATTCGCTTTCAGATTATTACGCGTGATTTGGATCTGTGACGATCGTTAGACATACGACAGCTAGCAAACATTTGCATGTTGCCAATAAAAGATTTGTGTTTCTCTAGAATCGGAAAATCCGATCAGTCGAGATTATCATTCCGAGCGTCAAGTTGATGTTTCTCACGCACATTTTTAACACTTCAGACATCACTTTATTATCGACAACACCAGTATCCTATATCAAGAAAAGAACAAATTCAAACTACAGATCCTTGAAGTAATATACATTAAAAAACTTAACCCGCCAATTATTAAAATCAGCTACGATTATTGTAGTCATGTTGTAAAATGTTAAAAAAAAAAACCCCAGTTTTTTTTCATGCTTTGATATATGCATTACTACACAAAAATTCTATGGTGGATAATTTTCACATTGTAATGAACGCTAAACATAACTGTCAAACGTTTTATTAAAAGTAGAAAGAAAGAAAGTAATATATAGCAACACAGTTTTGTGGTTGTTTTGTTAATATTACTTGCACGCCTGAAGCTGTTCTCAGAAGATTGAAAGTATTTGGAAATAGAAGAACAATTTTCAAAGTTACAGCACATTTCTTACATCCTTTAATATAATACAAGGAAGATTATTCGTGTGTATAAACGCATTTTTATTAAAAATAAGCAAACATAATGTTTGTAACTTGTTAATCAGACATACCTAAGAGAGAATTTGTTGCCCCCTATATATATATATATATATATATATGTGTGTGTGTGTGTGTGTGTGTGTGCGTGTGTGTGTACTACTTTCGTGTATATGCATATGTATATTTATTGATATCTATCTATCTATCTATCTATCTATCTATCTATCTATCTATCCTAGTCTTTTCATTATCTATCTATCTATCTATCTATCTATCTATCTATCTATCTATCTATCCTAGTCTTTTCATTATCTATCTATCTATCTATCTATCTATCTATCTATCTATCTATCCTAGTCTTTTCATTATCTATCTATCTCTCTATCTCTCTCTCTCTCTATCTATCTATCTATCTATCTATCTATCTATCTATCTATCTATCTATCTATCTATCCTAGTCTTTTCATTATCTATCTATCTATCTATCTATCTATCTATCTATCTATCTATCTATCTATCTATCTATTATCTATCTTTTATTATCTATCTATCTATCTATCTATCTATCTATCTATCTATCTATCTATCTATCTATCCTAGTCTTTTCATTATCTATCTATCTATCTATCTATCTATCTATCTATCTATCGATCTATCTATCTATCTATCTATCTATCTATCTATCTATCTATCTATAAATTCTATATATAAATTCAAATTTTTCAAGATCGTATGGCCATTTCAACGAGTGAAAACACTCGCGTCATTGGCGATCTTAATCATTATGATAAAATACAATAATTTGTTTAGTGTGTGTAAAGAAAAAGACAGTAAGAGAAGCGAAAGGAAAAGGAAAAAGAATGAGAAGAAGACAAAAAGAAAGGGAGGGGAAGAGAAAAAATGGAGAAAGAGGAGGAAGTAAAATGCATGTCCGATTGGCAGTAGGAACGGAAAAGATGCAAAGTGACGGTGAGAAAAGTCGATAAATAGATACATTAAAAAAAAATTATTACAAAAAACAAAAGTGTCAGGCTTTACAAATTTTCCCTAATTTTTTCCATTTCAATCCAAAACAGGGCCGAATAATGTTAACAATTACAATTAAAAAATTATCTCTGGAATAAAAAAGAACAAAAGAATGAAAAATTAATATATAATATAAATAAACTATGAAATAAAATACAGAATCCCGACACAGTTTTGAAGATATATTATAAATCGAAAATCATTTCATTGAAGTCAGTCAGTTAAGTGCCATACGTAATACACGCTTTGTGCGATCATGTCTCAAAAGAGACATGACTGACTGGGCAGAAGATTATCCCACAATAGGTTGCCATTACTTTCTAAGGTAGACTGGTTGCCAGCCAAGGCTATAGAACCCAATCTGTCACGTTATTTGACTCATAGCTAGAAAGGGAAGACATGTATTATATTATTAAGTAGTAATTATTGGGGGATCAGTTAATTAATTCATAACAATATAAAACTGATCCCTTACTTTATGCAAGTAGAAGCCTTAATCATTTTTTAAATATTATATTCAGTCAGTTAAGTGTCATACGTGATCCACGCTTTGGGCGATCATATCTCGAAATAGACATGACTGACTGGGCAGAAGATTATCTCGCAATAGGTTGCCATTCCTTTCTAAGGTAGACTAGATGCTAAAAATAGTATGAAATGCATCATTTCTTTTAAAAAACTGGGGTGGTCTAATAATTTTGGCCGGTAGTGTATATTCACACTATATATATATATATATATATATATATATATATAGTGTGAATGGTATCTGAGGGGATATTTAATATTGCAACAAAACTTGTAACTATGTACATATATATATAGATACATAGTTACACGTATATGCATATATATACATATATACACTACCGACCACAATTATTAGTTTTTTTGAAAGAAATTATGTTTTTTCATACTATTTTTAGTATTTATTGCCAAGTGGATAATTCTAAATGAAAATAGAATGAATCTTTTGTTATTATTTTGCAAAATTTTACAAGTCAAGGAAGCAACGTTCGAATCACCCTAAATTTTCTTCATTCTTTCATTGATGAAACTGCAATATAGGTAATTATTAAATATTTATAAATTCATTTGATGCACATGTTATTGTGCAGTGTTAACAAAAGAACCATTCTAGTTACATTTACGTTATTCACTTGGCAATAAATACTAAAAAATAGTATGAAATACACCATTTTTTAAAACACTGGTGTGGTCTAATAATTATAGCCGGTAGTGTATATTAAAAAATTACCCATATATATATATATATATATATATATGAAGAAAAAATTTGAAGAACAAAAGATACGTTATGATAAAGTTAAGTGCACATACAAGGATATGGAAGATGTGACAAGAATTCATGCAAGAGGGTCCAAAGAAGAGTTGAGATGTGAAATTCGAAATCGAATCTCTCTGTTCAAAGGCAGGTTTGTCGAGTTATATGTTTTTTGGCTTTTGTTTGATTTTTGGATTATAGGTTATCAGGGTTGTCGACAGGCTCCAAAAGAGAATCTGTAATGTGATTGGTCCCGACCTGGCAGCTCGACTACAGCCACTTTCTCATCAGCGGGATGTGGCTTCCCTTTGTCTCTTCTACAAATATTTTTATAGTTTCTGCTCCGACGAACTTAGGTCACTGGTGCCCCTTCCACAAGAATTTATTCGTGTAACCAGACTGGCAGCAAGGTCTCACCCTTTTACAGTTAAATCTACCAAATTCAACCACACTTCTACTCCAGTAGCTTCCCACCTGTGGTACTCCCTTCCATATACTTGCTTTCTTGACGGTTACAACCTCGAGGAATTTAAATGCAATGTCAATACCCATGTCTTATTCAATTGACTCCAGTCCTTTCTACATCAACCCGTGTATCTTGTTCTTTTCCTTTCTCTCTACCTTCACAACTGTCTTCACACCTGTGTTCACATCCTTCTCTTGCTCCTTTCTCTGACACCCTCGGTAACTGGTTCGTCTTTCTCTTCACTCTCCTTCTGCCTAAACTTTACTCTCTTATGTAGCCCCCTGAGCATCAGTGGCGGTACCGCTTTGTTGGGGTGAAACGATTATATATAAATATATATATTATAAGAAAATGAAAGAACACGTAGATTAAAACCCACTGTTCAAACATTTAATTTTATAAAGAGTGCTCGATACAGAGTAGAGCTTAATATTGTTGGCTGGTTGTTTTGTTTGACATATCAACCTCGGCGGGTCATTTATTGCCAACTAAATTTTATTTATTTATTACTGGTAATACCTTTTTCTTTCAACAATTCATTGTTGTTTTTATATAAGTTTTGTGTCTAGTAATACTTTTTTCTTTTCGAGTATCAAGATTCATTGGAATTTGTTTTTAAGGGCAGGGTCCCCAAGTCCTACCCTTGTTATTTAACCCATAACTGGAGGGAAAGGATGGATTAATACCTTTCCCAAGAGTACCAGTGCTTAAGTGAATGCAAGGTATTCAACTGGAATTTGAACTCGGCTCACCGATTTTTCTTTCCGAAAGGATATCCACTGCACATCCGTCACTAAACGCACATCCGTCACTAAACGCTTATAGCACCTGGTATTCCCAAGCGGCCACCCATCTAAGTACTGACCAGACTCAACGTTGCTTAACGTTGCTTAACTTCGGTAATAAAGCGAGAACCGGTGTATTCAACGTGATAGGCCGTAAGCCCTGCTTAATATTGTAATTTTCTTACTACAATAGTTTATAAAAGAATTATATCGCTACACAAAAAAATGTTTCATGTTTCAGAACAATACTGTTCTTCTTCAGGTGATATTTTAAATTAGATGGTGAAAATGATTTATTTTGAAAATATAAGATGAATTCATGGTTATTTTCAAAATAAATCATTTTCGCCATTTATTTTATCACCTGAAGAAGAGCAGGAATGTTCTGAAACATGAAAATTTTGTGTAGTGATTATAACGGTTTTATAACCTATTGTAATAACAAAATTACAATATATGTCTGTGTGTGCGTCTGTGTGTGTGTGTGCGTGTGTTTCGCTGAGTATTTGAGTACATGTATATTTGTAAAGATTTTCTTACGAAAGTTCAGTGTGTGTATGTCTGTCTGTCTGTCAATGTGTGTGTGTGCGTGTGTGTGTGTGTGTGTGTGTGTGTGCTGACATCTGCGTATAATTAGGGCGTGGTATGCAGGGGAAGGGCATTTAATTTCACTTGACTTGTTTTATAAACCAGGTCAGCTTCAGGAAGCCCCCAATATATTCCACCATGCTTCCACCAGGAGCATCAGCAGCAGCCGACCAATTACGTTCCAACCTGATTTTAACACCACTGATAAGGCACGACTTTTGGATTAAGGTAGACAGGCGTGAGGTTTAGCTATATCACCACCCACACACCGCCCAATGACAATACCATTGCAATTGCATGGAATGAAAGAAGAAATAGATAGATAGATAGATAGATAGATAGATAGATATGAATATACTGAAATAGATAGATAGATAGATAGATAGATAGATAGATCTGAAGACACTGAGATAGATGGATAGATAGATCTGAAGACACTGAGATAGATCGATAGATAGATCTGAAGACACTGAGATAGACAGATAGATAGATCTGAAGACACTGAGATAGACAGATAGATAGATCTGAAGACACTGAGATAGATAGATAGATAGATCTGAAGACACTGAGATAGATAGATAGATAGATAGATAGATAGATAGATAGATAGATAGATAGATAGATAGATAGAGCAAAGAAAGCAAAGTGGGAGGATTGGGGGAGAGAGGGCCGGAAGACGCATCCTGGGCGGGGAGCGGGGGATGGGCCTCTTCACCTGTTCGTTGGACGTGGGTGGAGTGTGAGCCGGGCGATGGATGGATCTATCTACTCCAATTAAATCTATCTACTCCAATAAAGAATAAAACGGCAAGAGGGGGCGCTGAAGGGGAAAAGTTACAAAAAACAAAAAGAAATATGGAATAAAGGACAAAAATGGCTATTAAATTAGAAAGCTTACAAAAAATGTGGAAATATAGAATAAAGAGTACGAGAAGCGGTTGAATTGGAAATATAGCAAAGAAAAAGGAAAATATGGAGTAAGATCAGGGGGTGGGGCTGTTTAAACATAAAAAAAGGGAAAAAGAAATAAAGGGCAAGAGGGACATTTGAAGAAGAAAAGTTTCAAAGAAAAAGAAAAACTGAATAAAGAGCAACACGGGCGATTGTTGTTGAATGATAACAAAGAATAAAGGGCGAGTGGGGTTGTTAAAAAGAAAAATTGAAATAGGTAATAAAGGGCAAGAGGAACAGTTAAAGGTGAAAGATAACAAAGAAATAGAAAACACGGAATAAAAAAAAAGATAGATTTATCTATCGCCCGGTTCACACTCCACCCATGTCTATTGAACGGGTTAAGAGGCTCATACCTTGTTCCCTGTTTGAGACGTGGTTTCCGGCTTTATCTTTTCTAATCTTCTCACTTTGTTGTTTTTTTTTCAATTGGAGTAGATAGATCTATCATTCCCCCGGTTCACACTCCACCCATGTCTGTTGAACAGGTTAAGAGGCTCATCCCTTGTTCCCTGTTTAGAGTGTGGTTACCGGCTTTATCTTTTCAAATCTTTTCACTATTACGTAGCCTCCTGCACATCAGTGGCGTTACCGCCTTGCTCGGGGTGACACGATTAAAAAAAAAAAGATCTGAACATACTGAGATAGATAGATAGATAGATAGATAGATAGATAGATAGATCTGAACAGACTGAGATAGATAGATAGATAGATAGATAGATAGATAGATAGATAGATAGATAGATCTGAACAGACTGAGATAGATAGATAGATAGATAGATAGATAGATAGATAGATAGATAGATCTGAACAGACTGAGATAGATAGATAGATAGATAGATAGATAGATAGATAGATCTGAACAGACTGAGATAGATAGATAGATAGATAGATAGATAGATAGATAGATAGATCTGAACAGACTGAGATAGATAGATAGATAGATAGATAGATAGATAGATAGATAGATAGATCGAACAGACAGATAGATAGATAGATAGATAGATAGATAGATAGATAGATAGATAGATAGATAGATCTGAACAGACTGAGATAGATAGATAGATAGATAGATAGATAGATAGATAGATAGATAGATGAGATCTGAACAGACTGAGATAGATAGATAGATAGATAGATAGATAGATAGATCTGAACAGACTGAGATAGATAGATAGATAGATAGATAGATAGATCTGAACAGACTGAGATAGATAGATAGATAGATAGATAGATAGATAGATAGATAGATAGATCTGAACAGACTGAGATAGATAGATAGATAGATAGATAGATAGATCTGAACGACTGAGATAGATAGATAGATAGATAGATAGATAGATAGATAGATAGATAGATAGATAGATAGATAGATAGATATGAATAGACCGAGATAGCTAACTAGTTAGTGACGGCAGTATGCTAGCTGTTATCACGTCTGCAGGCAGAGTGCATCTCACCTGTATTTCTGTTTTTGGACGGAACGCAACTGTGAAATACTTAAATATTTATTATTGATTCGTTATTTAAATATATTGTGGTGTAATGGATATCACCACCTAATGGGATGTTGATTGAGCCAAGTTCGAATGGGTTAGATATGGGTTAAAGATCAGTACAGATTGGATTATATGACTTTGGTTAGCAAGCAGCTTACCGCAGAAAGGAAGGGCAATGTTCCTAAGCAAATATTTTGCCTAGTTAAGTCATGGATTTTGTCCAAATTTATATGTTGTAGTACATCCAATGTAATCATTTACGAATTTGGATTGATGAAGAACACATTTCTTTAACGGGTATCAGCACATTTTATCTTTTAATAATAAGGTGTACAGCAATAGCATATCTCTTTCTCCGTGCTTTTGGCTATTAAAAGAAGTCAATAAAACCCATAAAAATATACTAAAAAATAAACTAAAAATATAGAACTTATAAATCTTTACATTAGCCATGTTTTCTGTGTTTAAAGAAAAAAATTCAAATGATTAAATTTCCTAAATTAAACCTGTTAAACAAACGTAACGAATTAACTTCTATCTGCAATCGTTGTATTATATATACCCGAAAGTATAGTTAATTTATTTTCTACTATAATATAACTAGATCCTACAATTAAAACCCTTGCATTAATATATGGCTTCTCCCATCTTCTGATAATTAATTTGTTTCAATTAATTGATATCTTACCTTCTATGTCGTTTACATGTGTTTGACCCACATTATATTTCAATACATTTCCGTTCCTGTAACAACTCCAACTGTTTAAGTAATAAAAACGTTAATTTGTAACCGTTCCAAAAACACATTCGACACTATTGCCAACATGTCAAAATAAAATTGTACACATTCAAATGATTCATAATGACACCCAACAATCTAGCTTTCCACGACATCTTAATCCTCTACCCAACCCGACCTCTTAACTCATTCTCCTCCCTATCATTGATTTGCTTTCTATTGGTTAACCCAGTCTAACCCTTTGAATTAAACAGCCCTCCCTTAATTTATTGGCTATGGTAACAACTGTGTTGGTTCTAAATTTTAAATTTCAATATATATCAAAAGCTATCAGCAAAATATTTCATTGCCTGATGAAGTACTAACAAGTAGTACCGAAATACGATAGCTCTTGTGATGCGGTAAACTATATATATATATATATATATATATATATATATATATATATATATATATATATATTACATGTAATAATTTTACATGTAAAATCTTCTGTACAATAAAGACGGAAGCTGAAGAAGGTTCGCCTGAAACAGCCCAACACTTACGCTTAACCATTGAATAACGTGTTTGCTTTAATTTTCACACACACACACACACACACACACACACACACACACACACACACACGCACGCACGCACGCACGCACGCACACACATGAACAAATTTCTAATCGTACAAAACTTAATAATAGCTAGGAGTAAGCGTAAATTGCATGACATTTTTACTAAAAAGCTAAAAAACAACCGGTTTCGTCCCAGGGCTTATCAAGTTTATTTATGGGAATAGGAGACATGCATCATAAAAGATGATTTATGGGGGCGAGAAAAAAATGCAAGGAAAACTGGAGTCTAATGACATTCAAACCCAGCAAGCAGTCCTTCTGTTTGCAGAGGGAAGGCTTGCAGGATTTGATGTACAGTGACTCTAACACACATAAAGCCTTCCCTCTCCAAACAAAAGTATTGCTTGCTGGGCTTGAATGTTATTGGACTCTAGTTTTCCTTGCATTTTTCTTCACCCTCATAAATAATCTTTTATTATACATGTCTACTATATATATATGTACCGTCGCTTGCATCAGAGCATTGAGATCGTCAACCCCTTTCCCTATTCCCTGTTTCCGTAATGGTGGCGGTGGCGGAAATGGCTGCTAAGGTCTAACTTACTCTTTAAGAGTAATGAGCAGTAGTCATCTTGGAGTGTGGAGGGTGGACGTGACTTTGTAAAACTGGCCTTCATGACAGCAAATCACAGATCCTGTTCCTTTTGAATGCAAATGTCTCAGTCCCGCAACCCCGGATGGTCTTACGTCAATTTGCAGCAATTCTGTCGATCTTGACCTGTGTCTGGGATGTCTTTAACTGATCCTTGAGGCGTAGTTTTGGACCTCCGCGTAGCCTCTTGCTGCTGACGAGCTCTCCAAACAAGAAGATACACGGAAGTAGGATGCATTCTGGATACGTGACCTAGCCAGCGGAAGTGATGCTGAAGGATGGTAGCCTCGATGCTAGCAAGAGACATACAAGTGAGGCCCTCGTTGCTTGTGTTACGGTCCTCCCAATCGATGAATAGATTCTTCAAAGATCCACCCTAGCACTTTGTTTTTTCATAAAGAGTATCACCATCCACGTGGAAGAATTTCAGTTTACTAACGGCAAAGGAACTGCGGACCAAATTGCAAATTAACCACGAAAGATCGGCAAAACTGTATCACGAAGCCTAATGGACTACGCTTCGGGATGCAGGTCACCGTAAAAAAGACAAAGCTCCTCATTCAGCCGGTCCACTGAGGTCAATATCAACATTGAAGGACAACTGGCAGAAGTCGTTGATGATTTTCCCTCCTTTGGCAGCATCACCTCGAAGAAGGAAATTACTGGAAAGTAATTAAAACTCACCTGAAGCGAGCTGAATATGTAATGTTCCTCATGCCAATGACATCTCCACAGAGCTTCTCTACGGCATATGACTTCATTAAATTTATTTTAATGAGTTCCTTTCAAATTCATATTTAAATTGGCGTCATCAGAAGAGAATTTGCACCGTTTCACGGCCTTCCTCTCAACGGTTTCACTTGCACAGCGGCCACACCCACTGATTTGAGGCCCCATTATAACGATATACAAGTCTTGTATATGTAATAGCTCAAATGTCTAACGGCGAAATTAGATTTACGAAAAATTTCAAGATACGACAAAACTCGTTTCCTATAATACAACGTGAAACTCATGACGCATTCACGATCAGTTATGATATTTCTTTCTACTTAGCTCTTTGCTAATGATGTTGTCTAGCATACACCACGCTTCCGAGTTGAATGCTGGTGGAAATTTGATTTTTGGCAGTTTGGGTTGCGCCCTATCCTTCGACTCAACAGCTTCGATATCCTCATCACTGTGGTATGCATCCTGGCATGGGTTTTCCGACGTCTTGTCTGCGTTGACAGAGCGCTGCCCCTGAACCGTTAAAGATTTTCCCTACCTTGGCAGCATCATCTCGAATATTGTTAGCCGTGAAAGAGACCTTGACAGAGCGCTCCTCCTGAACCGTTAAAGATTTTCTCTACCTTGGCAGCATCATCTCGAATATTGTTAGCCGTGAAAGAGACCTTGACAACAAAAGCGTACGGTACGCTTTTTCACCGAATCTTCATCAATCATGGCACGAGGGGCAACTCGAGGTGGTGTAATGGTTAGCAAGCTTGTCTCGCTACAACCTATTACAACTGAGTAGTGAGTTCGATCCTCACTGGGTACCCCGTACTTTCGGCCTTGTGCTACATCTAAGAGTTCGAAAATACATCCATCTACATTCGAAATAAAAACAAATCTGAGCTGCAACTCTGAAAACATAATTTACGCTCTAAAACGCGATGAATGCGCAAAAATATACGTGGGGGCGACACAAGGCCTGAATAAAAGAGTGGCCCTGCACACAGAAGTAACATTAAAATAGCCAATAACAGGAAATTGCACGTTACCCAACATTTACACGAATGTAGTGAAGGTTAATTCAGAGTCATGCTTATCTACCAAAATGCAGATTATGACACGCTCCTGATGCAGGAAGAAATATATATAAAAAAATACCAGCCTTCCCTCAACAGAACAGCATGAACAACCTAAGACACACACACACACACACACACACACACACACACACACACACACACACACACACACACACACACACACTAAATTCAAACGCGATAAAAAATGCAAACCATTGCAAAAAACAGTATTCCAAAAACAACAACAACAAAAAAAAGATAACCTTTAGAGTAGAATTGAATCAAAATCACTGAAAACAATTTTGAAGTATAAAAACGAAAACAAATTTCGCAAGCCAGTGTAAATTTTTTTTCTGCCCAACAAAAGATGATGGAAGAGATTTAACGTGCAAGAGTGGAAAAGAAAAACTAACAAACACGCACGCATATGTACTTTCTGACCTGCTCACCACATCAGAAAAACAAGCGGATCTCGATACGTAAAGCCACAAGTTTATTCGCATGAAAAGAGTCAACCTCAGACTTGAAACATGTGTAGAGACATAAATACCATTGCGGACACTTGAAGTATCTTACCAACGGTAAGAAATATTAATAACAATAACAACAATAAATCTACAGTTTAAAAAACGTTCACGGCTTCTCGCACTTTTTTTTCTATACCAACTTCTCTCGTTGGAACGACTCGTATTACTGCTTTTCATATCCATATATATATATATATATATATATATATATATAGAGAGAGAGAGAGAGAGAGAAAGTTTTGCAATTTGATTGAAGCACATAAACACGCACACACATACATGCTCTAGCACACACACACACACACACACACACACACACACACACACACACACACACTACAATTAACAACAACAGCAGCAGCAGCAGCAGCCAGGGAAGACCATTTTCTGAAAGTCGCGGACTCAAACACAAACCCTCTAACATTCTGAAGATGAGATCTTAATCTCGAAATATTAATGTATAATAAATAGGTGATATCCAACAACTTATTTACCTTCCTTTATTTTACTAAACGCATTGTGACAGCATTTACAACCTAATCATATTCCATATATATATATATATATATATATAGCAGTTAATCTTCAAAATATTCCTGAAAAATTATTACACACAGACGCTCACGTGTCCGTATTGAGAGTAGACATTTGTAACGGTAATTTACAAAAACAATTCTTCGCTCATTCAAAAAAAAAAAAAAAAAAAAAAAAAAAACCAAAGAGAGAAAAAAAAGGAAAAATATAGACAATTAATAAATGGAAAGAATTGAAAGAAAAGGAAACAAATAGAAAAAAAACGAACAGAATCCAGAGAAATGAAAATTTACGTCATATCTCAACACAGCGTCTATTGCAACCCAGCTGTTTTCTTAGAAAAACATGACGTGGAAATTTAACATTGAAATATAATTTTAAATATAATGGGATGTATTTACAGTAAAAAATAAATTGTAAATCATATTGTTTAATACAAATTAAAATATAACCACTATTAGTATTATTTTATAATTACAGTTAAAATAATTAAAACTTATAAAAGATATTAAAAATATAATTAAATATATAAAAAATAAAAAAAAAACTAGAAAAATTATAAACGTAAAAAATATTTTGAAGAATAATTGTTGTATCATTTGGGCCTGAAGAGGCGCAAGGTCACCACCGGCGAAATACGTATTACCCATGAAATTGTAGTATGTCTAAAAAATTTTCTAAATTATATTACTCTGTTAAATTAAATAAATGAATTTAACATTAAGTTCTTTTGAGTTCATCTCTATCGGAATTTACCGGATTAATATAAAAGTAGTCTACGTTATATATATATATATATATATGTAAACACACACACACACACACACACACACACACACACACACACATATATATATATATATATATATATATATATATATTATACACCCATACAAATACACTCATATTTACTTAGTAGAGTCATTGAGGATTGTAAGTTTTTAAATCTAGGCGTTTCTAAGTAGATCTTATGTTTTTTTCCTATGAGCTGGTATATTCCATTGAACACGCATTGTCTTTGCGATGATCAGAGATATAATATATAATCCTGGTCTAAGATTTAATTAGATTGTCTTAGATTAGTATGTACGTATACATAACAATAACTAAATTTAAATACGCACTTATCAGACCCTAATCTGAGTTTTACAGAAATAATGTCTCGTCATCGAAATTCATTTACAGAAATCATATTTTTTATAGTTCAAAAATAAATTCTGAAAATACATTCTAGTTTATAATCAAGTAGCTGATCAGCAAATATAATTTCAGTGAAACTCAAATAAGGGACCGTGAATATTTAATTTTGTTACTTTTCATGCTCTTTTTGTTGATATTGAGTACTTCGAAGAAGAAGAAGAAGAAGAAGAAGGTGAACGAGAAAGAAGAGGAGGGAAGAAAAAGTGGGAATAAAAGAAGGAAGAAGAAGAAGAAGAAGAAGAAGAAGAAGAAGAAGAAGAATGAAAAGATGGAGGAGGATAAGAAGGTGGACGAGAAAGAAGAGGAGGAGAAGAAGTGGGAGGAGAGGAAGGAATAATAGGCTAAGAAAAGGACGGAGGAAGAAGAAAAGAAGGAGGAGGAGAACGAAGAGGAGAAAGAGAAAAAGAAATAAATAAAAAAGAAAACAACACAAATTTTGACCCAATGAAAAGTTTTTTTTAATGTGAAAACATCAAAAATGTGCAGAAAGCATTTTGGTTAAAAGGAAAAATGACAACAAGAATATGAGTTAATATTAAAAAAGGAGGCCCCAAAAACAACAAAAGCCTTTACAAATATAGAGAGATATGGATACATATGGGATTATACGGGATTATCCACACACACACACACACACACACACACACACACACACACATATATATATATATATATTCCATTTGTAAATTAGTTATTACGCTACCTAGGTTTCTACCATGAGTAGTGTCTTTACTGTAAATCGTCTGAAGACACCACACATGGTAGAAACCTAGGCCACGTAATAACTCGTTTACAAATGAAAAATATTCAAAAGCTCTACAATATAATTGTATTGAACACTTTTTAATACAAATGTGCACTGGTATAATCTTATTATGACCAAAAACTAAGTAATTAAACTATCAATATATATATATATATATATATATATATATATATATATATATATATATATATATGTTTCGAGATAGAATCTCGTCATCAGGCAATGTTGGATGTTGGTTGTGGAATGTGAAAATGATTTACATTTAAATACAAAAAAGATTGTTTGCTATTTATGTATGTAGGAAGATATAAAATATATGTGTGCGTTCCATCTTTATTCTGATTAATTAAAAGGAACACACACATAGATTTTATATCTTCCCACATACATAAATAGCAAACCAATTGTTTCTTGTATTTAAATGTAAATCATTTTCACAACCAACATCCAACATTGCCTGATGACGAGATTCTATCTCGAAACATAAAAATTTCCGTGACGCAATGCACATTTAATTCATAATTATATGATTATATATATATATACATATATATATGGGTGTGTGTGTGTGTGTGTGTGTGTGTGTGTGTGTGTGTGGATATAAAATGTTAGGTGTTAGGAAGTTTAAATTACACGCTTCATTTTCGGCTTCCAATTGTCTTGAAAAATGAACATTTTGGAGCCTGGGATAAATTGTTAGTTTTCTTTTTTTTCTTTTTGGTGTTCTGTACAAGGATTAAAAAAAATAATGAACTGTAAAAGAGATTCATTTTGAGGAAATTTTTCTACATGACTATCGTTTTTTTTTATATTGATAGCAAAATATAAACCCGAAAATTAACAAATCAACAGGCAAAAGTTAAATGTCATATATATATATATATTAAAAAATCATTTTCCCCCAAGCAAGGCGGGAATTCCAATAGTATGCAGAGCATTACAGGGAGAGAAAGTGAGAAAAAAGACTGGGTATAGGAGGTATTGAGGAAAGGATAAAAGATGAATGGCGCTTGACATTGCGTTTAAATTTTTGCGGATTGTAGCTGTCAGGGAAGCAGATAAATGGAAGGGAGTTCCACAGGAGAGAAATGCAAGAAAGGTAACTGTTGGAGTAGAAGTAATGGTTATATTTAACTATTTCAACGGTAAAATGGTGGGACCTAGATGCCAATCGAGTAACTCGTTTAAATTCATGTGGTCGAGGCACCAAGAAAAAAGCTCATCAAAACAGTTGCCATGAAAATATTTCTAGAAAAGACAGAGGAAATCCATGACACATTGGTGAGAAAGTGATTGAAGTTGAGATGCCAGGTCAAGATCGATTAAACTGCAGATCTTTCTTGGGATTTTATCGAGAATCTCGAGATGAATAGTCGAGGCACCCGACCAGATAGTTTTTTTTAATCACTTCACCCCAAGCACGGCCTTCCGCTGCCACTATTGCGCATGGGGTTACATAGGGGAAGGTGAAGAGAAAGAGTGGTTACAAATGTCAGAAGGAAGGTGATAGATGGGTAAGGATACCGAGGCTGGGGGTTGTGTAGATGGGAAGAGTGTTTGAAAGATGGTTAGTGTGTTAGGAGGTGTCTATTGACCTTACATTTAAACTCCTGGAGATTGTAGCCGTCGGGGAAGCAAACATGTGGAAGGGACTTCCACAGTCGGGAAGTGCGAGAAAAGAAACTGTTGGAGTAGAAAATGCGGTTGCATTTTATCGGTTTCACTGTAAAAGGGTGGGATCTAGTTGCTAATCTAGTATCTTGCGTAAATTTGTACCGAGGGGGCACCAGTGATCTAAGTTCATCGGAGCAGAAACCGTGAAAGTATTTATAGAATAGACACAGGGAAGCCACGTCGCGCCGGTGAGAGAGAGAGACTGCAGCCGGTCTGCCAAGTCGGTATCGATCACATTACACACTCTCCGTTGTACTTTGTCAAGAAGCCCGAGGAGAATAGCAGGGGCACCCGACCAGATGTGGCAGCAGTATTCAATGCACGGGCGGATGGTAGATTTATATATGTGCAAGATAGATTCAGACGGAAAAAACTTCCGGACCCTGCACAGAGGACCGACTTTCATAGCAGCGGATTTAGCAATGGATTTGATATAGTCATTCCATCTGATGTCCGCTGAAAGTGTGAGACCAAGGAGGCGTAGTGTTTTACTCTCTGGGAGGCAAGCCTGGTCCATGTTAATGGGAGGTAGGTGCGATTGTCTATGATGGTTACAGTATTCAATGCACGGACGAATGGTAGATTTATAAATGTGCAAGATTGATTCAGATGAAGAAAACTTTTTGGCACGACAAAGAGACCCAAATATCCTAACAGTAGACGGAGCTATAGATCAGATATACTTGCTCCACTTCAGGTTGGTTGAAAAAAGTGAGGCTAAGGAGGCGTAGTGTGTTGCTCTCAAGGACACTTGCATCGGCCATGATGATGGTTGGCATGTGATTGGAGGGCCAAGAAAAAGAAGCTCATCAAAATAGTTGCCATGAAAATATTTGTAGAAAAGACAGAGGGAGGCCATGTCACATTTGTGGGAAAGTAACCAAAGATGAGATGCCAGGTCAGGACCGATTAAATTGCAGATCGTTCTTTGGATTTTGTCCAGAACCTAGAGATGAATAGCAGGAGCACCCGACCAGATATAGCAACAGTATTCAATGCACGAACGAATGGTAGATTTATAAATGTACAAGATAGATTCTGACGAGAAAAACAAAAAAACAAAAAACAAAACAAAACAAAACAAAACAAAACAAAAAAACCCCAAAACATTCTAGCACGAAACAAGGGCCCAGCTTCATTTTTAATGGATGCAGCTATTGATTCATTGGCCAAATAAAAAGAAGACAAAAGGAAAACTGTATTTAACTCGCCCACGCGTTTCGTCCTGTGATGGACTTTATCAAGGTAAAAAGACGAAATGAGCTTTATTCCAAATTATTCCCCGTTTTTTTTCCCAATCTCACATTTTCTTATAGAAACAGACTAACATACATAATAAAATGTCCAAGGAAAACGATTAAATTTTCTTCATTTTAACATCTCGTGACATTGCACTACACATAAAGGAATTCTAAAACTAAAAGTTTTCTGTCAATCTTTTTGAATGATTCGTGAGCGTTTTTTATAGTTGCCAACACTGTTTATAGATACGTAATTTGGAATAGAGATCATTTCGTCTTTTTGCATTGATAAAATCCACCACAGGATAAAACGCGTAGGCGAGTGAAATACAGTTTTCCTCTTGTCTTCTTTTTATTTAACCATCCTGTCCTTAATCTCAGATCATAACTGAGTATGTTTTCACATATTGATTCAACGTAATTGTTCCACTTCAGGTCGGTTGAAAAAGTGAGACGAAGAAAGCGCAGTGTTTTGCTCTTCAGGAGGCTAGCATCAGCCATGCTGATGGCGAGCAGGAGGGTTTCTCTATCGTGGTTAAAGGGGAGCAGTTTCATTTTGGAGGCATTAAAATTTGCAATCCATTTCTTGTCCTAGTTAACCAATGGTTAGAGTTCTTTTTCAATAGCAACAGCCATCTTTACTTTGTCAACCTTGGCGGATTTCTTATCGAGACGGAAGTAAATGGTGGTGTCAATAAATGCCTACCTGGGAACTGATAGCATCAGATAGGTTGTTCATGAAGATCTGAAACCTAAGATAGAGCCTTGAGGGACATCCGCATTTGTGTGAAATGATCTGGAAGCGTGTCCGCTCAAAACGGCATTCATTTCACTATTTGATATGAATGACTGGATTAAATCACACAAGCATGCCAAACCTTACCAAATGCGTTTGATATATCTAGAGCTACAGTTCCGGCTTTGCCACTATTTTCAAGGGCCTGGTATAAATATGCAGTGATGGCTGTTAGCACATCAGAAATAGTTCTGGCAAAGCGCAAGTTATATTCTTTATCAGAGAGTAGGTCGTGAGAGATGCGATGCTTAAACATCTGAGCATTGATTAGAGTCTCGAATATTGTACCAAAAAGCGGTAAGAAGCTCATAGGGTGATAGAGGGATCAGAGGGTTTACAGTGTTCTTTAAAACAGGAACTACAGGTGAGGAATTCCAACAAGATAGAGAGCAAGAATTTTTCTATAATTCTGAGATGAGGTCGTATTTACAGTATTTACATTATTCGCACTATTGTCCTCATATTTGTTGTCATTTTTACGACGTTTTGGCCGTTGTACGCTCCGGCCTTCTTCAGGTGCTAGGTTAGTAATTTCTAGCACCTGAAACGTCGTACAAATGGCAACAAAGATGAAAGAGCAAGAAGTAGAGAGGCTGTAGTTGGAAAGTTTGGAGAGGACTGGAGTCAGCTTTAGGCATGTTCTTTAGACCAACGGCTGGGATTCCATCACCTCCGTTTGCCTTATGGGAGTTTAATTTAGGAATTATACCCCGACAGGGTTATATACATATCACTCAGTAGAGCATATGTTCTAGGTGGGAAATCGTGTGTGGGTACTCAAGACAAGTCAAGTGTTGAGTTGGAAGAGAATGTTTGATCAAAGCATTTAACCTTGTCTGTTGCTGATGTCAAGAACTCGAATGGATTGAATAGATGTGGAATTGAAGGTCTGTTGTTGTTCTGAACACTTTTTCAGAGCCGCCAGTAATCTCTTGAATTGGACTTGCGAGATGTTATTGTTATGGGACCTACCCTTTTTTTTTTCACGATAATGAACTCTTTCTATTACTAGTACTGGGAGAATATGCCTCTCGGGGTGGAGTTGAGTTGTGTTGAATCACCCCGGTCTAATACTTGGCAGTCAGACTGACGTGTAACAGTGTTGTATTTGTTTTCCGTTTAATATACAGTACTGTGAAAAAGTATTAGGACAAGAACTATTTTATCTTTTATGAAGCATATTGACAGAAAATAAAAAAATCAATTAAAGTCATTTCATTTTATTTACTCAACAAATGCTTCAACAAAAAAAAAATACTTGTTACAAAATAAATTTAATATTTAGTATAATAGACTTTTGCTTTGATCACAGCCTTCATTCTGTCAGGCATTGACATCACAAGCTTCTTCAATGTATCTAATGGTATCTCCTGCCAAGCAGCTTGTATTTGTTAACAAAGTGTGTCTTGCAAAGTAACATTAGATTTATCAATTCGAGAGTGGGGGGGGGAATAAGAAAAAAGTCAGTCATATCCAAGGATAATAGAACAATGAGTAGTTTCAAAATAACTTGTTTGATAGAAAATAGAAAAAAATTAAATATAACTTCTTTTTAATACATTTCTTTTACACCTAGTTTTAAATAATCAATATTTTTAGCAATTTACTTGGCTTTTCACTCTGTATTTGAATTTCAGTGAGGTTTTCAGGAAAATCATCCCTGTCCTAATACTTTTGTACACTACCAGTAGTGTGCAAAAGTGTTCGGACAGGGGTGATTTTAAACTTTATTTTGATGCCTCATAAAAGAATAAATAGTTCTTGTCTTAATACTTTTGCACAATACTGAATATGTTTCACTAATTCTCGAGTTTGACTTTTCTTCCGGATCTATTCTGGGTCTACAACATTTACACTTTGTTTTATTCTATCAGCAAACAATGACCTTGCTTCATTTACAGCACGCTTGCACTCATTAACAACAGAGACAAAGAAGCGTCTGTTGTAATAAGAGGTGTCACTCCGGTACAGTCGGAAGAAGTGATTCTTGTAGGAAATAGCAGGCCGAGCATGCAAGTGAGAACAAAAGAGATGAACTAGATTTAACTTAGAATTTTCTTGGTAGAATGAAAGTATCAATGTCGGTTTTCACCCACGAGGAAACCTCGGATGTTCATTTTTGATCAAGAAGATGAAAAACCTAATTCCAAGGGACGTGTTGTGGGCGCGTACCCACTGACACTTATGGACTCTTCCAGTCATTATTAAAACCATAAGGTTTATACTCTCAGGGCAGTAGCCTGCCAGGTAGGCGTGGCTTACTGCTATTCTTGTAGTTATATTTTCCTTGTTAAATACAATATGTTTAACCTATTATCCGTTGTCCGAGTTACTCTTTCGTGGCTCCACTATCGGATCCACACCAGGACGTCACGAAGGAAATCACAGAAGGAGTTACAATCGTCACGTTCATAACAGAAATATATTCTGTTGGCAGGAGAGGGGTTCTTGGCTGGTGAGAGGGCGGCAAGAGATGTTATTGTGGATTCTGGTTGAGAAACCACACAAAATAATAAATAACAAAAGCTGATATGGAGATAAAAAATGTAAGTTGTATTGAACAAAATATACAAACTGGAACACGGGTTAGTCAATTCAGGAATATCAGGAATACTGTTAGTAAGAATCAATATATACAATCTTGTAGTGAAGAAGTATGTCCGGTAATGCGTCTATATTCTTACTGACCAACTAGCGGCTGTACAACTACTCAACTCAACTCAACCCAACTCTTTACAACTATATTTAGTTGTCCCTCCCAGTAAGGGCAACATGTGACACATGGTCAGTTTCGACTGGGATTTCCGGGCTATATGGCCAGGCCAAAAAATGTCTGTCTATTTTTTCCCAGTCGTGCTTCTACCCTTCGGCGGAACCACGACTGGGTTATTGCTCTCTGCTCGGAAGCAGAGAGTGCCCTCTACCCGAAGGCAGAGAGTTGACAGTGTTATAGTTGCAGAGTCTCAGCAACTCTTTACAACTGCTGCTCTCTGTATTGGCAGGCTTATGTGTACACATTAGACGAGTCCATTTTTGTATCCAAAAAGTAGTGATCCCCAACAGATGTTTACAGAGACCACTACGTGAACAGAGTTTTCAAGAGCGTAGAGCTGCATAGCACGGCATCAGTCAGGGATAGTGATAATAAAAAAAGATCTATAAGAAAAATGTATCCTTCAGGGTTAGTGGAAAAACAGGTGGGAAAGTCTGTCACTTGCGTGAGACATTGAGAAGTTTAGATTTGAATGCCAGCGAGATTAGTGACGGAATTTAAACCAATTGGCATGATGAGCATTACGGTCATATCACGTTGAATACACCGGTTCTCATTTGATCACCGAAGTTAAGCAATGTTGAGTCAGTACTTAGATGGGTGACCGCTTGGGAATACCAGGTGCTATAAGCGTTTCTTAAGGATGTGCGTTGTGGTGCAGTGGATATCGGCTAGGAACGACAACTTGGGGAGCCGAGTTCGAATTCCACTTGAATGCCTTGCATTCACTTACGCGCTAATAACCTTAGGAAAGGTATTAATCAGTTCCTTCCCTCCAGTTATAGGTTAAATAACAGGACAGATTGGGTTCTATAGCGTTGGCTGGCAACCAATGAAAGCAATGAGAACCTAATGCGGGATAATCTTTTGTCAGTCAGTCATGTCTCTTTCGAGACATGATCGCCCAAAGAGTGTATCACGTATGCCACTTAACTGACTGAATATAATAGCTGAAAAGATGATTAGGATGTCTACTGGGCATAAAGTGGGGGATCAGTTTTATATTGTTATGAAGTATTAAACTGATCCCCCACTAATTACTCTATCTCTTCACCTTCTATCTATGAGTAAATTAATAGGACAGAATGTGTTCTGTAGCCTTGGCTGGCAACCAATCTACCGCAGCAGGTATTGGCAGCCTGTTGCGGGATAATTAAAATGCCTGAGGTCTATTCAGGGTAGGACTTGGGACCCTGTCCTTAAACAAACCCCAACGAATCTTTCTCCATTGCTTGGGAGGAAGCCGGCTTAACCTAACCAGGGTGAACGCCATACAGATACAGATGAGCATTAAAATCCCCGAACACAAATATATTTGCAAGCGGATCTAGGGAAATGGACTTGTCTGTGCTATCAGAAATACTATCTAGCTTCGTAACGGTCCTGAGAGGAAGGTGAACGGTAGAGAAAAAATAGATAGCTGACTGGGTTTACTAGAGAGAAAGGGTGACACATGTAAGAATAGTCTATAGATTCAGGAGAATGTTCACGAACGTAAACTCCCAGGTCATGCACGTGGACATTAGAATCCTTCCTAAAGAGAGTACGGTAGCCAGGAATTGAGAAATCAGAGAAAGGGGTTTCAGAGTTAAGATTTGTTTCACAGAGAGCTAGGATATCAAGGGACTTTTCGAAGAGGAACGATTCCGAATAGCAAAATTTTGTACGAATACCACAAATATTGGAGACTGGAAATTTTGAGTGGGTTTAGGTGTTTTTTGTTGGGTTTAAGTATTTTTATATCTTTGGTTGCTTAAAGAACAAATAGAAAACGCTTATTAATCGAACATGTTTCACTTTTTAAATTATTAAAGCTTTGTCAGTGATTGAGAAAAAATACAAAAAGACAGAACTTCAGTATTTTCAATTTTGTTTGGATTCATTCTCCGTGGTCTGTCAGACACATATATGCATATATATTACTGTGAAACAATATTAATACAAGAACTATTATATCTTTTGTGAAGCATAAAAATAAAGTTTAAAATCATCCTTGTCCTAACTAACTTTTATGAGGCATCAAAATAAAGTTTAAAATCACCCCTTTCCTAACTACTAGTAGCAAGCAAAAGTATTAGAATAGGGGTGATTTTCCTGAAAACATCACTGAAATTCAAATACAGAGTGAAAAGCCAAGTAAATTGCTAATAAATATTGATTATTTAAAACTAGGTGTAAAAGAAATGTATAAAAAAGAAGTTATATTTAATTTTTCCTATTTTCTGTTAAACAAGTTATTTTGAAACTACTCATTATTCTATTATCCTTGGATATGACTGACTTTTTTCTTTTTCCCCCTCCTCTCGAATTGATAAATCTTATGTTACTTTGCAAGACACACTTTGGGAACAAATACAAGCTGCTTGGTAGGAGATACCATTACATACATTGAAGAAGCTTGTGATGTCAATGCCTGACAGAATGAAGGCTGTGATCAAAGCAAAAGTCTATTATACTAAATATTAAATTTATTTTGTAACAAGTATTTTTTTCTTGTTAAAGCATTTGTTGAGTAAATCAAATAAAATTACTTTAATTAAATTGTTTACTTTCTGTCAATATGCCTCATAAAAGATAAACTTGTTATTTTGCACAATACTATATATATATTGAAGGAGAGGGACTACAGGTTCTTCTGACAGGAAAAGAGCTCAAACGAACCTCACCAACATGGTGTAGGCTTCGCAGTTCGGAACAGCCTCCTGAATATCGGTGAACCAGGTAGTAACGGTTCTGAGCGACTTCTCACTCTCACCATCACAGCAGGTCCCGTTACCCTCGTCAGCGTGTATGCCCCCACACTCTCTGCCACACCTGACTCTAATAACGAGTTCTACGAAAAGCTTGCAGCCATCATCATCAGCATTTCAAACAAAGAAGAACTTGTTCCGGGCGACTTCATTGCTAGAGTGGGTGCCGATCGCGACTCGTGGCCCTCGTGCTTTAGACTGATTGGTGTCGGCAAACAAACAACAATGGCCAATGACTACTCCAGCTATGCACATACCACAACCTGTGCACAACCAACTCCCTGCTCAAGACCAAGCCACAGTACAAGGTCTGTTTACGACACTTACGCTCATGGCACTGGCGTCTGTTGGATTTAATCCTTGTCAGACGAACGGCCTTTAGAAAGTTAATCACACTCGCTCTTATCACAACGCGGACTGTGACACAGACCACTTCCTAGTATATTGCAAGATCAAGCTTCTAGCCGAAGAGGTTGCATCATGACAAGAAGCAAGGGAATCTTAGCATTGATGTTAACAAGGTTAGACAACTAATCATTGTGAAGTAGTTTGCTGAGAGATTTGAGTGTGAACTGAAAACCTCAGAGATCGAGAACACTGCCACAGAGAAGTAAGCTACTCATTGTATTTCCTGCCAAGCAGCTTGTATTTGTTCCCAAAGTGTGTCTTGCGAAGTAGCATTAGATTTATCAATTTGGGAGGGGGGAATAAGAAAAAAGTCAGTCATATCCAAGGATAATAGAACAATGAGTAGTTTCAAAATAACTTGTTTGATAGAAAATAGAAAAAAATTAAATATAACTTCTTTTTACACCTAGTTTTAAATAATCCATATTTATTAGCAATTTACTTGGCTTTTCACCATGTATTTGAATTTCAGTGAGGTTTTCATGAAAATCACCCCTGTCCTAATACTTTTGCACACTACTGGTAGTGTGCAAAAGTGTTCGGACAGGGGTGATTTTAAACTTTATTTTGATGCCTCATAAAAGTTAGTTACGAAACACCATGCACCGCACTGCCTTTGCCAACTTTGGGAAAAAGACCACGAAGTCACATGACTGACTTGAGTCAAAGTTCACCGAGACGACTCCCGTCATTAAAGCCAAGTACGCCGCTTTAGCGTAGTACAAGCGGTCACCCAACGTAGAGGAACCTTCAGATCCTTCGGGCTGCCAAGAGCATTGTTCTTCAGACTGCCAGACGCTGCACCCACGAGTTCTGGACAGAGCTCAGTGATAAACATTCAGACAACAGCAATCACAGGGAACATTAGAGGAATGTATGATGGCATCAAGACAGCAATGAGACTAGTGCAGAACAAGACAGCTCCTCTCAAATCCACCACTGGGGTAGTCATCACAGACAAAAGAAATGGAGAGATAGTTGGGACACTATTCCAACCTCTACTCCCAACATTGTGTTGCGACGATTGTAGCCCTTGACGCCATTGAGTGCCTACTTGTCGTGAAAGAGCTCGACACTGAGCCGACGATAGAGGAACTCAGCAAGGCCATCAGAACCATGACCACAAGGAAAGTTCCAGACAATGATAGAATTCTCTCTGATTTTATCAAACACTGCAAGACTGTTCTACTGCTTCTTCTGTACAAAGTCTTCTGCCAGTGCTGGAAAGAAAGAGCTGTGCCACAAGACATGAGGGATGCTACGATCATCACCCTCGACAAGAAGAAAAGCGAGCGAAGCGACTGTAACAATTACAGAGGCACCTTTCTACTCTGCGTCGTTGGCAAAGTCTTTGCTCGGGTCATCTTGTTCAGTCTGCAGAAACTTGCCGAACATGTTTACCCGGAGTTGCAGTGCGTCTTTCGATCATAACGATCAACAGTAAACATAATCTTCGCGCTCCGTCAGTTCCAGGAGGAGTGGAGAGAACAGCAGATGCTCCTGTGCGTCGATTTCATTGATCTGACCAAGGCGTTCGAGCTCGTTAGTAGGGAGGGACTCTTTATAATCCAGTTTAAGATTGGCTGCCAACCGAAGCTGCAGAGCTTGATTAAGTCCTTCCATAACTACGTGCGGGGTACAGTGCAGTTCAACTGCAACACCCCGGATCCCTTCAACATCTGCCCCGGGGTCAAACAGGGTTGTGTCCTCGCTCCCACTCTCTTTTTTGCGCTACGTATGAAGCACGCATTTGGCACCTCATGGGAAGGAATTTACCTGCATACGAGATCAGATGGCAGGCTTTTCAATCTCACTCGTCTCAGAGCCAAGACTAAAGTACGAAAAGTTCTTATCAGAGACATATTGTTTGCTGATGATACGGCATTTGCATCCCACACCCAGCGTGAACTTCAGTCACTGATAGATCACTTTTCTTATGCCTGCAGAGACTTTGGGCTGACCATTAGCTTAACCCCCCCCCCCCCAACCAAAATAAAAAAGAAGAAAAATAAGCGTCCTGGGTCAAGGTAACGCAGCATCACCGGTCATCATCATCCATGACTATGAGCTGGATGCGGTTTATCAGTTTACCTACCTTGGCTCTATCCTTGACAACTTCTCCCTGGATACAGAACTCCACTAGAGAATAGGGAAGCCAGCCAGAACACCTGCGTGCTTCACAACGCGTGTTGGAACGAACTCCAAGCTGACAGTGAAAACAAAGATGGCAGTGGACAAGGCCTGTGTCATCAGCACACTGCTATACGGCAGCGAGACATGGACCACGTACGACAGGCAAGAGAGGCATCTGAACACCTTCCATGTGAGAAGTATCCAACGCATATTGAGAATATCATGGCAAGATAAGGTACCTAATAGTGAGGTCCTGTCTCGCACAGGCCTTTCCACCATATTCACACTCCTTAAAGAGCGCAAACTCCGTTGGCTAGACCGTATCCAGCGCATGTCAGACGGTCGCATTCCAAAAGGCTTTCTGTATGGAGAAGGGGCCTTTGGAAGACGACCCACTTAGCGGCTACAGCTGCGGTATCATGACATGGTAAAACGCGACATGGAGACTGTGGGCATCAACACGCAGTCATGGAAGAGTGTAGTGGTCAACCGGTCTAAATGGAGAGCAACACTGGCCCAACAACTCGAATTAAGTGAGGAGCAGCTGACACAAATCACCATGGAGAGGCAGGTTCGTAGAGAGCAAGTTGACAGCCACGACAGAACAGAAACAAAACATAAATGCAGCCTCTGCAACAAAGACTGTCATTCTCACATCGGCTTCTGCAGTCACAGACGCCGATGCTCCAGCCAAGTAGACAACTAGGATGCTATAGAACCCAATATGTCCTGTTATCACGTATGGCACTTAACTGACTGACTGAATATAATAGTTGAAAACATGATTAAAGCTTCTACCGGGCATAAAGTGGGAGATCAGTTTTATATTGTTATGAAATAATAAGCTGATCCCCCACTAATTACTACTTAATAATATAATACATCTGTTCCCCGTCTAGCTATGAGTCAAATAACAGGACAGATAGGGTTCTATAGGCTCGGCTGGCAACCAGTCTACCGCAGAAAGCAATGGGAACCTACTGCAGGATAATCTTTTGCCCAGTCAGTCATGTCTCTTTCGAGACATGATCGCCCAAAGCGTGTATCACGTATGACAATTAACTGACTGACCATCATTATGGGAAACCTATTTAAGCTTTGAAAATGTAAATGAAAAACAAAATAAATTCTCTTAGATTGTTAATTTTACATATAAGCAATTTTACTGAGCGGCAATGTAAAGTAAGACTGTATAGCACCAATTTATATAGGAGAATTTTGCGAGCTGGAGTCCTCATTAATTCTGTAAGATGAATATTTCACATTTCTGTGCTATAATTTCATGTTTTTCTTTATCATAATATTACTATCAGTGATAGTTTAGCACAAGGCAACTGTTTAAGCGCTCCCAGTATGGATCAGACTGATTATAATATTGTAATGGTTAACTAGCTATCACCATTGGGTGGAGTCAGATATATTGTTCAGTTGGTTTTGCTTTTTTTTCTAGAGTATATATATATATATATATATATATATATATATATATATATATATATACTCTAGAAAATTTTTAGATATTCTACAATTTTATGGATAATACGTATTTCGCAGCAAAACCTGCTGCTCATCAGACCCAAAAGATACAATAGTTAATATTCAAAATAATCCAGAAAATATTACCCAGAAAATTGTAGAATATCTAAAATTTTTCTAGATTATATTACTCTGTTAAATTAAATAAATAAATTTAACATTGAGTTCTTTTGAGTTCGTCTCTATCGGAATTTCCCTGACTTTAATACCAAATATTCTACGTTATATATATATATATATATATATTGTATCGAGGCAGCAAATAATTTTCTAAACATATACTGTTAAATATAAGAGACAATGAATGTCTATTATGTTTAATCATGAGCCGTTCTAAACGTCGTATTTTGGCTTTAATTTCAGTTGAAAATATAGACAAAAAAGACTGATATATATATATATATATATATATATATATATATATATATATATATATATATATATATATATATATATCAGTCAGTTAAGTGATACACGCTTGGGTCATCTTGCTTCAGAAGAAATATGACTGACTAGGCAGAAGATTTTCCCACAGTAGGTCGCCATAACTTTCTGCAGTAGATTGGTTGGCAACCAAGGCTAAAGAAAATAGATGATAAGTGAAAGGAATGAATTTGACTAGAATTCGAACTCGGCTTTTTGTTCTGAGTCAATATGTAGTGCACCACAATATATTATACTGATTCTTTTTAGTTGCCTCATCATTTTCTTGATGAAAAGGTGAAATTAATCAAGAGAGACATAATAGGTTTTGCTAACCCAAGTACTTTTGATTTTTCCACGACCATCTTCAGGGGTGAACTACAAAGACAAACTTATTATATCATGGCTTGATGATTTCGTATATTCATGAAACAGTTGCCATTAGGTGTTGACTTCAATGTCTACTTTTATATTTATATATCGATTTATTCCTGATATTGAGTATTTTAAGCCATAAATATAGCGTACCTTAAAACTATATTTTATATGTGTAATTTGGTGTATGTGTTTTTTATTCTTTGTGACACTTCCGGTATTGTTATCTCAATATTTAAATGTACACCTCTACCCTTCACCTAACTTTATTTTTCTTTTATGCAAATTATTTTTGAATATTCTGAGTAAAATGTAACATTTTGTAAGTCTAATTTTTACAACTGCCGAAATAAATTCTGGATTTAGAACCATTTAATTATGTGTTGAGTTTTTTTCTTTTATTGTTCTCTATTTGCATTGATTTAATATTTTATATCAATTAGATAAAATTTTTGGGATTATCCTCTTTGTTTTTAGGGTTTTGTTATTTTTTCCTATATATATATGTGTAAAAATTAAGACAGACACGTTATTCCATGGTTAAGTGGAAGTATACACCTATTTCAGGAGAGCCATCTTCAGCTTCCGTCTTTATTGTACAGAAGATTTTACATGAATAAAATTCACAAACCCCGTATGAACGAAAAACAGAAATAAAAATTAAAAGTGAAAAGTTAAGAAAAAATGCATCATTATTTTTTTTAATTTTTCACTTTCAAGGAAGCGATCTTTATTTTTATTGCTGTTTTTGTTTTCTTTAGGGTTTGTGAATTTTATTCGTGTAAAATCTTCTCTACAGTAAAGACGGAAGCTGAAGATATTTCACCTTAAATAGGCCTACACAACCGCTTAACCATGGAATAACGTGTCTGTCTAATTTTTACATATATTTGCTCTATATGTATTTATATACATATATATTTAGAGCACTCTTAGAGAGTTATCCTACCACTGTATGTACAGGATACTCTTTTGGATTCTTCTATATCCACACACACACACACACACACACACACACACACACACACATATATATATATATAATGTTTTAAACAGCTCATATATATATATATATATATATATATATATATATATATATATGAGCTGTTTTAAACATCGTATTTTGGCTTTAATTTCAGGTGAGAATAAAGATAAAAATATCCAACATTTGAATATTTTTTTTATCAGGCTGTTTCTAAGCTTTCAAATCACATCAGCCTTCTTCAGAGAGGTTACAGGGACATTAACATATATATATGCATATATTTATAAATATAAAAGAGTGAACACTGAAGTCAACACTTAAGGGTGACAGACTGTTTCATGCTAAGTGCAATCTGTTGACCCTGAGTGTTGACTTCAATGTTCACTCTTTTATATTTACATACTCTTTATCTCTGATATTGAGCACTTTATCCTATAAATATAGCACACCTTAAAACTATATTTATTCATATATATATATATATATATATATATATATATATATATATATATATATATATTAGTGGATTTTTTTCCACTATTATTTTTATTGTTATAACTATTATATTTTGTGGGTACTTATTTAGAAACTTTGTGGGTACTTATTTTAAATTAAAATTAACAGAGGTTGAAAAACTTATTTCAAGAAACTATGACTCCCAACACCAATATATTCTGGATTTTCTTTTTATTGTAAGAAAAAAAATTCTTCAGCATGGATTCTCTGATTTAAAAATAAAAAACAAATTTTGATTCTTGTTGGTAAGTCAATTATTTTAAGAACACTATCAATCTCTAGTCTAGTATATATTTATTTCCCTATTAATAAGTATGAATGTGTAGGTATGCGTTTATGCATGTGTGTACTTATATGTGTGTGAGTGTAAATATATGTGTATGTATATACATGTGTCGATATGCATGTGTTAGTATTCATATATATGTATATGTGCATATGTGTATGTATGTGTGTATCAATGCATGTTTTATCGCGTCAAATATTATTTTTAGTGGATATTTGAGTAGTCATTTATTTATTAAACAGTATATTTATTTATTTTTGTCTATCAGTCCAAAAATAAATATATGTTCTGTTTAATAAATAAACAGAACGTCTACTCGAATATGGGAATCTACTAAAAATAATTTTAAAGTGATAAAATTTATCTGCTTTTTAAATAAAGAAATTCATTTTCATTTAGAAATATATGTGTGTGTAGTTGTGTGCATGTATGCACACATGTCAGTCTTTAGATATGTATATATGTTTTTGTGTGTATGTGTGTTATATGTGTACTGTTATGTGACTCTTTGTGTGTCTCTATGTATGATGATGATGATGTATCTGTTTGTATGTTGATTGTATGTGTGTCTGTGTGTCTGCAGATGTATATGTAAAGAGGTCAGGTAGGAAATTCATAAAGAATGCATATTTTTCATGCAAGAAAAGCAAGACATATCAAGAACTTGTCTTGGTCAAGATTTTTAATTACAGGTGAAGAGACTTTTTTTTTGGGAAATTTTACAAAAATGCCTCTGAAAAACAATTTTCATATTTGGTATAAAGGGTTTTTGTGCAATCAGTTCAAATAAAGAAATTACATTAAATCATAAAAATTGAAAATACAACTCCCTCCCCATCATTGGCAAAATGAATAAAGTTAATTATTCATACCTTTTTTGCTAGCCTTTAAATTATTCTGATGATTATCTCCATCTTTGTTGTTTTATTATATTTCAGCTGAGAAGTTCTCCAGCCTTCATTGAGGGCATCTGACCATACTTAAATGTTGTCTGGTAAGGTAGAATCTCAAAAAAGCCATTGTGGACAATATTTAAATTGTTACTAAAGGAAGGCCGGAGAATGTTTTGGTCCAAATATTGTGATAAAGGCAGCACCAATGTGGATGTGACTCAGAAGAATTTACTTCCTTAGCTACCCAGCATTTTTAACACCTCCCCACTGTCATTTATACAGGGTGTCCATAAAGTGCGTGTGCACTTTAAAAAATTATAACTTTATTTGTATTTGTGATAGAAATAATCTGTAAAAAATCTTATAAAGTTTAATGTGCCTAGTTTTAAGTATAATTATTGAATAATTCTTTACCACAAAATTTACAATAATTTTTAGATAAGTAAACAGATGGATCGGAAGAGGTGGACCATTTTATTAGCCTCCACGTTCGCCAGATTTGACTCCATTAGATTTTTTATGGGGACATGTGAAAACAATTGTGTATGAAACCAAACCTAGTTCATTAAAAGATTTGAAATCTAAAATCACTAATGTGATTTCAGGCATTACTGTAAATCATTTGGCAAATGTTTTCTGTGAATTGCAAAATTGTACTACCCTATGTATTTCTAATGATGGAGGACACATAGAAAAATAAATTAAATTTCAATAAAACCTTAAAAATATAGATCTACTTCTTTCTAATTATTTCTATCACAAATACAAATAAAGTTATGAATTTTTCAAAGTGCACATGAACTTTATGGACACCCTGTATATATTCAAGGAAATCTTTAAAAGTTTTCAGCAAAATTTTGTACATGTTTTACTGCTAAGTAAATTATTTAAAAAAAAAATTACTTTTTAAAAATAATTTACAATTAAATATTTTTATATCTAGCAAAAGTGCAACTATCATTGATTTTCAAAAATTTTTAAAAATTGAAATTTCTTTTAATTTGTTTCTTGTCTAGCATAATTTTTTTGGTAAGTTTTTTTACAAATTTTTTTATCAAATTTTAAAAAAAAATTTTCATTGGGCATTTTATGAGAAACAAATTAAAAAGACACAAAAAATCTTTTGGCATCAATTATGTTTCTGAATTTAAAATGTAATTTTTTATTTTATCTAAAATGGATGATGAATCTTTTATTGATTTTTTCATTGAACATTTTTTCATCTTACAAAAAAATTATTGTAAAAATTTGTTTTCAAAGTCTAAATTACAAAAGCGTTTATTTTATAAATAGTCCCAGTTTTTTGTCCCACTTTTTCTGATTTGAAAAGATATTTTTGGCTTTGAAATACACAACATTAAAAAACAGAAATTTCAACAAAAATAGAAAAAGTAGATTTTTCTTTCGCACACAAACACGATAAACATTTTGTTTTGAGAAGAGAAACATTTTTTTATTAAAAATGAGAATAAAGTTCTTTTTTTTTTATAGGGAACTGATAAAAACTTTTCACTGAAAATGAACACAAAAAATTTGATTAAAAAACAATTTTGCTTTTCATTTTCCCACCAAAATTAATAAAAAATTGTTTTTACTAAATTCAATATTTCATGTATCTCAACAAAAAAACATTTTTCTTTTCCCACAAAACATGAAATTTGTTGGATTATCAAAAATTTATAATTAGTCTGTTTTCATTGTTTTAAGTAAAAATGCCATCTAAAAAAAGAAAAAAAAGAGGAAAGACTAAAAAAAAGAAAAAATGTATAATAAAGAAAAATGAAAGATGAAAGAAAAGAATAAAGAGAAAAAAGAAAAATGTATAATAAAAGAATGTGAAAGAGAAAGAGAAAAAATGAGAAAAAAGAAAACCAATAAAAAAAAGCAAAACTGTTAATCAAAAAACAAAAGTGGGTAAAAAACTAGAAAGAAGAAAAAAGGCAAAAACTGGAGAAAATCAAAAATTAAAAAATCAATAAATGTAGATATGTTTCTTCAAAGTCAGAAAAAGCATGTCTTTGGTTTGTCTGAAAACAAATTTTGTTTTTGATCGCTTCATCAAAAGTAGAGATATGTTTTTTTTATTGCTGGTAAAAAAGAAAAAAAATGACCAGGTATTTTTTCTTTATCAAAAACATGTTTTGTTTTTTATTCAAGCAAAAACAGAACTTTATTTTTTTTTTGCTTAAATTTTTGTGCCGAGAAAAAATCAGTGAATTTGTTTAATTCCTTTAAATTTTACAATTGTTATTTTTATTTTATTTAATCAGAATTTCAGATGTTTTCTTACCAAAAAAAAAAAAAAAAAAAAATTAGAAACAGTTCAAGATTCAGATTTTGAGGCCCCAAAATATTCATTTTTTTGGTGAGGTCCAAAAATAATTATTTCCTATTTTCTGGTGTGGCCCCAAAATATCTTTCCTAAAAATCTTTCTGGGTGATTATCATCAGTGTTTTTGTTTCCTTTCTTGGTGATACACCCAAATGTTTCTTTTTTATTTCTTAGTGGGATCATAATAATGTTTCTTTTTTCCTTTGTTAGTGAGATCGCAGAAATGTTTCCTTTTTCTTTTTTGGTGAAACCTCCAAATTGTTTCTTTTCCTTTGTTAGTGAGATTACGAAAATGTTTCCTTTTCCTTTTTTGGTGAAACCCTAAAATGTTTCTTTTTCCCTTCTTGGTCAAACCTCCAAATGTTTCCTTTTTCTTTTCTTGATGACATCACCAAATGTTTCTTTCACTTCTTAGTGAGACCCCATAATGATTATTTTCTTGGGTAGACCCAAATTATATCCTTCCTTTTTTTGGTTAGACTGCGAAATGTTTATGTGGCTATTTTGGAATGACACTTTTTCAGATGAAAACATGTTATTTAGTGCAAATAATAATAATAATAATAATAATAATAATAATAATCTCTTAAAAAGTAGAGATTTGAAGGGACTTTCTGTCACTTGGTCTCCAGAAACAGCCATTTGGCATGAACATTCCCATCATCATCATCATCATCATCATCATCATCATCATCATCATCATCATCATCATCATCAAAACCAGCCATTTTGAGAATTGATCATTTTAATTAAAAACAGTTTTAACACTCTGTAAAGTTGCTCCACCCACTAAATCAAAAGAATAAACCAAGCGAAAATATCCAAAATTTTAATTGAATGCAAAAATGGACAAAATTTTTTCTTACCCTCATCTGAGAGAAATTAATTCATTAGGAAATAAATAATATGTTTGTGATATGTAACCCTTGAGTAATTTTTTTTCCATTGAATTTCTAACTTTATTAGGTGTGGGATTGTATTTTAATTTTGTGGGGAGGGGGAATCGTATTATAATTCGGGGCTGTATTTTTAATATCAGGGGTTGTATTTTCATTTTTTTTAATTGTATATTTTTTTAAATTGTATTTTATTTTTTGTGAAAATGTATTTTATTTTTGTGACAGTAAAATAAACATTTGTTTTATGAATTTAAGACTTTGTTGTTGAAATATGGAAGAATTTCTGATGGTAAAAAATAAATTTCTAGAAGTAGTTAAAAATGTGAGTCCCAAGATATGAGATTTCTCAGTCCAGACGAATCATTTTACTGAAGTCTGAAGATCCGGTCTTATTGTTATGGAAAAGGAGAATAGCGAGTGTGACTTTGCTGTTCCATATGTTACAAGAGTGGACTCTGAAGAAAATGAAAAATATCAGGATCTGGAGAGGGAGATGAAGAAGCCATGGAACATGAATGTAGAACTAATTCCTTTAGTAATGGGTGTATTTGAAAGCCCAACTAGAAAACTGAAAAAGGGTTTAGGGAGAATTGGAATGAAGAGCCTTATAGACATCCAGAAAATTGCTACCATTCATTCTGCGAAGATTCCTGTACAAAGTCTTGTTGGCATCATACCTCAAGAACAGAATTTCCATTGATTAGGTCAATGTGTGACACCTAAATAATAATAATAATAATAATAATAATAATAATAATAATAATAATGATTTATAATGGATGCAGAGCACCAAAGCCAGTTTATCAGGAATTACCAGGCAAACCCAATAAAGAATGGTGCTGATACAACACAGACAGTTTGAAACTGTTGTCCAGTCCTGATACCAAACAAATATAAAGAGCGATATGGTACACTTCGGCAATATATTCATTAGAAGATACATTAGCAATACAGGGTGATACATGACCCCAAAATAGTATTGACATCACATAGAATAAGTCCCAAACTTCCAAAAAACTGCTATCATTTGTGAGGATTCTTCAAAACATTCTTGATCTGTGAGGAGTCCTGTTGACATATTGCCTCAATAACTAAACTTCCATTGACTGTTTCAGTGTGCAACATGTACCTAATAATAAAAATAAAAAAATATTGAGAAGGATGCTGAATAAATGACAAGACTTGTCAGTTAATTTCATGAGCAGATAAATGTATGCAATATGGTAATAATAATAATAATAATAATAATAATAATAATAATAATAATAATAATAATAATCTGGATTAATGTCTGAGACTGAAGGCTTTATTCTTGCAACGCAAGACCAAAGTCTTTTTACTAGGAACTGTCAGGCAAATATTATTCATAATAATTTGGATCCAAAATGAAGGTTCTGTGATAAATCCCAAGAAACAATAGACAATCTAGTCTCAGGATGTTATGTAATTGCCCCAAATGAATATAAAAATTGTCACGATAGACTGGGGCAATATTTACATTGGACAATGTGCAAACACAATGGAAAATATGTAAACAAACACTGGTATGAACATCAACCAGCACCGGTTATAGAAATAGAAGATGTCACCATTCTATGAGATCACACTATCTACACAGACAGGAAAATTGAAGCAAATAGGCTGGACAATATTGTTAAAAACTAAAAAGAAAATTGTAACATAGCAACCAAGGAATTCGAAAAACTTTCAAAATATAAAAACCTAGAAATTGAAATAGAAAAAAATGTGGAAATTGAAAACAAGAATTGTGCCAGTGATAGTAGGTGCACTTGGAATGATAAAAAATGGAACAAAACAACACATTGAAAAATCTCTGGAAACCCCAGCTTAAGAGATATATAAAAAATTGTCTTGTTAAGTACAGCCCACACACTAAGAAGAACTTTGTCTATGTAATGCTAGGGATGTTAGGGGAGATAGAAAAAAAAAATGAAATGGAGCCATAACAACACACCATGACCTGCCTTAGGTCTTCCTGCAAACTTGGTAGGTATTGTGACCATAGCAGAAATTGAATTATGATGAAAAATGACAAAATAATAAAACAGTATGTACTTCTTTATTGACATGGCTGTCTCTGCAGATGTTTAATGTATCCTTGAAGATCTTCAAAAAAACTATCGATTTGATTGGAAAAGGTTCTAATAGCCTCACTAAAGGAAGCCCTAGTAGCCTGTTTTTCTAAAAATGCAAAATTTTTCTACTCCCAAGTACAATTCACACATCTTATGAAGGGCTTAATCTATCTGGTTGTCTGTTTTTTTTCTTGTTTTTTTATAAAAGTTTTCAGTGAAAAATGTCATGACATCATCTCTGGTCTTGGGTCTCTGGAAAGAAATGAAGATTCAACAAAAACCAAAGGAAATAATAATAATAATGATAATAAGTATAAAGATCTGGAAAATGAAATAGAAAAAAATGGAGAAATTGTAAACAAGAGTTGTGCCAGTAATAGTAGGTGCACTTGGAATGATAAAAAAGTAACACAACAACACATTGAAAAATCCCTGGAAATCCCAGCTTAAGAGAAATACAAAAAATTGTCTTGATAAATACAGAACACACATTAAGAAGAACTTTTTCCATGTAACATGAGTGATGTTCAGTCAGTTAAGTGCCATACATGATACACGCTTAGGTGATCATTTCTCAAGAGATAGATAGATAGATATGAAAATGTACAGCTTGTTATGCAGTTTTTAATACTAGTCTGTCACTATTTCCATTGCTAATTTTCAGATGAGCTCTCCATTCTTTAGTTCCACCAGTTCCAACCTTTTAACTAGAACATGCTATGTTACTTCTACAGAGTTGAATCAGCCACATTTTCTTCTACTGTAAAAAGTAAGTTTTTCTCAGACTGCTTTTTCACTAAAATATGTCACTTTAGGGACAGCACATGTATTCTGTCCTGAAAAAAAATCTTAAGCTTTTTATGACAAGGCTAAATTGTTATCTATCTTCCTTACCCCAACACAGCCTTTGAGATGCCCAATCGACCCAGTCCCCAGTGGATTAAAAACTTAATTGGGCAATTAAAGTTTATTGCTTTACTGGCTCACAGTCAATTAAAAATCTTGCAATGAAACATGTCCCTTCAAATACAGAAAAAGGAAATCTGATTCCTTTTACAACCCAAAAGTATGCCATTGAAGATTCACAAAGTTACTTAGAATGACCTACAATAATATTATTGAAGTCTTTTATCGTCCCGGTCAGTGTAAACATTCGTTTAATTAACGCTTCCAGAGTAGAGCCAAAATTTCTCTGTCGCCCAGATTGCTCACAGATGTTTAGAAACTCATTTGGGAAAAATATCATCCTATATTTCCTCCCTTTTGTAAAAACAAACATTTGAAAGAAAGAAAAAATACGCATACTTCTTTCAAACACGCATCGAAAAACAAATTATACAAGTAATTTTTTTTTATAGAAAATCGTAGAGAAAATCAGATTTAAAAATTTTTTTTATCATGTATCAGATGGCAGTTGTAGTCAAACAGAAGAAAGAAACTACGAATTTAGGTACCTACACTCAATTTCCAAAAAAAAAAAAAAAAAAACCCAAAAAAACAGCATATCACAATGTTAAAAGGACTCAAACATAACAAAACCAGTCTTATCATCAAAATGTTTATGCTATTATTAAGAGGAAATATCAAATTTTGTTGTTATTATTTTTCAAAATTTTTTAATCCTTTCTAACACGTTCAAAATTTTAATTAAAATTTCACTTTTTGTTTTCCGTCAGCGATTCACGCTATGTTTACATAAGGCGACTATTAAGAAAATGGAGTCAGTCGACTAAAATGATTTTGAGGTGATTAAATTTTCCCTCGCTTTCGCCCGCCGGTCGAGTGATTTCTTTTTAAAATCTCAAAGGCTGCCTCCACTTTTAACTCTTCCCTCTTTTACTTATATCCCAACTCATTTGTCATTACCCTTTTAACAGAAACTATCTACCTTGAGTGATTCTCAAGCCTTGAAATGGATTAAATTTAGCATAAAAAATTAGATATTTTTTGACAGATTAATCAATCCTAAAATGCAGACGGACATGGGTCTCAGAGAAGTCAACTGCTTTAGCGGGTTGTTCTATCTTGCTAGATGCCGGGTGCAGATTCATATTTTCATTAGATGTCAGTCGATTTCCATGATATGTAAACATGCGGTTGATCCGACTGCACGTAGGATGTGCACGTGTAAGACAAGTGGATATATAAGCACCCACCTGAGAGGTAAGAAGTTTTTTTTATATCCATACAAAAATGTAAAATCTATGTATGGAGAAAGAAACCCCTATTGCAACATTAACTGACAGTAATTGATGAATTTTAGCATAACATTAAGGGCAAAGTCCATTTTAGAAATATCTACTGTTGTGGTGTCCTTAATCCTTAACAAACTCTGATTGATCTAAAAGACCTTTTTTTTTTTTTTTTTTAATCATATCACCCCAAGCAAGGTGAAAACGCCACTGATGCGCAGGGGGCTACGTGAGAGTGAAAAGATTGGAAAAGAGAAAACCGGAAACCACATCCTAAACAGGAAACAAGGGATGAGCCTCTTCACCTGTTCAATAGACGTGGGTGGAGTGTGAACCGGGCGATGGAAAATTTGGAGGAGTCGTATAACAGATATTGCTACCAGAAAAAATATTTTTTTATAATACTGATAGATAAAAATTTTTTTATAACTGCGATAGATAATTAATATAATTTTTTAAAAATTAATTTCTGAAAAATTTAAAAGGGAGTCTAGTTTTAAATCTAAATTCAATATAGATGGATTTCCTCGCTACAGAAGCCAAAACAAAATATGCTCATATCATGTGCTTTCTTTTTTTTTTTTTAATATTGTGACCTGAAAGGCGTAATAAACAATGATATATGAAAAACACTCCAAATTAATTTCAAAGAAAAATTTTCTTTCCATTTTTACATTTTAAGAGATCTCATTGTATATTTGTTTTGACTTCCATGGCGGGGTGGTGGTAAATTTACATGGCACGTGTTCAGTATATTCCTTAGCCCCACCAGCCGTGACCTTTATAACTGGGACCGACCATACTGTGTACACAAGGATAGATTATTCACATTCCTTTCGTATTCTTATAGTAAGTTTATTCGGATTGTTTCTACTGTTGCTTTGTGGAATAGGCTCCCGGCAGGATGCTTTCCCAATCACGACAATCTTAACCACTTCCAGTCTGGGGTTAACAGTTTTTTTTTCTGCATAGTACCATGAACTTCACTTCTTGCCCTTTTTTTATGCTCATTCGACACATCACAGAAACCCTCTACCTTGAGAGGCTCTTTAATTGGGTTACATTTGTTCATTCACTTTAGTTGTTTAGAAGAGTGTTTCCCACTCTATGCCCCAAATAAGCCAGGCCAAATTTCAGGAGAGCCACAAAAATCTTATAATTTTTACTGGGCCACCGGGCTAATATATGCGCCACAGCTTATTGAATAGTCCATACAGCTTTTATTGACGAATAATTCTGGATATCAGCTTGGAACGAGAAACTAGAGAGCCGAGATCGAATTTCAGTTGAATTCCTTGTATCTACTTACGTAGAAATATCCTTGGGAAAAGTTTTAATCCATCTCTTTTCTATCCAGCAATGGGTTCAATAGCAGGACAGAGTGGGTTCGATAGCCTTGTTTGGCAACCAGTCTACCACATAAAGTAATGGCACCCGACTGTGGGAAAATCTTCTGTCCAGTCATTCATCTCTTTTTCCAGACATGATCGCTCCAAGCGTGTATCATGGATGGCACTTAACTGAAATGATTTGTTTGAACATTATTTTTTTATCGATACTCGTATTTAAGTAGATATTCTATTTATAATCATACAGTATTATTTATTTATTTCTACCGGCCTGATTATTTACGAAAATAACCATGTTACGGAAATTAACGAAGATTAACGAAACTGCTTATAAACAACCGATAATTTGAAATGATTTGTTTGAACATTATTTTTGATCGATATGTAATCCAACCCAATGTACATAAATCTTAATTCTAACCACCCCCATTAAACATATACCATCTTCTATTGAAACTAGACTCAGCAACAACTCATCTAGTAAAGTAATTTTTGATCAGCATAGCAAATTTTATAATTCGGCACTTAGAAACAGCGGTTATAAGGCTGCTGATATCGAATTCAGAAACCCTACTGACAATGATAACAGCAAGAAGAAAAGATCTAGAAAAATCATATGGTTTACCCCTCCCTACAATATGATGGTTAAAACTAAATTGGGAGATAAATTCTTAAACTTAATCAGCAAACACTTTCCAAAAACTAATCCTCTTAGCATAATATTCATAAAATACACTCAAGTTAAGCTATAGTTGCACGGATAGTCTAGAAAAAATTATTAAAAAACATAACAATAAAGTCCTCAACAACTATTATGATACAAAAACACGGTAAATTACAAGGCTCAAATAGATCGCACCAGGGACAAAGGAACTAATACCAGCGGATGTAATTGTAGAAATCCTAAAAATTGCCCTTTGCATAATGACTGTCTAGTTAGCGCCATAGTTTTTCTTTGTACCGTCTCCACAATTGAAAATCCTAATACTATGAAATCCGTTCAAAACTCGCTGCTCTCAACACTTGTCTTTCAACAATAATTCTTACAAATACAGCACTTCATTATCCAAATACTATTGGTCTTTAAAGGAAAAAGACAAAACACCCACTGTTAAATGGAAAATCCTTACAAAGGCCCGAACTTGTAACTCCCTCAGTGCACCTTGCTACCTCTGTCTCAACGAAAATTTAGAAATTATCAAATTTAGGGACAACGTTAAACACTTAAATCAGAGGAATGAGCTCACTGTTCATTGTAAGCATAGTTCAGCATTTACCTTAAAATCCGCGTTATAATATAGAAAAATTAAGGAAAATATCTTTAACTGCCTTTAACTGCCTGGTTGTTTTTGTTCAGGTTTGACGTTCTGGTTGATCTTTACTGGGTACGTCGTTCGCCATGTGTTATACTGTTTTTACCGGCCGTACGACCCGATATTGGTTGGCGGGTTGTATGATTATGTGGTGTTCTACGAGACATCGGTTTTCGCGGGGTCGGGGAATTATAAATAGTTAGGAAACTGTGTGTGACGTTGGCCTTGAGTATCATGGTTATTAGTTGTTGATTTGACAGTCGGTTCTATGGGGAAACGTGTTGGGCTTTGGCCGGATGGTTTGTACTGATTTGGGCTCTGTCGTGTATTGGCGCGATAATCGGTGTCGGATTAGATGCCTCATGGTTGTTTAGGTTGGGGTTCAGTGTTGGGTTGGGTGCTTGCCAAATATTATTGTGTTGATACGTGTCGGATTGTGTACCAGGTGAAGAGTTTGTTGCAGCGTCCGAGTCGGATGAAGGTACCCATCAAATATAGGCAAATTAATGTCTAAATATTAGTGTGTATATATATATATATATATATATATATATATATATATATGTGTGTGTGTGTGTGTGTGTGTGTGTGTGTGTGTACATCTGTTCTTTTGTAGTAGTAGACATATTTTGATATTTGCTTTACTTGCTGATACGTATGTATTTGTATGCATTTATATATGTGTGTATGTATGTATGTGTGTGTGTGTATATGTATATATATTCATATTTGTATGTATGTTCAGATATCTATGTATGCATGTCAAAATCTATATATATGTATGTTTGCGTATGTGTGTGTAAGTTGGGAACCACTGTTAAACACTTCCTACCCGACCTCACAATTATGATTAATGGTGACATTTAAGGTAGAATAAAGTAATTAATGTATAATAAATATGTAATACCCAACAACTTCTTTACCTTCCTTTATTTTACTAAAGGCATTGTGACAGCCTTCAAAACCTAACCATAACCATATATATATATATATATATATATATATATATATATATATATATATATATATATATAACAGCATACAGTGTGGGTATAGAAGAAACCAAAGGAGTATCCTGTACATACAGTGGTAGGATACCTCTCTAAGAGAGCTCTAAATATATATGTATATAAATACATATAGAACAAATATAAGAAAAATTAAGGCAGACACGTTATTTCATGGTAAATCGGAATTATAGGCATATTTCAAGCGAACCATCATCAGCTTCCGTCTTTATTTTACAAAGGATTTTCGTGTAAAATCCTTTGTAATATAAAGACAGAAGCTGATGACGGTTCGCCTGAAATAGGCCTATACATCCGATTTACCATGAAATAACGTGTCTGCCTTAATTTTTCTTATATATATATATATATATATTTGCTTTTGATATTCATGCTTAATCTGTTGAGATATAGAAAAAGAATTCGAAAAAAATGATTATTTCTGGTTGCAATGCCGATTGTCGAAATCGACCAAAACGTCGAACTCTATGAACACAACCTGCAACGGGACTGGATCTGTCTAAAACACTGGAATTTGAAGATCTGGAGAGATTTTCTGTCATTTGATGCAACCTGTTTTCGAATGTAAATAATACCATTCATTAAAATATTACTGTATAGTAACATTTTCGTCCTTTGTTAAGACTTGGCCACCGTGTCTGAAAAGCAGCTTTGAAACCCTGGAAAAAATGACGAAAGTAAAATATTAACAAAGGATTGTGGTAATTCTGTAAAAGATTGTGGAAGATGACATTGGCAGAAAGAAGCAAACGACGCAGAAAATTTAATAACGATGAAAATGAGGATAATTATTTCGAATCATTCACTTGAGAAATATAAAAGAGAAAATCAGTTGCGTAATTACAAAGATGGTAAATCCGGTTCTGGAATATCCAAGAATGAAAAATGAACAAATTGAAAAAGAAATAACAAAAACAAAATCTGTGGAATGGTTTGAGATGAGAGAGTGGCAGAATCTGTAAAAGTGGTTATCTTGTATTTTGCAGGAATCCCATGAAAATCTTGATTTCTAACAAGCTGTCATTTCTGTGCTTCTGCAACTGATAATCAGCGTTGGAGAAGAATAATTAGAATCAACAGAAGAAGAAGAAGAAGAAGAAGAAGAAGAAGAAGAATTAGAATCAACAGAAGAAGAAGAAGAAGAAGAAGAAGAAGAAGAAGAAGAATGGTTAGAAATAAAAGAGAGTATGAAAAGATAAAAAAAGAAAAAGAACAAGAATGGCATAGAATTAGAAAGAAAGAAAAAAAGGAAAGAAAAAGGTTTTAAAAAAAATGAAAGATGAAAAAATAAGCGAGTTCACCAAAAGAAAGAAAGAAAGAAGTAAGAAGAAAAGAAAGAAAAATAAAAAGAATTGCAACAAGCGAATGAATGAAGCAAGAAATAAATTAAATAAATAAATAAATAAATAAATAAAGAAAGAAAGTAGTACCAAAGAAGAAAGGCAAAAGAAAGAAAGAAAAGCGGGGCGGGGAGAAAAACAAAGAAAGAAAAATGAAATAAAATGAAGTAAACAAAAAAGAAAGAAGAGGAAGAAAAGAAAGAAGAAACAACCAAAACAAAAATGAAAGAAAAAAGAAAGATGAAACAAGAAAGAAAAAACGAAATAAATAAGAAAGGACAACAAAAGAAGGAAGAAAAAACGGAAGAAGAAAAAATAGGAAAAATTGCAATAAAAGCAAAAAAAAAAAAAAAATGAATGAATGAAGCAAGCAAGAAAGAAAGAAGAAAAAAAGACAAATCAAAAAGAATAAAAGGAACGATAGAAAAAGCTATAAAAGAAAAAAGAAAGAAACAAATAAAGAAAGAAGAGGGAAAGAAAGAAATAAGAAAAGCAAGAAAAAGAAATAAGAGGGAAAAGAAAGAAGAAAGAAAGAAAACAAAAAAGAAATCGTGAAAGGAAAGACGACAAAAAGAGAGGAACAAAAAGGAGTTTGCTGTAAATAATAATAAGCAGGATAAGAATAAAAAACAATAATAAAAACAACAATAATAATCTAATCTTTGTTTTCTTCATAGGGTGGGGAGATATCTGTCTGTTAGTGTGAAACAACAAAAACAGTATACTGTAGAACAAGAGTTGTTAACTCAATAATGCATAAATACTCGACCAGAAGAATTGAAGGAAAAAACTTGAAGCAGCTGAAATGTGGTTCTACAAAAGGATGCTGCGGATATCGTGGACCGAGCATGGGAGCAATGATGAGGTTTTGGAAAGGCTGGAAACAAAAAGGAAATTAATATTGAGCATCAGGAAGAGACAGCTAAAGTTCTTGAGACATACGATGAAGAAGGAGGGCTTGGAGAACCTGATACTAACAGGTCAGATAGAGGGAAAAGAAACAGGGGAAAGCAGCGGATAACATATTTGAAGGACCTGAGCAGGTGGATGACAGAACGGGAGCTGCGTGGTGTAACAGGAGAAAGCGTCTTGAGAGCCACCAGAGATAGGGAGATGTGCAAGGCCATGATCGAGCATGGAGCAATGATGAGGTTTTGGAAAGGATGGAAACAAAATGAAAATTAATACTGAGCATCAAGAAGAGACAGCTAAAGTTCCTGGGACATACAATGAGGAAGGAGGGCTTGGAGAACCTGATACTAACAGGTCAGATAGATGGAAAAAGAAACAGGGGAAAGCAGCGGATAACATATTTGAAGGACCTGAGCAGGTGGATGAGAGAACGGAGGTTGCGAGATGTTACAGGAGAAAGCTTGCTAAGAGCCACCAGGGACTGGGAGACGTGGAAAGCCATGATCGCCTACGTCCTGAAAGGACAAGTCACATAAAAGAAGAAGAAAGATTAATTCGTCCCTGACTCGATCATGTCATTGAAGAACGGATACCTGAGCTCGTTGTTATAGACGAGGAAAGTGTCAAAATATTGACTGCTGTTCTAAAGAAAGTAAAAAAGGATTGAAAAATATTCGGATCTGGTTAAGAAAGTGAAAAGGCTATTGAATATAATTGCTATATGTTATTCCTGTATTATTAAGAATAAGCTTTTAAGTGCCGAATCTAAGTGCGCCGTCGTTGTTGTTGTTTCCTATGTCACTAGAACATTCGGGTCTAAATAAACAGCAGACTTCTTCGATAGGTGACCCGACCGAATATGATCAGTATTCGGCCCACACCCAGACTCAAAAATTAGCTACTAGCTTTAGTACGTGCATGATATAAATTCCCCTTGAAAACAACAACAATCAAGACTTCACTTGGGCTATTCGATGTTATATGATCGGGTATGCTCGGTTGTACTGAAATTCCAACATTCAAGTCAGTCAGTCAGTCAGTTAAGTACCATACGTGATACACGCTTGGGCGATCATGTCTTGAAAGAGACATGACTGACTGGGCAGAAGATTATCCCGCAGTAAGTTGCCATTGCTTTCTGCGGTAGACTGGTTGCCGACCAAGGCTATAGAACCCAATTTGTCCTGTTATTTAACCCATAACTGGAAGGAAGAGACGGATTAATACCTTTTCCAAGGGTATTTGCGCGTAAGTGAATGCAAGGGTTTCAACTGAAATTCGAACTTGGCTCCCCGATTTCTCGTTCCGAGCCGATATCCACTGCGCCACATAGATGTCGTTAAATGCGTGCTTAGAACATCATCTAGACCAGGAGTAACCAAACCGCGGAAAGCGAGCCACTTGCGGGACTTTATCCTTTAATATGAGGTTCTTTTTTTCATCACCGTTAATATAAAAAGCAAATAAGAAAAATAGCAAGAGTTGTAATTATTTATTTGGGTATGAACTAAGACCCCATTGGATTCAAATGTATGTTTAATGTTCATGATTTGTCAAAATATTTAAGAATTTAAATCGTAATTTTAATGTTAGAGCTGAGTGAGGCGTTGTTCTTTATTGGTGAGGGAAGGAAGGGTGGGAGGCAGAGAGATTAAAGAAATTTCCGGTCAGCAAAGGTTATTGAGGAATGTCACAAGGTTGAGGTCATGGGTAAGAGGATTAAAGATTTGGATGTGCCGGGGTGTGGTGATGAGAGAGTTCACATGTGTATGTAACAAAAACATATGTGTGAATTTTGTTCATGTCTTACGTCTGTCAAACCTCTAAAAATAATCGTATACGCCTGTTACATAGAGCAAGTTTGGCCACCCCTGACCTAGACATTTGAAAGAGCACTTAGGGAAAATTAAAACTGAGAGTTTGTAGAGCCCCAGAAAAGATTATTGAGTTGTGAGAAATCTTGTTCTTCATATGCCCCCAAATTTTGTTGACTGCATAAATGTACACTACCGGCCATAATTATTAGGCACCCCCCCGTTTTTTTTTAAAAGAAATTATGTATTTCATACTATTTTTAAGTGGATAATTCTAAATGAAAATAGAATGGTTATTTTGCTATTATTACTTAGCAAAATTTTACAAGGCAAGGAGGCAAAGATGAATTCCTCCGAAACACCCTAAATTCTCTTCATTCTTTCAATGATGAAACTGCAATGTGGGTAATTATTAAATATTTATAAATTTATTTGATGCATGTTATTGGGCAATATTTACTAAAGAACCATTCTATTTTCATTTATAGTTTTTCACCTGGCAATAAATACTAAAAAATAGCATGAAATACATACACACTGGGGTGTCCTAATAATTATGGCCGGTAGTGTACAAAATCCTTTGAATCGTGCGACTAATGTGTACATTAAAAGGTACACAATAATTGAATATTATAACTTATAGGAGTTATGGAATTTGTATCTAAAATTTTAGTCTCGTTCACAATTAATTTCTAATTTGCATAACTTTTAATTAAAATATAGATACATATAAGAAGATGCAATAAAAATGTTAACACATAGCTGGGGGAGAGACGGTGGAGTCATACCTAATCAGAATATAATAGGCAAACAAGAAGTTATCATTTGGATATAAAGTGGGGGATCAATTTTATATAAAAATCATTACATTAACTGATCCCTCACTTTATGGCCACGGTAGTTTCTATACAATTATATTCTAGAGAATCGAAATAAATCTAAAAGACGTGGCAGTGTAGGTAATCAGTATTTCATAGATTGATTGATTAGGATTCTATAGCTTATTAAGAGACGAGGAATTACAGTGTGTATATAAAGTGGGGGTCAATTCCGTAATACAACCAATATATGAACCGATCCCTCACTTAATGGTCACGCTAGTTTCTATACAATTATATTCTAGAGAATGGAAATAAATCTAAAAGACATTGTTGTGTAGATAATCAGTATTTCATTGATTGATTCATTTTGTATGACTTATCAACCCTTTGCAGGTTATTTAAAGCCAGAAGATATTTTTAGATTGTAAGAATTTTTTTTTATTTTGATATAATAATGGTTTAGTGATACAAGACTTACTAATTAACACATAGTTAGGGGAGAGACGGTGGAGTCATGGCTAATCAGAATATGATAAGCAAACAAGAAATTATAATGTGGATATAAAATGGGGGATCAGTTTTATATAAAAATCATTACATAAATTGATCCGTCACTTTGTGGCTACGGTAGTTTCCACACATTTATATTTTTATAATTTTCTTCATTTTTCATTGACGAAACTGCAATATAGGCAATTATTAAATATTTATAAATTCATTTGATGCACGTTATTGGGCAATACTTACTAAAGAACCATTCTATTTTCGTTTATAATTTTTCACTTGGCAGTAAATACTAAAAATTATGAAATACATCAATTTTTTAAAACGCTGGGGTGTCCTAATAATTATGGCCGGTAGTGTATATCACAAATATAATAATAGTAATAACAATAATAGATGTTTTCGTAAATTTCTTTATATACAGTAACCAGTGACATTTTTTTTCGATTGCAAGACATCACATCTGTTTGCATCTTTTAATACAAAAAAAAAACCTTGTCTCTTAAATTCTCTGATTGATACTTGGGATAATAACACATCATGAAACAAGGTAGAAATAACGGTATGAGGGAAAATGATGAGCTACAGTGGAGCAGTTGGGGTCTGGCCCTTAAAAGGTCTCAACTTCACATCTTAAATGCCGGTTTAATTTTTTAGACATATTTAGGAAAAGGTTTGTCAGTTATGTTGTTAGATATCATAAAATAAAAAAGTGAACTCAGCCAACTTAAACTTAAAAAAATTAAAAGTAGGCATGATTGGGAGGGAATATTATTTCATCAGGAACTGTGTAAGCAACTTGGATATGGCTATGCAAATATAAAAATATTGCAACAAATCAGATAAAGAAAGTGAAATCCTTGAGGATACAAACAGATTACCGAGCCCCAGTCTGAGAGTCAGATTTTAGGAAAAAAATGAAAATGTTAAGAAAAAAATTAAGACATTAGGAACAAAATGATGCTAAACGATAGATGTAGCAACAATCGGTGAAAATAACAAGAGGCAAAAATGATATTAGGAGATTGTAGAAAACTGTACAAGTCATGTATGATAAAAATTGATCCCTAGATCCCTATGAAAAGAAAGAGTTTAAAGAAGGAAATTACTTGAGAGTAATCAAAACTCACCTGAAGCGAACTGAATATCTAATGCTCCTTATGCCAATGACATTTTCACCGAGCTTCTCTACGGCATATGACGTCATTGAAATTCTTTTAATGTCTTTCTTTCGGGTTTATATTTAAATTGGGGTCATCAGGAGCGAATGTGCACCGTTTCGGGGCCTTCCTCTCAACGGTTCCACTTGCACACCGGCCCCCTCACTGATGTGAGGCCCCGTTATAACGATATACATTTATATTGTAGTTACACTAGTTTAAATGTCTAACGGTGAAATTAAATTTACGAAAAATTTATAAACGAAGAATATTAAGTAAGTATTCAAACAATAGGGACCCCACAGCACGACCAATGAAGATTTGACGATTTAATGATGGATATTGAGAGGAACCCCTTTTCACTGGCACCCCGCTAATGAAGAAACAAATAATAATAATAATAATAATAATAATAATAATAATAATAACAAAAATAATAATAATAAAAATAATAAATAATATAAGGCTTTATTCTTGCAGCGCAAGACCAAAGTCTTTTCATTAGAAACTTTCAGGCAAACATTATACATAATAATGTGAATCCAAAATGCAGGTTCTGCGATAAATCCCAAGAAACAATAGATTATCTAATCTCAGGATGTTCTGTACTTGCCCCAAATGAATATAAAAACCGTCACGATAGAGTGGGGCAATATTTACATTGGACAATGTGCAAACACTATGGAAAACATGTAAACAAACACTGGTATGAACATCACCCAGCACCTGTTACAGAAATAAAAGATGTCACCATTCTATGGTATTACACCATCTACACAGACAGAAAAATTGAAGCAAATAGGCCAGACATTATTGTTAAAAACCAAAAAGAAAAAACTTGCCTGTTAATTGATATGGCTTGTCCAGCGGATTGTAACATAGCAACCAAGGAATTCGAAAAACTGTCAAAATATAAAGACCTGGAAATTGAAATATAAAAAAATGTGGAAATTGAAAGCAAGAATCGTGCCAGTGAGAGTAGGTGCACTTGGAATTATAAAAAATGGATCAAAACAACACATTGAAAGAATCCCTGGAAACCCCATTTTAAGAGATATACAAAAAATTGTTTTGTTAAGTACAGCCCACACACTAATTAGAAATTTGTCTATGTAACGCTAGGGATGTTAAGGAGATATGAAAAAAAAAAAAAATGCAATTGAGCCATATCAACACACCACAACCTGCCTTAGGTCTTCCCGCAGACTTGGTAGGTAGTGCGACCATAGCAGAAATCAAAATATGATTAAAAATGAGAAAATAATAATAATAATAATAATAATAAATTAAGCAACTTATAAAGACAAGAGCATAAACAAAATCTCTCGCAGCACGTGTTTACAAGAGACCCAAGTCTGCATTGTGTAAAATTGTCGCCCATTTATTTGGGAATCTTAATCGAGGAGCCGAGTTCGAATTCTTGTTAAATTCTTTGCATTCACATACGCGCAAATACCCTTGGGAAAGATATTAATCCGTCACTTCCCTCCAGTTATGGTTTAAATAACAGGACAGATTGGGTTCTATAGCCTTGGCTGGCAACCAGTCTACCGCAGAAAGCAATGGCAACCTACTGCGGGATAATCTTCTGCCCAGTCAGTCATGTCTCTTTCGGGACATGATCGCCGAAAGCATGTATCACGTATGGCACTTAACTGTCTGATTGAATATAATAGCTGAAAACATGATTAAGGCTTCTACAGGGCATAAAGTGGGGGATCAGTTTTATATTGTTATGAAGTAATAAACTGATCCCCCACTAATTGCTACTTAATAATATAATACATCTATTTCCCTTCTACCTATGAATCAAATATTTGGACAGATTGGGTTCTATAGCCTTGGTCGGCAACCAGTCTACCGCAGAAAGCAATGGCAACCTATTACGGGATAATCTTCTGCCCAGTCAGTCATGTCTCTTTCGGGACATGATCGCCCAAACCGTGTATCACGTATGGCACTTAACTGACTGATCAGTGTAAAGAAAATGCAACCATCGTAGATTTTAAGCAGCACCTAATGTCTGATTTTGTACAAACAGACTTGTTATACAGTGCAACCCGCACTATGCAACCCTCTTCGCCATCGACTACCTGTTGTTAACTACCATTTTTCTATGCACGGACGATTTGCTAATCTCAATTGATCCTTAGTGAGCGACCACCTTCAGAACGCGGCCAGCGACTTACATCAACGAGTGAAAATGAAACAACTGCTTTAGAAAAAAAAAATCCATTTTGGTCGTACATTGCGAACTTCTAATTTAGGAGAAACTAAATGAGTAATCTATTTCATTTTCATTTGATCTAAGCCAGGAACACTTCCTCATTGTTTTGTTATTGTAGTGTTGTATCAAACTGTTATTTCTTGTTGAAATGTACATTGTTTGAGTTCACCTCACGGTCAAACATTGGCTGTATTGTACAACATGTATTGCATTTGACATGTCCAAGGAGTTTATCGCAGTCTCTGTACTGACTTGGATAAATTGAGGGATTGGGAAAATCACAATTATGTCCCTTTCTCAAATGTCTATCTTTTTCGTTCCTTTATTTTTTTGTGTATCTATCTACTCTATTTCTATCTGGGTATATCTATCTCTATCTCTATCTCTCTGTTTCTCTAACCCCAACCACGATCGCTGTTAGTTTTTTGTATGTTTTGTTTTTCACATGTATTATCGGAGAACCTCTTTTGCTATCACTCACTTCTAAGAAAACAAACTGAAACCGTATATTTTTTTAAAAAGTCCAATGAATAAATATTTTTTGTAAATAAATATTTTCCTCTCTTGTTTACGCTTGTAAATACGTTTTTTTAAATTTTAAAATGAATTATGCTGAATAAATTTCTTTAGAGTTAATACATTTTCTCATGTTCTCATTTATTTATTAGCAGATTACATGGCAAAATTCTAATATGTACATTTTGATGAGTGGAATATACGTTCCTCGTGTAAATAGGTCATGACTATGAGCCTTTAGTGAGCAACCACCTGTCGTATGCGACCAATTTTCGATGGCAGGAGGGGTGGTCGCATACGACAGGTTCCACTGTATTTACAACACTGCGTTACCACAGGTGTTAAGTAATAACACAGTAAAGAATTGTATAAACAGAAAACAAAAAAGATAATAATAATAATAATAATAATGGTGTTAGCTGAAAATGCCGATTCTGTGATAAGTATCCAAAAACAATATCTTGTATCAGGTTGCACGGTATTGGCACCGACTGAATACAAAATTCGGTCTGATAGACTGAACCAATATCTTCACTGGAAAATATGCAGTTTTGGCGGAAACGAAACTGCAAGAAACTGGGGAAAACATCACCCAGACCCGGCCACAGAGATAGAGCTTCTAACAATTTCATGCGACTTTACAATACACACAGGCAGAATAATCAAAGCTAATCACCAGACATCGGTGATCAAAGACCAAAAAAAAAAACAAAAACAAAAAAAACAAAAACAAAATGGGCTTTTTCATTGACATGGAAGTCTCTGCAGATTGTAATGTATATCTACAGATCTACAAAAAACTATCAAAATACAAGGATCTTGAAGTGGAAATATCAAAAACGTCAAAATCAGAGAGAAAAAATGTTTGAATATTTAAAATCACTAAAATCTATTTTGGTTATGAAAACATATCAATCGCCAAACATTCAATGGCGTCACATGATTGCCAGGCTTGTTATTGAAAATCACATTAATAAGAAAAGCGATTGTGTATGCAATGACAAAAATAAAGAATGACAATTATTCAAATAATTAGAATCTTAATAATTTTTGTCAGAATTTTTAAGGTGTGAAATTATCGTATATCAAATGCTTTGCTATTCAGCACCGCCTTCCCAACCAAATTGTTATTCTTGCAATGTTTCAGCGGTTGTATGTTCCCAGCCTTCTACCCTCCGGTTTTGTACTCTCCGATCTTGTACTCTCCGGTCTTGTACTCTCCGATCTTGTACTCTCTGGTTTTTTACTCTCCGGTTTTGAACTCTCCGATCTTGTACTCTCCGGTTTTGTACTGTCCAATATTGTACTCTCCGGTCTTATACTCTCCGATCTTGTACTCCCTGATCTTGTATTCTCCGGTCTTGTAATCTCCGGTTTTGTACTCTTCGGTTTTGTACTCTCCGATCTTGTACTCTCCGATCTTGTACTCTCTAATCTTGTATTCTCCGGTTTTGTACTCTCTGATCTTGTACTCTTAGATCTTGTACTCTCCAGTCTTGAACTCTCCGGTTTTGTACAGTCCGGTCTTGTACTCTCCGGTTTTGTATTCTCTGATCTTGTACTCTCCGATCTTGTACTCTCCGATCTTGTACTCCCTGATCTTGTACTCTCCCATCTTGTACACTCCGATCTTGCACTCTCCAGTCTTGTACTCTCCGATCTTTTACTCTCTGATCTTGTACTCTCCGATTTGTACTTTCCGGTTTTGTACTCTCCGATCTTGTACTCACTGGTCTTGTACTCTCCGGTCTTGTACTCTCTGATCTTCATAATCGATAACTTGTGTGAAGATGTAACCTGAAGAAGGTCGGAAAGTGTAACGTTCAGAGTCTAACAACCAAGGCGAGTATGAGATGGTTTAACTCCCTGT
>JBBBDQ010000923.1:452500-475000 GCA_037127315.1 Ascarosepion bandense | reverse complement strand
TTATTTATTATCTGGGAATTGCCATACTTTCTTGAAAAATGTAGTCGACTGGTTTTCTGTTACCTTCTCCATAATTTGGAATTCAAAATTTTTCTTTTCTTAGATTGATTGGCATCCAAGTCTAGAGAGCCAAGTCTACCCTGCTATTTAATTCAGTGTTGGGAGAAGAGTTTGATTCATGTCTTCCACAAGGTTATTTGTGCAAAATTAAATGCAGAAGGCTAGGCCGTATATTTTGAACATGTAACAGGACGTCACTTTTCCTGCCGATATCCAATATAATACATTTGTAGCTACTTTATTTTCATTATATATATATATATATATATATATATATATATATATATATATCAGCATGCAGTGTTTGTATAGAAGAATCCAAAAGAGTATCCTGTACATACAGTGGTAGGATAACTCTCTAAAAGAGCTCTAAACATATATGCATATAAATACATATAGAGCAAATATAAGAGAAATTAAGGCAGACACGTTATTTCATGGTGAATCGGAAGTTTGGCTCTATTTTAGGGGAACCATCATCAGCTTCCATCTTTATTTTACAAAGGATTCATGTAAAATCTTTTGTAAAATAAAGACGGAAGCTGATGAAATAGGCCTATAATTCCGATTTACCATGAAATATCGTGTCTGCCATAATTTTTCTTATGTATATATATATATATATTAATGCAGGTTTCATGGAATAATATAGACAAGTTTTGATTTTTTGTAGGATACGTTCATACCGTCTGATATACTTGTCTATATTATTCAATGAAACCTCCATTAATGAAAAAATGCTGCCAAAATACACACAACATATATATATATATATATATATATATATATATATATATATATATATACTGTAATGGTTGTTACAATGTTTTTAAATTCATAGTATCACTCCACAAAAAATTTCTCATGTTTCGAAGCCAGCCCATTATGTTTTGGCTTCATCCTCAGGTGATTTATTTAGAAATGAGAATTATCTAGTTGAAAAAGCCAGTTTATTTGTGTTGGATTTGTTATTTTTGGTGTATTTTTGTATCGAGCACTTTTTATAAAAGTAAATGCATGAACAAAAAGGTAAATAAACGTACGAGTTCAACAACTTAGTTACAATACTATACATATATATATATATATATATATATATATATATGGTTATGATGGCGGAAGATCTTGACAAAGAAGAAAAGATGAGTTCTTTTGATCAGAAATATGTAGTAAAAGACGAGTCTATGGATTATACCGTGAGTGACTCAGACACAGAAGAAGATGAAATGAAACCAAGATCGGCAATTAAATGAACAGGACATGAACTTTAAAGTGGGGAGGAGGAAAAAGTTTGGGGAACAAATTCAAGAACAACGGAAGACAGTAAACCATATTTGTTCAGGAAGGTGTAGCGGAATTAGCAAATAGGATTTCACCTCTTTGCATATGTTGCTTTTAGGCTAAATACAGCGTAAACAGTCAGATGGGAGGAAGTTGACTACTGATCATGTGTTACAAAACAATACTATATATATATATATATATATATATGTTATGGTGAAACACACCTATTCGTCAGATAATGGACTCTCCCTCCTATATTAATAAGAGTTAACAGGAAGTTAACTTGAGAAGTTCTTGGGAAGTTCTTAGGAGTTCTTAGAAGTTCTAGAGAGTTCTTTAGAGTTCTAGTGGAGTTCAGTAGAACTATTAGTTAATTTTAGTTTGGACATAGTTAGACTAAGGCAGTTTATATTAGTCAGAAGTTAGCCGAATACTAAGAAGTCAGCTTTCAGTGGAAGATTACCAAGTTCCTAACATTTTGGGTGCGTTAAGTCGATTAGCAACCGACATAGCACGATTATAACCTTCAGTGCGAAAACTACTCCACAACAATATATATATACAATATATTTATTTTATTTGTTTGAACATTTTTTAATGGATACTCGTATTTGAATGGCTATTCAGTTCTTCTATAATGAAACAGTACATTTTTGACATCCCTCGGCCTGAATTTTCGAGAAATTTGGTTTGGAAAATATCTATTTTCCAGCAGATGCTTCCAAACAAAATTTCTTGAATATTCCGGCCGGTGGATATATAAAATGATTAATTACTTATAGAAAAAAGCAAAAAAAAAAAAAAAAATCAAATAAGAAAAAAAATCTGATTATCCACTCAAATGGATATGAGTATCCATTAAAATAAAATTATCTATTAAAATACAATTTAATGGATTCGAGTATCCGTTAAAATAAAATAATTTCAAAGAAATACATTCAAACAAATATGTCGGGGTTAATACCATTTCGTAAGTTTCCGTAAAGTTTTTGTAATATATATATATATATATATATATATATATATATATATATATATATATATTGCTAAATTGTGATGGTGTTTAGTGCTAAATTTGCTGTATTTTTCTGGAATTTTCTGGTAGAAAGTTCTTTTAGGCAAGCAGATTTTTGTTATAAAGTGCTCGATATCAAGGTGGGTATAAAATGTTAAGAGCATTTAGAACCGTCTACAAAATAGACACTAACGACTACAAGAAGTTAGCTGAAAAAAACTCACCAAATTATGTCGAACGATCAGCAACAATATAAAAGACAACATAAACAAGGAAGTAAAAACATCCACCGAACTAAAACTAGACAACAGGATCCAACAGTTACCGAAATTAGAACCTTGTGAAAGACATGAATCAAACTAAAAGGGTGGAAAGATATTTTTAAACAAACCAACATGCAGCTTAATAAACCCCACAAAAACCCACGCCGGGAAAATAATTAAGAAAATACTAGAGAAAACATATTCAAAACTAAGGCGTGCACTAAAAATAAATTAATGGCAAGGTATAAAAGACACAATTGGTTTACCGGCATCAACAACAAAGAGGAATGGTCATTTGTATAAGTGGACATAAAAAACTTTTACCCATAAATCAACGAACACACACTGAACGTACTGGATCTAGTGAAACAATATATAAACTTCTCAGACGAAGACCTAATCATCATCAAACAGTGTAGAAGGTCTATACTGCATCACAATTACGATATATAGGTGCAAATAATGCAACACTAACAATAGCAATGCCAATAACGATTAAAACTTTGACGTAACAATGGGCAGTTATGAAGGTCTGATTTGCGAACTTATAAGCATGTACATCATCAACAGATTAACAAACATTATCAACAAAAATTCGTAGGTTTATACAGGGACGACGGACTAATAATTTTAAGAAACTGCAACGGTAGAACCACGGAAAATATATAAAAAAATAATAAAAAATCAACACCCTACGATTCATAATATACATAAATTAAATCTAAAAATAGTAAATATTTTGACATATTCAATTTAGACCAGACATACAAACTATACAAAAAGCAAACGAAACCCACTATATACCAACAAGAATTCACCACCTAATTTACTCAAATGCTTATCTACAAATAAAAAATGAATAAATAAAATAAAATAAAAAAATTAACAAAATTCAGCAACATTAAAATATTCAGTGAAAACAAAGAAACAAACGAATGAGCATTAAGAAATAGTAAATATTCAAACACGCTTTTGAATACATAAGAGAAAAAACAAAACAAAACAAAAAACAAACAATCAAAAATAACAGAAAAAGAAATATAATCTGGTCCAACCCACCCTACAATAATACAAACAAAGATAGGGAAATACAATCGAAAAATATTTCCCTGAACACTACAAAGTATCAAAAATCATCAACAGAAACACAGTCGAAATTAGTTACAGTTGCATGAAGAAAGTAATAAAAATGGACAATAGGAAAATATCCAAGGAAACTAATAACAGCACCAACACCAACCAGCAACTCAACATCAATAAATTCGATTGTCAAAACAAAGACATTGTAACAAATAACTAAACACACACAAAACAATTTACACGTGAGCCACAAAAACAACCTTCAAAGAAATATTGAACAATCACAAAAGGTCATCCAAAACAGAAAGATACAAAACAACACAACCCTATCAAAATAAATATGGTGTCAAAAAGAAAATAACATCACCACAAAAATTAAATGGAAAAACATAAAAAGAGTGGCCCTATTCAATAACAATAGCAGGCACTGCAAACTATGTCAGGAGGAAAAATTAGCAATAATTACCTTTAAAAACCAAAGAACTATTAAACAAGGAAAGCGAGATAATTGGGAAATGTAGACATTCAAATAGATAGTTGCTTTATTACTTAAATACCAATATAAACTAAACAAATAAACACAATAATACACGCAAACACATACACATACAAATACATATGCATAAACATTCATTCACAACGAAGCAAAAAATAAAACTTGACAAGGAAAAATCGAAAAAAGAAATACATAAAAAAGAAAAACCAGATAACAAAACAATCATCAAACAAAAAAATAACACATCACACCTACGAAACAATACACATACACAAAAACATAAAAAGAACAACCACCATGCTCACACACCCATGAACAGAAGCACTTAACCTTTACTTAAAAAATATTTAAACGGGAATATACACTGAAATGGTAAAAAGAGGTCAACTCAAAATGGTAAAAAGTGGTAAGCCAAAAATAAAGCAATTAAGCATGCATATACATAAGCACCGGATCAAAACAATCTAAAGCAATTAACCAGCAATAAATCCTAAAAGACTTAAGAAAGAATAGAAAAAAAAATAATACAACATTCATCAAGCCCCGCAAAATCATTCACACGCAAAAATATAAAATTAAACCAAACTTCGTATAAATGTGAAAAAGGTGGGAAATAGCAGCAGGGAAAAACCAAATGACCCTGAAGAGTGAAAACGTTACAATAATGCCCTCACGAAACTTCGAAGTCGGCATGACTGAAATAACATAGGTCAGCTAAGTGACTAGCATCTCCACATTATATATATATATATATATATATATATATATATATAGTGAATGGTTAGGTCTTAAAGACTGTCACAATGCGTTTAGTAAAATAAAGGAAGGTTAAGAAGTTGTTGGGTATTACCTATTTATTATTCATTAATATTTCGAGATCAAAATCACATCTTCAGAATGGTAGGAGAGCTTGTGTTCGAGTTCTGTGCCTTCTGAAGATGAGTTTTGATCTCAAAATATTAATGAATAATAAATAGGTAATACCCAACAACTTCTTTAGCTTTCTTTATTTTACTAAACGCATTGTGATAACCTTTAAGACCTAACCCTACACCTAATATACACAATGCTTCAAGCAATTTACTAAACTTTCCTACATATATACATAATGTTAACCATCCGAAGATTGTTAAATTGCGTAAAAATTCAGTCGTGCGTATAACACAGGATAATATGTATATTTATGAATATATATCTTTGATTTGTTATACAACATTGCGCACTGTACCATTAACATTTGATTGATATTTATATATTGATGTGTATACACGCGTATCTATCTATCTATCTATCTATCTATCTATCTATATATCTATCTATCTATCTATCTATCTATCACGAGGGCCTTTTAGCTATCAATTTTCAGAAATGTTTCGCTTAGGCATATAGCACAATGCCAAGAGAGAAAAAGTAAGATTGTGATGCACCAAAAAAAGAAAGAAAGAAGGAAGGATGGAAGGAAGGAAGGAAAGAAACTCTGCCTTAATTATGTGCGGGTATATGTGACATTTGGCACGTAACCTTTTACCTCAAGTCAAGATCTTTTACTATTTCTCTCTCTCTCTCTCTCTCTCTCTCTCTCTCTCTCTATCTATCTATCTATCTATCTATCTATCTATCTCAGCCTGTTCACATCTATCTATCTATCTATCTATCTATCACAAGGGCCTTTTTAGCTATCAATTTTCAGAAATATATTTCGCTTAGGCATATAGTACAATGCCAAGAGAGAAAAAGTAAGATTGTATTGCACCAAAAAAGAAAGAAAGAAGGAAGGAAGGAAACTCTGCCTTAATTATGTGCGGACATATGGAACATGTGACACGTAACCTTTTCCCTCAAGTCAAGATCTTTTACTATTTCTCTCTCTCTCTTTCTCTCTCTCTTTCTCTCTCTCTCTCTCTCAGCCTGTTCACATCTATCTATCTATCTATCTATCTATCTATCTATCTATCTATCTATCTATCACAAGGGCTTTTTAGCTATCAATTTTCAGAAATATGTTTCACTTAGGCATATAGCACAATGCCAAGAGAGAAAAAGTAAGATTGTGTTGCACCAATGCTTTAAGGGCAAATCAACATCCCAAATGTTTTACTTGGCATCAAAATTTTGCCCATCAATGAAGCTGTGTCTTCCTTATTTAGTATCACATTATATCTGCTAAAATGATATTCCATGTCAAAACCGTTTTTATCAATCAGTCCAGGTTGCCATAATCTGAGGCAGAAGATGAATAAATTGATGTGACATCCAAAGAATCTTTGAACATTGATCTTTGGAAGCATTCACGGTCGCAAAAGATTGGATATTTTTTCTAGTTTTTATTTTGGAATTTCAGTTTGTCGATTGGGCCAGTTTTTTGTTTTCCTTCTAGAAAATAAGCTGTCATCTCGAATAAATCTTCTCTAGTGCCTTTTAAATCTTCAAGAAATCCTTCATTAGATGTGCGTTGTGGTGCAGTTGATATCGACTCGGAACGACAAATCGGGGAGCCGAGTTCGAATTCCAGTTGAATTCCTTGCATTCACTTGCGCACAAATATCCTTGGGAAAGGTATTAATCCGTCTCTTCCCTCCAGTTATGGGTTAAATAATATGACAGATTGGGTTCTATAGCCTTGGCTGGCACCCAATCTACTGCAGAAAGCAATGGCAACCAACTGCGGAATAATCTTCTACCCATGATCAGCCAAAGCGTGTATCACATATGGCATTTAACTGACTGACTGAATATAATAGTTGAAAATATGATTAAGGCTTCTACTGGGCATAAAGTGGGGGATCACTTTTATATTGCTATGAAGTAATAAACATCCCCCACTAATTACTACTTAATAACATAATACATCTCTTCCACCTTTAGTTATGAGTCAAATAATAGGACAGATTGGTTTCTATAGCCTTGGCTGGTAACCAGTCTACCGAAGAAAGCAAAAGCAAAAGCAATCTACTGCGGGATAATCTTCTGCCCAGTCTGTCATGTCTCTTTCAAGACGAACGTGGAGGCCAATAAAATGGTCCACCCCCTCCGATCCGCCTGTTAGGAAATTCCTGATTTAGAAATTGTCTAACACGCAGAGCAAAGTGACAAGGAGCTCTGGCTTGTTGAAACATTAAACTATAATATTTTTACAGATTATTTCTATCACAAATACAAATAAATTTATAAATTACTTTAAGTGCACACGAACTTTATGGACACACTGTATAAAGACTATATTACTGTAAATCTGTTGGCAAATGTTTTCCGTGAACTGCAAAATCGTATTACCCTTTGTATTGCTAATGATGGAGAATATATGGAAACTTAAATAAAATTTCAATAAAACCTTAAAAAATATAGATTTTTTTCTTTCTAATGTTTTTTACAAATTATTTTTATCCCAAATACAAATAAATTTATAATTTTTTTAAAATGCTAATGAACTTTATGGACACCCTGTATATTGAACTAGAAATACACACATGCCTATAGTCACACACACACACACACACACACACACACACACACACACACACACACACACACACACACACACACACACACACACACACGCACACACACACACACATATATATATATATATATAGTGTTAATATGTTCACTTTTCGCCCGTTGGAAAATTCTCCTCAACATTTTGAACTGTTCATTGTTACCTGTTTAGGATTGGATTTCCAGTTCATTCAAATGTCTTTCTTTTACTTCTTGTATCTTAGTTGCACTATTGCCTTGCTTAGGGTGAATTAATCAATATACATAGACAGATAGATAAAGAGAGAGAGAGAGAGAGATAGAGGAGAGAGTGAATGCGAGAGAGAAAAAGTGAGAGAGAGAGATTAAGATTATGTTTTTAAGATCATAGTAAAGACGTGACAGTCACATGCCCACTGCTAAGAGGGTGTGGGAGGTTGTCACCTTCCCAAATCCTCACCGTTCCTGTAATAATTATAAACTAATTTTATTGTGCAAATTCTTACTTGTGGCTTCACTAACTGAAATGCTGACCCCCCATCGAGCTCTCTGGCGACAGACTTGACGTTACTAAAAGTTGCACTGTATAATCAAGAATTCCTTATAACCTGTCTGTGCTTCATTAAAATCAATTGTCAGATGCTTAAAATTAATGTGTACACTGTGAAGGTTGTGTATATTATATATTTTTATGCGTGTGAGTTGAGTTTATAGGGTTTTCTTTGAGGATTTGCAGACTCCATTATTTACACGAAGAAAAGGTATATGCTGAAAATAATTTAAAATATATCTGTAATGCTAAACGAAAAGCACACAAAACCTACAATAGAACAGATAATAATAATAATAATAATAATAATAATAATAATAATACAAAAATTGTCTTGTTAAGTACAGCCCTCACACTAAGGAGAACTTTGTCTATGTAATGCTAGGGATACTAGGGGAGATAGAAAAAACATGAAATAGAGCCATAACAACACGCCACGACCTGCCTTAGGTCTTCCCGCAGACTTGGTAGGTAGTGCGACCATAGCAGAAATGGAATTATAATGAAAAATGACATAATAATAATAATAGCCAGTGATCTTTCCCAATCCTCACAGATAGGAAAATTGACGCAGCTGACAGTTTAGATATTTCCAAATATCTTGTAATAATAATAATAATAATGATATACTCAAAATGACATATATCCTGAATCTCCTAACAGCCAAGAAAATTAAGTTAATGGCTAAAGCTTCTTATATGAAAACTTTTGAACAAAAATGGAAATCTAAATCCTTGTATGTGAAATACCCAAAGTGTCCGAATAAACAAGACCTTGCGACTCATCAAACCCATGAATAGATCAGAAGCAGTGGTCTTAAGGGAGTAACCGGAAGCCTTATTACGGTAGCACAAGAGCAATGCCTTTCAACTAATGCTAACAAAGCTAAAATCAACAAAGATAGCTCAAATCTACCCTTTCGCTTATGGCATAAATTTGATGAAACTGTTGACCACATAGTATTAGGGGGTCCAATTCTTTCTGAGAAAGAATATATTATTAGACATGACAGGCTATATATTCATTGATAAGAATGTTATGGAAGTTTTGGATACGGGTTACAAGCACCACCCGAATGATGTCACAAATAGTGACCGAGTGGCTATGCTGTAGAATTTCTCAATCTTCATAGACAGAAAGATTGATGCAAATGGACCAGACAAGAACGCATGGCCCAGTGGATATAGACGTTGGTTAGTTCCTAACTTGACACTGTGACGTCAATACCAGGCTGCAGCAGTGGCGAACAAATAACTTGCAGGGTTAGAGGGAGATAACTCATGACTTCCAATCGGAAGGAATGGAGTTTATATACCCCAGTGATAGTAATAAAGGGTTCGGTCCGAAATTCTCAGCACCTGAAGAAGGCCGGAGCGTACAACGGACGGAACGTCGTACAAATGGCAACAAAGATGAGGAAAATAGTCCGAATAATGTAAATACTGTTAATACCCCAATGATTGTAATAAAGGGTTCGGTTCGAAATTCCTAGCACCTGACGAAGGCCGGAGCGTACAACGGCCGAAACGTTGTACAAATGGCAACAAAGATGAGGACAATAGTCCGAATAATGTAAATACTGTAGACGAGAGAAAATTCATGAAAATGGAAAAAAAACAACAAAACAAACAAAAAAAAACCAAACAAACAAACCTGCCAACTAATTGATATAACTTGCTCACAGAATTTCATTATTTCTAAAAAACAAAAAAACAAAAAAAAACAAAAACAAAACAAAAAACAAAAAACCTGTTAAATCATAAGGACCTTTAAGTTGGATAATCAAAAACGTGGATTCTTAAAACTACAATTATCTCCCTTGTGATAAGGGCATTGGGTACGACATAGAAGGAGACCGAAAATGATGTTAGAAAAATTCTTGGGCACATCAGCGTCTCAGAACTAAAAAAAGATTACTTTGGGTGGAACTGCGCTTCTCATGTGTGAAACTCTCTGCATTTAAATGAAACAACCCAATGTTGCATAGATAACTATCCTTCAGTTTCTTTTGTATTCATAGACGCAGGAGGGACTTAAGAAAGTAGTAACTAGGCACTTAAATTGATTTTTGGCAAGATGATATCACAATCAACAATAGTTAAACATCTACTATTCAGAATAATATTTCAATTTTAAGATTGAATTAATTACAGTCACTCAAGTGACATGACTGACTGGGCAGAAGATTGGCAACCTACCGCAGTAGGTTGCCATTGCTTTCTGCGGTAGACTGGTTGCCAGCCAAGGCTATAAAACCCAATCTGTCCTGTTATTTGCTAGAGGAGGAAGAGATGTATTATATCAAGTAGTAATTAGTGAGGGATCAGTTTATTACTTCATAACAATATAAAACTGATCCCCCACTTTATGTTCAGTAGAAGCCTTAATCATGTTTTCAACTATTATATTTAATCAGTTAAATGCCATACGTTATACACGCTTTGAGCGATCATGTCTCTAAAGAAAATGACTGACTGGACAGAAGATTATCCCGCAGTAGGTTGCCATTACTTTCTGCGGTAGACTAGTTGTCAGCCAAGGCTATAGAGCCTAATCTGTTCTGTTATTTAACCTATAGCTGGCGGGAAGAGATGGATTAATACCTTTCTCAAGGTTACTTGCGCGTAAGTAAATGCAATGAATTCAAGTGATTTTCAAACTCCCTAATTTCTCGTACATCCGGAATTAATTACAACCACGTTCAAAACTAATATGGACATAATTCCAAACAAAACTAAGCATAATAACACTAATTCTGAAGCAGGTTTATATGAAATAAATGTTACAATTGTTCCGTAGAATATATTGACGAAACTTGCAGAAATTATTAAAAACACTCGAGAAATATAAGCGTATGTATGAACACAAGAAAGATATTCTATATAATTTATCCAATGCATTAAGTAAACAGAAATCATTTCGATCGCAATGTTGATTTAAACAATGCTGTACATTTTTGAGAAAAAACAATGTTGGCGAAATATTTTTGAAAGTGCAATAAATGCTTCTTACCAAAATATTAATTTACACCCTCAGTTTTTTCAAATATCTGTTTTCGTAAAAGAATCGCTCAATTCTTAAGCCAACATATTTATGTGTAACCATCAAACTTTTAAGAATTAAAAAGAAAATGGTTCATTCCATACTGTTAAGAACAAATAAATTCAATAAATAAATTAACAAAATAAAATAAAAACTACATTAACAGAAATAAATAAAAATTCATGAAAAAATTAATGACCACAAGAACAACAACACCAACAACACTGATTCAATTTCATTTTCACATACCAAAAGCTCCGTGTTCTCCTCAGTTAACCTTTCTTTCACGCCGTAAGATTTTAGAATGTTTTAAAACGATTTCTAATTAGAAAAAGTGAATGCTTAATGTAATATTCCTTCCTCTACTTCTGTATATTGTGGTGATACATACCGAGCAAAGCGAGGGACCGGATGTTTGCGCTCTTACGACTAAAAAGCAAATGACCAAATCTCGTCGGTGCGCACCTCGGCTCCACGCATATGTTCCGGTAGAAAGCTAAAAATTAATTAAATATTAAATTCCGGTTCGCGAGCCTACGCGAACTTTATCGGCCAATGGGAAGCTCAGAATCAAATACGGATGTGAATTCCCAAATGATCTGCTGCAATCCAAAAAACGAAATAAAGAGCAGATACAGAAAGCATCGCCAGATAGACAGACCCAGACAGACACACACGGACAGACTCGAGAGAGACGAGCGTAATTAGTATCTCCGTTGACCGACGTCAAGCGACTTACTATGCTCGCCTCCTTTTCTTCACTGTCTCTAAACTACTTACCGACCAAAGGAGCGGATACATCAAAGATATTCCTAATTTACAACATTCATACGCACAAATTCTCTTTTCAGCATTTTATTGCCATGAACATTTTAACGTCCGTTGGACTCATCTTTAAAGGATTACTTTAATTGTAAAAACCTTAATTGATATGTGTATATATAAAATGATGCTTCTAAACTCAATTTGCTTTTCTTGATTTTATAACCTCTTTTATGACTTATAGTGGGCTATCTACAACGAGGCCAAATTCCGTTTATTTGCAACAACACACAACTACTCTCCACAAGAACGCCTCCCCACTATAAACTGGTGACCCCTATAATATAAATGAAGGTTACTAAATAAATTTTCTTCACTTGTCTTGAGGAATATATATATTTAATTGCTTCATGTGTTTGAGTAAACATTAATTTTTTTAACTATAAAATTAATGTCTACCGGCTAAAATACATACATACATACATACATACATATATATATATATATATATATATATATATATATATATATATATATACTCCAGAAATTTTTTTAGATATTCTACAATTTCATGGGTTATATGTATTTCGCAGGCAAACCTTGCTGCTCGTCAGACCCAATTTCATTGTCACATGCCAAAACCTTCTGACGAACAGCAAGGTTTACCTGCGAAATACATATGACCCATGAAATTGTAGAATATCTAAATTTTTTTCTAGATTATATTACTCTGTTAAATTAAATAAATAAATTTAACATTGAGTTCTTTTGAGTTCGTCTCTATCGGAATTTACCTGACTTATATACCAAGTATTCTACGTAACATAGTGATAATCCACGTATACTGTCTTAATATGTATAGGAAAAATTATTAAAAAAATTGTGAGTTTAAAAATGCATTTTTTGACAATAGAAAGTATTCTACGTTATATATATATATTCGAATTCCAGTTGAATTCATTGGATTTACTTTTGCGCAAATACCCTTGGGAATGGTATTAATCCGTCTCATCTCTTTCCTGCTATGGATTAAATAACAAGACATATTGGGTTCTATAGCCTTTATTTGCAACCAGTCTACCGCAGAAAGTAAGGGTAATCTACTGTGCAAAAATCTTCTACCCAATCAGTCATGTCTCTTTCGAGACGTGATCGCCCAAGAGTGTATCATGTATGGCACATAAATGACTAACTTATATATATGCGTGTGTGTGTGTGTGTTTGTGAGTGTGTGTGTGTGTGTTAGGGCATATGTGTATGTATGTGTGTGTGTATTACTGTGTAATTCATGTTTTCATGAATAGAATTTATAAAAGAAATATTTCAAATATTTATTTCCTTTATTCAAAGCTTATTTAAGAAGAAAGGAAAAAAGAAAACTCCATTGCCGATTTCAAATGCGAACAGGTGAGTGCTAATAGAAATGAATATTTAAAGCCTTGATTATTTTTCCCTATCGACTTTCTGCTGGAAAGCTGTCACAAACTTCTTCGTTCAATGTTGGAATGTGAAGTCGCAGAATTTCAGCACCAACCGTAATAGCTAATGTTGGTTTGCCATATTCCGTGAATCGACTGCATATCTTGAGGAGGTGCACCGTCAAACATGCATTACTGAGAAGAAAACAACAACAACAACAACACCTCGGTGCAACAAACAAGTGTCAATAGCTGCACTGTTCCAGACCCCGCACCATGAGGGCATCAGGTTAGTGATCTCTCTCACAACCCACAGATGAATACATAACTTGTAGTGGATAAGAAATTAATTAAAATCAACCTTCTTCTTTTTCTTCTTCTTCACTTTTTCAAAAAATTCACAACGACGTGTGAAATCCTGTTTTTTCCAAATAGAAAAAAGGATTGACCATGTGTTTAACGAAAAGTCAGTCGAAACCAGATTTCGCAAGTAGGTGTTAAAATGATTCTTAACCAATGTGAGCGACTTGCACGACTTGGAAGGACTTGTCGATCCAGTACTAAATTCAAAAAGACTATATAAATGACCTCGGCGTCAGTCAAGAGTCAGAGATGGGAGCAGCGAAGGAGAGACACACAGAAAATGTAACTTCAAACTTCAAGCGACCCGGACATTGTCGTGACCTTCGTTATAATAACAAGAGCGACGGTCATGGCATTTTCCGCTTTCTCTTTCTCCTTATCTATTTCAACAATTACTACTTGAACATTTTGTACGAACTCTACCCTTAATCTCTTAATAATGTTTCTAATTGAATATTAACTTCTACAACTTGTGTTATTCCTCCTTTAATAAATTTCTATTTTAACATTCAAAATGTATATTTTATTATTCCACTCTTCTACACTAATCCACACATTCCAACCGACAACCGACATTCTGATGATGAAAAACCTTCGGACGATGATAATTCTGCATAAACTTGTAAGCTGTAGGGAGTTCAGTTAAATCTGACACAAGGCCGAATCAAAGAAACATTAACCATCTCCCTATTCTTCATTGGTGACTCCCGACGTTCAAGGAACACGCACCCATACGCTACAAACTGAAGGCCTAGGCATTTCGATGCGGTGTTGTGGTTAGCAAATTTACCTCGCTAGATTAATTATGACTTAACAATGATTTATCATTTTTTAAATCGTTTCACTCCAAGCAAGGCGGTACCGCCACTGATGCGCAGGGGGCTACATAAGAGAGTTGAAGCTTTAGGCAGGAAGAGTGTGAAGAGAAAGACGAACCTGTAACAGGGGGTGTCAGAGAAAGAACAGTGTTGTTTTGAAACGTGAAAATTTTTGAGTAGTGATATAATTTTCTTTATAAACCATTGTAATAACAAAATTACAATATTAAGCTCTACTCTGTATTGAGCACTCTTTATAAAAGTAAATGATTGAACAGATAAACATGATTGAACAGAATAATATTTCAATTTTAAGATTGAATTAATTGCAGTCAGTCAAGTGCCATACGTGATATACGCTTTGGGCGATCATGTCTCGAAAGAGACATGACTGACTAGGCAGAAGATTATCCCGTAGTAGGTTGCCATTGCTGGTTGCCAGCCACACTATAGAACCCAAACTGTCCTGTTATTTGACTCATAGCTAGAAGGGGGAAAATGTAGTAATTAAGTAGCAATTAGTAGGGGATTTTTAATCTATGTGTTCTTTCACTATATATATATATATAATCGTTTTACCCAAGCAAGGCGGTATTGCCACTGATGCACAGGGGGCTACATAAGAGAGTAAAAGTTAAGGCAGGAGGATAGTGAAGAGAAAGACGTACCAGTTACAGTGAGTGTCAGAGAAAGGACAAGAGAAGGATGTGAACACAGGAGTGAAGACAGTTGCGAAGGTAGAGAGAAAGGAAAAGAACAAGATGTAAGGGGTAAAGTAGAAAGGACTGGAGACAAGTGGATAAGAGATGGGAATTGACATTACATTTAAATTCCTTGAGGTTGTAGCCGCCAGGAAAGCAAGTATATGGAAGGGAGTTCCACAGGCGGGAAGTGCGAGCAAAGAAGCTGATCTGAATAGAATTGTCACCTGTATTTGGTTGATCTAACTGTAAAAGGGTGAGACCTTGTTGCCAGTCTGGTTGCCTGAGTAAATTCTTGTGGAGGGGTCACCAGTGACTTAAGTTCGTCCAAACAGAAGCCATGGTTTCACATTTTGTGCCTCGTATTTTCGGCTTTGTTCTGCATCTAAGTTACGTTTAAAAAAATCACCAAAATTTCACACCTAAATATGTCTGTATGTGTGTGTCTGTGCATGCGTGTGTGTGTGCGTGTGTAAGAGTGTGCATGCATGTGTCTGCTAGTGCGTGCCAGTGAGTGTGTGTGCGTGTCCACATGCAGGTAGTATAATGATTATCAATGTGGAAATCGTGAGCAGAATTCAAAGTCTGTTCTATTCCCTTGCAAAAGGTAATAGACCATTTTCCTTGTGATATGGATTAAATAGCAGGACAGACTGAATTCTTCTGCCTTGGGTTGCGGCCAGTATAGAAGAAGGACTGAATTTAAACCACATTCTTTCCAGATAAGGGTAAGCTTGAAGTGGATGCACTGTGCCGACGCTTTGACATTATTCAGTGTAGGGTCAAATTTGTGATAACAAAACGTAATGAAATCTGTTCGGAAACTTTTCAGGAAACTCCAAATATATATGAGAAGGTTTTATTACAAGAATGTTGTTCTTAGTGGATAACCATATTTGAATAGACACTTCCTTTATTTGTGAAACAATAGAGTCTATCATTGATAATTATAAGTCTACCATTCATCTAATATTGCTGACACAACTGGTCTAGTTTGGTAAAATTCAAAGAAGTATCTGCAATGTTATTGGCCTTGACCTAGCATCTCAGCTTCAGTCACTTTGCCATCTCCATAATGTGTCTTCCCTTGGCCTTTTCTATAAATATTTTCATGGTAATTGTTCTGATGAACTTTCCTCTATGTTACCTAGACTTTATGAATTTAAGCCCAGTATACTTCTGTCACTTTCCCACCACCGTAATGTAGCTTCCCTGTGCCTTTTCTATAAATATTTTCATGGTAATTGTTCTGATGATCTTTCCTCTATGGTACCTAGACTTTATGAATTTAAGCCCAGTATACTTCTGTCACTTTCCCACCACCGTAATGTAGCTTCCCTGTGCCTTTTCTATAAATATTTTCATGGTAATTGTTCTGATGAACTTTCCTCTATGGTACCTAGACTTTATGAATTTAAGCCCAGTATACTTCTGTCACTTTCCCACGACCGTAATGTAGCTTCCCTGTGCCTTTTCTATAAATATTTTCATGGTAATTGTTCTGATAAACTTTTCTATATGGCACCTGGGCTTTACGAATTTAAGTGAAGTGCTAAAATCTTATAATTTTACAGTTAAAATCGCTATATGCAAACGTAATTACTCTGCTAACGTATATTGCATTTCTTACTTGTGAAACTTTCTTCCAACTTCTTGCTTCCAAATCAAGTTTGATCTTGACACCTAGACTTTATGAAATTAAATATATTACTAGATTGATGGCAAGTCTCCTCCTTTTACAGTTGAAATGGCTAGATGCAACCGTAAGTTCTATGCTAACAGTTGCTTCTATTGAACTTTTTGCTTGTGGAACTCTCTTCTGCCTTCTTTCTTTCCATTCAAATTTGATCTTCAAAAATTTAAGTGTAACGTCATTTTCTCTCTTCTTTTTTCTCTTTTATTATTTTCTTCCTCATAATAAAATTTTTCTCATATTCTCTAATACTAACTAACCACTTGCATCTTAGTGGCTTTATTATCTTGCTAGAGGTGAATGATAAAGAACAAAGTCTACTGGCGTAAATATCCGACAAATTTTATAAAAGAAAAATAATATACGCTAGAACGGGACCCGGCTCCACCCCCATGGCTGGAGAAACCGCCTCAGATCCGACTTGCTAGACTACGGTGTATGTTGTCAATCAAACAAATTTGAATAGTAACTTACAAATGAAAATCTTTCTCAGATTTTCAAACCATTCTTAGCTGCTAAGCTTTAAATTTTAATGTAAACAAAGCAATTTTAAAGAAGTGCTGGATTTATATTTATTAATCCAACACATTTTACCACTTAGATTTTAATTTTAATAGAAATGTGTAATTTCTAATATTCAAAAGATTTTAAGATATTTCGATTAGTGTATACTACACACACACACACACACACACACACACACACACACACACACACACACACATATATATATACATATATATATGAAGTTGGCCTTCATGTGTTTTGTTAATTTGACATTGCTTTCAGAATTCTCACCAGATATAATTAAAATTCCTTTAATTTTGCTGATCATTTAATTGAAATTACCTGAACAATTTCTACCGTAATTATGTGCAGACATATTTGACATCTGACTTCTGCATCGAGTCAAGATCTTTCACTTTCTCATTTTTTTATTTCATTCGCTTCAGATCTATCTATCTATCTATCTATCTATCTATCTATCTATCTATCTATCTATCTATCTATTTTCTTACAAAATTAAATTATGTGTATTTCATTAGAAAAAAAATACTATTTTCAATTAATGAAGAAAGCACTTTTCTGATTTTTCCCCGCTTTTTTTACTTGAGAAAAATAATCATATGTGTTAAGAATTCTCTTTTGAAGAAATGTTTCTTAAATAAATAAAAAAAATATCAAGAATTCTCTGTGCTTCTTCTACTTGCTTGCTTGTTTGTCCTTATTGACTGGCAGGAGATTTCAATAGTTTTAACAATCGGCAGGATTCGAACATGCGACCCCTATCCACATGGGGAAGTCACCAATTGACCTGGTGCGTCTTAGATCTCTCGACCACGAATGACCAACAGTCAATGTGGATAGGGTTTGCTGGTTCGAAACATGCCGAATGACACACATTTTTGTAACAAAAATTTATCGTAAATAATCAGGCCGGTAGAAATAGATATATAATACTGTTTGATTATAAACAGAATATCTACTTAAATACGAGTATCGATCAAAAATAAAGTTCAAACAAATCATTTCAAATTGTCGTTTTTTTAAAACCAGTTTCGTTAATCTTCGTTAATTTCCGTGAAATAAAACAGAATATCTACTTAAATATGAGTATCGATCAAAAATAATGTTCAAACAAATCATTTCAAATTGTCGGTTGTTTATAACCAGTTTCGTTAATCTTCGTTAATTTCCGTGAAATAAAACAGAATATCTACTTAAATATGAGTATCGATCAAAAATAATGTTCAAACAAATCATTTCAAATTGTCGTTTTTTTAAAACCAGTTTCGTTAATCTTCGTTAATTTCCGTGAAATAAAACAGAATATCTACTTAAATATGAGTATCGATCAAAAATAATGTTCAAACAAATCATTTCAAATTGTCGGTTGTTTATAACCAGTTTCGTTAATCTTCGTTAATTTCCGTGAAATAAAACAGAATATCTACTTAAATATGAGTATCGATCAAAAATAATGTTCAAACAAATCATTTCAAATTGTCGTTTTTTTAAAACCAGTTTCGTTAATCTTCGTTAATATATATATAAACAGCTTCTATTAATGATGACATCATAACGGTGTCTTCGAAGTTAGCATGTATCAGGTTAGTTAAATTGCCAAATTCTTTGCAATAAGACTATATATATATATATATATATATATATATATATATATAGAGAGAGAGAGAGAGAGAGAGACTGTGCGTGTGTGTCTCATATTTCTAATTTTCTATTCAGGCAACCCTAAACGAAAACCGTTTGTACAAAGCCCAAACACTTGTTCTGGATTAAAAATGTCTACTGTTATTTGGAAATAATACAAAAATGTCAGCAGGTCAGCATCAAGTAATGTATTTTGCATGCAATAATTGAAGATTCATGTCTGGTCTGCAGACACATTCGAATCATCGTGATCCCATTCAACGAGGGGACCCTAGGAGCCAGTAAAAAGATGGCAAGACTTGTCTGCCTCATGTGCGTTGTGGCGCAGTGGATATCGGCTCGGAATGAGAAATCGGGGAACCAAGTTCGAATTCCAGTTGAATTCCTCGCATTCACTTACGCGCAAATACCCTTGGGAAAGGTATTAATCCGTCTCTTCCTTCCAGTTATGGGTTAAATAACAGGACAGATTGTGTTCTATAGCCTTGGTCGGCAACTAGTCTACCGCAGAAAGCAATGGCAACCTACTGCGGGATAATGTTCTGCCCAGTCAGTCATGTCTCTTTGGAGACATGATCGCCCAAAGCGTGTATCGCGCATGGTACTTAACTGACTGACGTTTTGTTATCTTATATTTTCAAAAAATAAACTGTTTTCAAGTTTTGACTGGTGAGTGTTTCATTAACTCAATTACTTGCGTGTTATACTTAGATTTTGTTCTAGTTAAATAAATGCTATGATGATAGAAGTAATTTTCTGAATTCAACCAAGTGGTGTTATCTTTTTAAGAAAATTTCAAATGGCTGCCACCAGAACAATATGGCTTCCGCTATAGAAGTTGCTGCTTTCTTTAATATATATATTTGTTTTTCTCTGTAGGTTGTGTAGAGTTATGAAAAGATTTTGAATTACCTAAGGCATAAAAATGATGTTTAGCTCTATGTCAACTTCTTGCTAGAAGATTGTAAACCCAGGGTAAGGGTACTAACACATTTATATTCTTAAAGATATCCTCTAAATCGTTTATTATGTTCACACAATACAAGTTGTTGCTTTCTTTAATACATACATACATATATATATATATATATATATATATATATATATATATATATTTATATTATATATATATATATATATATATTATATTTATTATATATATATATATATATATATATATGTATGCATGTATATATATATATGTATGCATGTATATATATATATATATATATATATATATATATAGGAAGGAATCCGGGAAGATGAGTAAATAAAGAACAAGTAGGAAAATATGTCTTTAATCTTACATGTTTCATATTAACAAACTTCTTTAAATACGAATAATTTAAAAATCTTTTAATCATACTCCAATCAACATGCAGTTTCTTGGATTAAAAAAAAAGATTTTTAAATCATTTGTCTTTAAAGAATCTCTAAAGAAGAATATATATATATATATATATATATATATATATATATATATATATATAATAATAAATGGTTGTTTTTCACTATATGTTGTATTGAGCTGGGAACCTTGCAAATTCTACTCCATCAGCTTCTTTTCTCGCACTTCCCGCCTGTGGAATTCCCTTCCATTTACTTGCTTTCCCGACAGCTATAATCCCCAAGAATTTAAATGTAAAGTCAATAGTCATCTCCTGTCTCACTAACCTGCATTCTCTCTCTCTCTCTCTCTCTCATGCTTCTTTCTTCGTCCACTTCACTCTCATCAATATTCTCATTCTTTCTCTTACCTACTTCCTGACACCCCTATAACCTGTCACTCTTTCTCATAACTTTCCTCCTATGTAACCCCCTGCAAAACAATGGCAATAAAATGCCTTGCTTGGGGTGATATGATTATAAAAAAAAGTTTTTATACTATTATAATGTGGACATAAAGTGGGGGACCAGTTCTACATTACAATCAGTATATAAACTGATCCCTCACAATCATCCTTCTCTTACCCGCTTCCTGACACCCTCTATAACCTCTCACTCTTTCTCATAACTTTCCGCCTATGTAACCCTCTGCGAAACAATGGCACTTAAATGCCTTGGTTGGGGCTATATGATTATAAAAAAAAGAGAGATTTTGAATTATCTAAGGCCTAAAAATGATATTTGTCATCTTCCTGCTGGAAGATTGTAAAACAACTAAAAAACATTTATATTGTTCAAGATGTTTTCTAAATTCTTCTATACTATTTTCTTTTACTAATTTTCACACGATACAAGACACAAGAACTTCTCAAGGTAGTGGTTTATGGTGTGGACTTATATTAGCATATGAAAGAACAAACGTTATAAACATAAAGTTGAAACTGAACAGTAAACATGAGATAAACCACTACACCTGTTCAAAGACCGGGGTGTGTGAGCAGAAGGAAATTAGCTTCTAATTTTACTAGAAATATATTTTAAGGTAATTTTACATCCACAACAAATATTTGGGGGCTTTTCAGCTCTCCGCAGCCATTTTATTGTGAAGGAGAAATATAATTTGTGAAATTTGAGAGGAAAAGAGAAACATGAAGAGAAAGTGATTTTCTTTACAATTTGTTTTAAAATACTTAATCAGTTATGCATATTGGGCAATAAACAAAAAAAAATGCCTGTCCACTTGTATGTTACTACAAACGCATACTTACAACTACATCACCGATTGTAAAACTAATGTGTTAGTATCAAATCGGCAACCTGAATCAATTTTATCTTCCCCCCATTTGTATAGACTTCATTCATTTTACTTGCAAAATTGTGATTTCATATTTCATTCGTTAGGTCAATAATTAATCATTTAACTAAATTTTTCTTGTGCAGATAATGTGATGCAGGTCGTGGAGCACACCAGCCGATATATTTATCAAACAAGAAAGACGTGACACATGCCATGTCTTTATGGTACGATAGCAATATTACAGACCTTTAGGCAGTACTAGAATAATCTGATTGAATCACAGTCATTGAAAAAACAAAAACAAGAATATTCGTTTGAACAGTTCCTGGGACATCGAAGATTGATAATTAATGTTAATAATTAAGTTTAGTTTCATTAAACCCTTGGTGTAGTTGATTAAAAAAACATCTAAAAGATTTTTAAGCAATGGTTCACCAACGCTCAGTTACCTCCCTTACTTTACTAAAATTACAGCTTGAAATCTAAACTCACTAAGCGTTGGTCGCCCTAAAGTCAAATCCTGAATTAGATTTTTCAACCGTTTCGAATATAATACTGAAAAAATTGTACAAAAAACAGCCCGGTTATCCCTGTATCTTCTGGACAAATCGAAATTTCCAAAACATTTC
>JBBBDQ010000923.1:420000-450000 GCA_037127315.1 Ascarosepion bandense | reverse complement strand
TAAAAAATAATAGCCTGTTTTCTGTTAATAATCTGTTTTCTGTTAATAATCTGTTTTCTAATCGACATACCACTTGAAAAATGGCATAATAATAATAATAATAATAATAATAATAATAATAATAATAATTATTTGAATTAAAAATACAGAAAACAATTATGACACTGTCCTTCGCAGTAATAAACCATGGCGAGAAAATACACTTACACGACTTCCATATCGACACACACATTTGAATAATTTCTGTATGGCGTACCGTTTGCATCAGTATCCAAGAATGCAAAGCATATTTTATATGTTGAATGATTTGCTACGGAGTCGATTGTCGCATACAAAGGAACATCAAATGACTCAGTCATTTTTGTTGACAATTTAGTGAAGGAGCCGAAAGACTCGTTGGGATTAAAGACATACACACAAGAAAAAATTGCATGGCATGAATTTCGTTTTCGGATTACAAATCTAGGAATATCAAGTAAATAAAACATTAAAACATTGCGTTAAAAAATGCAATAATTCCGGATAACAGAGATCCTGTCATGAAAAATCAAGACAGTTCCGGATAACAGAGTTTTGCCTTTATATATATATATATATATATATATATATATATATATATATTGTTTAATACTTAGTTTTTGGTCCTAATAGGGTTAGACCAGTACATATTTATATTAAAAAGTGTTCTATACAATTATATTGTAGAACTTTTGAATATTTTTCATTTTTAAACGAGTTATTTCGCTATCTTGATTTCCACCATGAGTGGTTTCTTCAGGCGATTTTTAAAAACTCTTAACAAGCTAGCGAAATAACTCGTTTAAAAATGAAATACATACATATATATATATATATATATATATATATATATATATATATATATATATATATATATGTCCAGTTCGTAAACGGCAAGGATAATCCAAGAAGATCAACTTAATATAAAATATTAAATGACGTGTTGAGTTTTCCTTTTAAATTAGAAGAAAGAAAAGGGAAAGAGGAAAAGGAGAAAAAAGTCCGGACTTAGGCATTGGCGTCAGATCTGTCTGGGATTGCCCAGGCCATCGTGAAGAGGCTGACCCAATTTAATTTTTTTATTTTATTGTCATTTTTATTTTTTTTGATTTTTATCCTTCTCTTCAGTTAAAGGAAATGCTTATTCCGGTAAAATTCTTTGTACCAAATGGAAGGAATATTGTAAGGTCTGATAAAATGAGCTAATTTAGCTCATAGAAATGAACTATAGTTTATTACCTCTTGAAATGAGTTTTCCTTTATAAATATAATATTGCTCTGGATAACATCCATTGAGCTCTTTATATAAATGTAACACTTAATATTTTATATTAAGTTAATCTTGTTGGATTATCCTCACCGTTTAGGGACTGGACATATATACCTATATATATATATATATATATATATATATATATATATATATATATATATATAACGAAATTGGTACGTGAGAACACCGCAATTTAGAAATTTCGGTTTGACTATATATATATATATATATTGAAATTATTTGTTTGAACATTATTTTTAATCAATACTCGTATTTGAATAGATATTCTGTTTTTGTCCAACAGTATATCTCTATATTTATTTCTACTGGCCTGATTATTTACGATAACTTTGTTACGGAATAATCAGGCCGGTAGAAATAAATATATAAATATACTGTTTGATTAAAAACAGAATATCTAGTCAAATACGAGTATCGATTAAAAATAATGTTCAAACAAATAACTTCAATATGTCGGTTGTTTAACTATTTCGTTAATCTTCGGAATTTTCCGTAACATTGTATATATATATATATATATATATATATATATATATATATATATATATATATGAATAAAAAGAGACAAGAGGAAAAATTATTCAAATTTTGAAAGAATTACTACATTTTCAAAGCAACATGCACAACCACAAATATGTTGAAAAATCATAATGAAACAGATAAAGTCATCGTTTCATGCCTTTGAATATGTACAGCACGCACATCCAGATCACACCCTCTGATCACAATTTAGACAATATTCATTTAATAAAAGAGTTCTTATGAAAAGTATTCTTGAATTTTACCCGCTCACTTTACGTTTTGCCAGATTTTGAATCAAGGCCTTTTATGGCCTCCATTTTTGACTGACCTTTCTACCACTTGATGAACATTCCTGAACATTCTCGAATTGGTAAGCCTTGATAAAACAGTTACATTCACACCTTTCTCGACAAACACACGCAGAAAAAAAATCCTACGTGGCCTCGATAGAGTCTTTCAGAGGACGAAACGTGTTCGCTAAGAATAGTTTTTCCTCGTGTCTCTTTTTATTCATGTTGTTTTTTTTACAGATACACACTACCTGAAAATTTATATATATATATATATATATATTGTGTGCAAGATTATTAGAACAAGAAGTATTTTATTTTTTTATGAGGCATCAAAATAAAGTTTAAAATCACCCCTGTCCTAACACATTTGCACACTACCGGTAGTGTGCTTAAGTATTAGGACATGAGTGATTTTCCTAAAAACCTCACTTAAATTCAAATACAGGGTGAAAAGCAAAGTAAATTGCCAAGAAATATTGATTATTTAAAACTAGGTGTAAAAGAAATGTATTAAAAAGAAGTTATATTTAATTTTTTCTATTTTCTATCAAACAAGTTATTTTGAAACTACTCATTATTCTATTATCCTTGGATATGACTGACTTTTTTCTTATTCCCCCCTCTCGAATTGATAAATCTAATGTTACTTCGCAAGACACACCTTGGGAACAAATACGAGCTGCTTGGCAGGAGATACCATGAGATACATTGAAGAAGCTTGTGATGTAAGTGCCTGAAAGAATGAAGGTTGTGATAAAGCAAATGGCTATTATACTAAATAGTTTATTTTCTGTCAATATGCCTCATAAAAGATAAAATAGTTCTTGTCCTAATACTTTTGCACAGTACTGTATATATATATATGTATATATATATATATATATATATATATATATATACATATATATATACTCACACATACACGCACACACACATATATATATATCAGCAATTTATGAAAAAAAAAGAGTTTTTAGTGCTGTTTAAACGAGGTTTGTTCATGAAAAAACTAACAAAGAACCTTTTGACAATTTTGTAAAATTGAGTAGAAAAAATTCGACAGCATTTCATTTGTGTTACTTTTCAAATTTGATAAAAAATTCGAATAACAGTTTTCATTTCTATGAATTATAGCAACAATTCCGGATTTCCAAGTGTTGGTTTCTGTGAAGAATCATCTCACCGGATAACAGAGTTTTACTTATAAAAGTATCAAAAACAGTATCAGAATTATTGAGTTTTCGCTAATTTCCAGAGAAAATACATACAGGTACAAATAACCATTTTTCTCTCCCATCTCTCTCTCTCTATTTCTCTCTCTCTATTTCTCTCTCTCTCTCCCATCTCTCTCTTTCTTTCTCTTTCTCTCTCCCTGTACAAAGAAAAATCGTGGCAACCGGTTATTCGACTATTTTGCAATGTGAAACAAAGTCAGATTTTCAATAACTCTTGATGCAAAAGAAATTGAAATTAGAAACTATTAAAAGACTATTAGCATATTTAAGACTAAAAAAACAAGAAAAAAGCTGATAAAATATATCCAAAGTATGCCAAGCTCCAGACAACAATTTTCGTATGGCACAAGGCCATATGGGGATAGAAATATTGTGTTGTTTCATTCTTCAAAGTTGGAAATGCTTTCTCGCCTAGAAAACCAGAATTCAAAATGCTTTTACCTGAGTTCGAAAACCAATCGCCTGCACCATAAGCGACTATCGTGACTAAAAAGCGAGTCTTGTTCTAACTCTTATCATATAACGGTGAAAAATTCGGGTATGAGGTTTAGGAAGATTGTGCTGCGTCAGAATTAAACAGTGATAGTTTGTCTCACTGAAAGATCGTCATTCAAAATTTTGGCTGTTATCTGACACCGGGAGAAAAAACGAAATTGTCTCATTCACAATAAAGAATGAAATCTTTACCGTGAAAATAGTCGAATGCACGGTCGTAAAATGGTGCATAGTTAATTAAACAACAGATCGCATTGATATAAAAAAAATCAGTAAAAATAAATAATAAAACTAAGAAAAAAGTCGAGATTAGTTTTCAGCGTTTCACCTTGTTATCCTAATTTATTATCTTTTAAGTGTCCGACCCTTGCTGTACCACCCTAGCCCGGTTCACACTCCACCCACGTCTATTGTACAGGTGAAGAGGGTCATCCCTTGTTCCCTGTTTAGGATGTGGTTTCCGGCTTTCTCTTTTCCAATCTTTTCACTTTTCTTTTTTTTTCTTTTTCTTTTTCTTTTTTGTTTTGTTTTCAATTGAAGTAGATAGACTAAACTATCGCCCGGTTCACACTCCACCCACGTCTATTGTACAGGTGTAGAGGCTCAACCCTTGTTCCCTGTTTAGGATGTGGTTTCCGGTATTCTCTTTTCCAAATCTTTTCACTCCTACGTAGCCCCCTGCACATCAGTGGCGTTACCGCCTTGCTCGGGGTGATATGATTAAAAAAAAAAAAAAAGACTACAAACCAGAAGCCTACAAAAAGGGTAAACTTTCAGCTTAATCTATTCTAAAATATAAAATACAATGTGAACTTATATAATTATTGGTCACGCAGCCTGAAATTCTCTTTATAGTAATCAGGTATTCAGTTATTATGGTGACTAAAATGCCCGCTGTTATTGTTGGTTGGTTGTTTTGTTTTATAGCATATCAACCTCGGCGGGTCATTTATTGCCAACTAAATTTTATTTATTTATTGCTGGTAAGACCTTTTTCTTTCAACAATTTATTGCTGTTTTTTACATAAGTTTTGTGTCTAGTAATACTTTTTCTTTTCGAGTATCAAGATTCATTGGGATTTGTTTTTAAGGGCAGTGTCCCCAAGTCCTACCCTATTATTTAACCCATAACAAGGGTACCAGTGCTTAAGTGAATGCAGGGTATTCAACTGGAATTCGAACTCGGCTCACCGCTTTCTCTTTCCGAGCCGATATCCACTGCACCACAACGCACATCAGTCACTAAACGCTTACAGCACCTGGTATTCCCAAGCGGTCACCCATCTAAGTACTGACCGGGCTCAACGTTGCTTAACTTCGGTGATCGAGCGAGAACCGGTGTATTCAACGTGATATGGCCGTAAGCCCGCTGTTATTATAATATGATATCTGGTCTGGTGTTCCAGTTACATATGTAGCGATTCTTGATAAAATACAAAGAAAAATCTGCAATGTTATTGGTCTTGACCTGGCATCTCGAGTTTAGTCTCTTTACCATCAATGTTCTCATATGTTCCTTATGCTTTCATCTTAAATGAATAATTTCATGATAAATGTGCTGAAGTACTTATTTCTATGGTAACTAATCTTTTCAAATTTAAGCGCACTACCAAATTAATGACAAGGTCTCATCATTTTACAATTGAACCGTAAGTTTTATGCCAACAGTTTCTTCTATCGCAGTTCTGATTAGTTGAACTCTATTCTGGCTTCTTGCTTCCCAGTCCACTTTGATATTCAGTAATTCAAATGCAATTTCAATCGTTATCTGTCATCATTTTAATAGTTATTTTTGCTATTCTCCTTAATAGTAGTTTTTCTCATATTTTCTAACACTCAGTGATCGCTTGTATCTTAGTGGCTTTATTGCCTTGCTAAGGCTAAAATGATTCAAAATATAAAGTTTAAGCGGAATGTCAGTCGTTATTATTTATCTTCTTAATTCTTGTTATTTTATTGTCCTCTTCTCTTAATAGTAGTTTTTCTCATATTCTCTAACACTCAGTATCTTAGTGGCTTTATTGCCTTGCTTAGAGTGAAATGATTCAAAATATAAAGTGTAAGTGCAATGTCAATCATTATCTTTTGTCTTCTTAATTCTTGCTCTTTTATTGTCCTCTCTTCTTAATAGTAGTTTTTCTTATATTCTCTAACACTCAGTAATCCCTTGTATCTTAGTGGCTTTATTGCCTTGCTTCGGTTGAAATGATTGAAAATATAAAATTTAAGTGCAATGTCAATCGTTAGAATAAATGAACAAGAATTAAGAAGACAAAAGTCTTCTTAATTCTTGTTCATTTATTCTCTCTCCTTAATAGCAGTTTTTCTCATATTCTCTAATACTCAGTAATCCCTTGTATCTTAGTGGCTTTATTGCCTTGCTTAGGGTTCCCTCATTGTCATCTCTCCTTAATAGTAGTTTTTCTTTAACATACAGTAACCTCTTGCATCTTAGAGGATTTAAATGAAATTATAAAAAAAAAACTTTTTTAAATTAGAAGTTCGTCCTCCTCTTTTTCTTCTATAAATTCCATTGCGATGTCATCAGTGAACGTAAACAACAGAAAGTCTGTTTAAACAGTAGGAGGTTCAGGCTGCTAATATATTTATGCTCCTTGTTACTTTTCTTTGCTTAATTTTTCTTCTAATGATAAAAGAAAAACATAGTTATTTCTTAAATGCCAGAATAGAATTAATTTCATAGATTAAAAAAAAAAAAATCTGTGATTTATCATACAGAAAGGATATACAAAGCAATTATAAAATTATTTAATAATGGCCGTCATTTTTATGGCAAAGTTAAACTAGAAATATAATAATATGTCTGTAGGACTGTAATTATGTTATTTCGAAGCTTTTTCTTCTTCAGGAGATTACAAGACAAAGCGACACGAATTAATATTTAAGGAAATGCAAACGTTTCTAGCGAGGCACAAAAAGAAAATTTAAAAAAATTGAAAACACAACACAAAGAAAAGTTGATTTGAACTGAAAATGTATTTGACACACATATATTTAAATTAGCTCTCTGTTGTGGCGCAATTGAAGATAACGACATCGGACTTGAATCCTTTTGGCTAAATATCACTTTATAGAAATCATCTAACTCAGTACAATTTAGTCTGGAGGTCAGTCAGTTAGTTAAGTGCTATACGTGATACGCGCATTGAACGATCATGTCTCGAAATAGACATGACTGACTGGGCAGAAGATTATAGCGCAGTAGGTTGCTATTACTTTCTGCGGTAGACTGGTTGCCAGCCAAGGCTATAGAACCCAATCTGTCCTATTATTTGACTCATAGCTAGAGAGGGAAGAGGTGTATTATATGATTAAGTAGTAGTTAGTGGGGGATTAGTTTATTACTTCATAACAATATAAAATGATCCTCCAGTTTATGCCCAGTAGAAGCCATAATCATGTTTTCAACTATTATATTCAGTCAGTTAGTTAAGTGCCATACGTGTTACACGCTTTGGGCGATCATGTCTCGAAAGAGACATGACTGACTGGGCAGAAGATTATTCCACAGTAGGTTGCCATTGCTTTCTGCGGTGGACTGGTTACCAGCCAAGGCTATAGAACCCAATCTGTCCTATTATTTGACTCATAGCTAGAGGGGAAAGAGATGTATTATATTATTAAGTAGTAGTTAGTGGGGGATTAGTTTATTACTTCATAACAATATAAAATGATCCTCCACTTTATGCCAAGTAGAAGCTTTAACCATATTTTCAACACAGTTAAGTGCCATACGTAACACAGGCTTTGGGCGATCATGTCTCGAAATAGGCATGACTGACTGGGTAGAAGATTATCCCGTAGTAGGTTGCCATTGATTTCTGCGGTAGACTGGTTGCCAGTCAAAGCTATAGAACCCAATCTGTCCTATTATTTAACCCATAACTGGAGGAATGAGACGGATTAATGCTTTCCCAAGGGTATTTGCGCACATCCCTGTAGCTGTCGCTAGATAACATAATTTCTATGATCGTTGATTGTGAATTTCATCATTTGCTACTTTATCCAACCAATATATCACGATAGCTCTTTGCAGGCAGGATACTCGATGTTGTTTGAGGATTCACAAATGGCATTTCACAGCGTTAAGCATATAGGCCTTTTTTTTATTGCTTCTGGGAAATATTCCGGCTAAATCCTGAGGTGTGTAGGGTAGTGAATAATGGAGACAAACTTCGGACACAGTCGGGGGTCCCTAGTTCGAAATCTACACGCAAGGAGAGGTGAGTCACAACAGTTGTTGAGCGATAGAACTAGGACAGGAATTACTTCAAAGGCAACAGCAGCATAGCCGACGTTGCTCACCTTAATTACGTAGAAAAGTTGTGCCTAAACACGGCCTATTCCTCTTTTTTATGGGGGGTGGATAGTTGTTTCTATTGGGAAAATATCTCATTGTGACTGAAATAATGAAACAAAATTGGAAGCCACCCCTCTTCTTTTTTCTTCTACGTGTAGCGTCCTTCCAATCCATAGGCGATCATAACAGTTTATATCCCTTTGTTAAGGCCCCGTTCAGTCGCTCATCCACACAAGTCCGTCAGGTAAGTGATTCGCTATCTTCCCTTATCTCTCTTACACTCAATATTTCTCGCGAGGGACATGTTTTGGAAAATTTGACCCTCCTTACCCTTGTGTCCAAAGAATTTTAGCTAACTTCCCCTGATTTTGAATATGTGTTATTTCTGTTATCATTTTCTTTGAGGTTTTCCCGTTCCTTATTAGCTCCGGTCTAGGGACAGGGAATTTTTATTATCCTTTTGTAGAACCACATTTCTGATGCCTCTAGTTTTTCCTCGTCCATTCGTAGATTGTCCAGCATTCACTGTCATATAAGAGGGCGGATATCACATAGCAATCCAGCCACTCTTTTTTTTTTTTTTTGGTTTCTAACTATTTTTTGTGTCATGGCCTCTTTCGATTCCAATGTTTAAGTTTTCCAAACCCTTCTTTCTCATTACGTATCCAAGAAACTTCAGCTGTATTTTCCTGATATCGAAGTGCTCTTTCATTTACCATTTTCTTTAAGACTTACTTGTTTCTCACTCATTTGGTTCATAGAATTTTCAGCATCCGCCCGAGCAGAAAGATATTCAACATTTCTACCAGAGAAAAATTGAAAATTCATTGATTTATAAGCATCATTTCCGATACTATGATCAAAAGCAGTTTTTGCTTTAGTAAACTGTGTATAATTACTTTTTTCTATTTTAGATTTTAGGAAATATGCGACACCTTTCAAATGATGCGTTTTTGCCAAAACATGAGAGGAAAAATATACGTAAGACTTTTCTTTTGATCGATAATTCCAAATAATCTGTATGTGATTTACTCAAATTATCTCGAAAACAACGTTTAAAATAAAATTCAGAGAATCAGCTGAAACACACTATTTTCCATTGTGAACTCAAAGGACATTCTTTCCTGTTCAGTGTTCCATGAACCGAGCAATTTATAAAAATTATTTCTCGCAAACTTCGACCCTCGGTTTTTTAAATGACGATTTCCTACTGTCAATTCTCAAGAACAAAAAATGTTTAAATTTTTCTTCATCACATGCTTAAATTTTATTACAGTTTTAATAATCGCTTTTTTAAAACGATAAACATTTGCCGAGGGAGTGAAGGTAGTTAAAACAATAGCAATATCAAACCGTCCTTTACACACTCCATTAAAAATTTTCTTTAGTTCCGTTCAATAAATATTTCTATTATTAAGTGCCATACATGATGCACGCTTTGGGCGATCATGTCTCGAAAAAAACATGATTGACTGAGCAGAAGATTTTTCCGCAGTAGGTTGCCATTACATTCTGCGGTAGACTGGTTACCAACCAAGGCTATAGAATCCAATCTGTCCTATTATTTGACTTATAGCTAAAGGGGAAAGAGATGTATTATATTATTAAGTAATACTTAGTGGGGATCAGTTTATTACTTCATAACAATATGAAACGGATCCCACACTTTATGCCCAGTAAAAGCCTTAATCATGTTTTCAACTATGATATTCAGTCAGTCAGTTAAGTGCCATACGTAACACACGCTTTGGGTGATCATGTCTTGAAAGAGACATGGTAGACTGGCCAGAAGATTATCCCGCAGTAGGTTGCCATTGCTTTCTGCGGTAGACTGGTTGCCAAACAAGGTCAAAAATGTCATGAGCTGTGATGTGACATTTGCTTCCAGCGTCTTAAATGCCCGAGTTTGTTGTTGCTTGGAAATCTTTCATGCAAACAAAAACAGTTTGTCATTATTGTTTGTCTGTGTTTAAATATATAATGTAATTGGCACTTTTGAAAATGGCTTATGTAAGCCGAAAGCTCAGATTGGATTATTAAAAATTATGTATCATTATTGTAATTTTATTTCTTTATTTAATGATAATGCTATTAAGCTTATCAGAGAATATGAAAAAAATTCCATAAAATAAATAGACATAAACTTGTCTATATTTTTTCATGAAACATGCATTAATATATATATATATATATATATATATATATATATATATATATGAATAAAAGTACAAGAGGAAAAGCTATTACTGGCGAGACATTTCATCCTTTATGGGATTTTATCAGGACAATGTAGGACTTATTTTGTTGCACGTATTTATATATAAAAGCAATGATGTCATTAGTTTATCAAGGCTTTTAAATTTTTGGAATATTACTCGCTTACATTTGTCATGCCAGAATTTGAATTATGGCACATTGAGTCCTACACATGTTTTGACTGAACTTTCAACCACCGGATAAATATTCACGAACGCTCCCAAATTTAAAAGCCTTGATAAGCCAATGACATTCTTGATCTTGTTTGTAAACCCGTGCAGCTAAATAAATTCCACATTTTCCTCAATAAAGTCTCTCAGACGACGAAACGCGTCGACTAAGAATATTTTTTCTTCTTGTCTTCTCATTGATTTCGTTCTATCTGAAAAGAATTACACACACACACACACACACACACACACACACACACACACACACACACATGAATAAATTAGTTAAAGCTGCAGCGTTGACATGGGCAAATTGGCACTATAAAAATAGTCAATAACATTAATAACAACATCAATAGCAATAACAATCAGCAAAATAATACTATACAATGTTATTACAGAAACAAAAAAATTGCCCACTTAATAACGAATGTTTAAGTAATAACATAATATAAAAAGCTACCATAACTAATAAGAATAACAAAAGAAAAGTTTTAAATAGATGACAGTAAAAAAGAAAAATTTTATAGCCTTAAAATGTATTTCGACAGATAAAAATACGCCAACACAAACCTATCGAAAAACATATCGACCCAAAAAGAAAAAAAATATCCAGACTAAAAAAGGAAGTCATAAAAGAAACTACCCTATACAGCAATAAAAACAACAACTGAAAACTATGCTTAGAGGAGAGATTACAAAGAATTTGTAAAAAAAAACCCTACTAAATAAGAAAGATGAAATAATTATTAAATATAGAAATAAAAATAATTTTTTATTTTGCCATTTAAACGTTTATATATATATATATATATATATATATATATATATATATATATATATATATATATATATGTATAAAATCGAAAATCTAATCCGTTGGCTCGCTCTTAGATTTTTGATTTTGTTTGCTCTACTTTCGCTTTGAGTGCTTTGTGTACTCTGCTTTCGTATTGAGCTCTTTATTGATAAGGTTTTCGTCTGTTTTTTTTTCTTTCTTACGAATGCTTGACTTTTTGTTCAGGTACATCGTTTGTTTCTTTTTTTCTTCCCCTTCTTTTCCCTCCGGGTTCATTTCCGGTGGGTTTCAAGACGATTTAATTTGTACTTTAATTATTGCTAGTCTTGATAGAATTAGTTCTGTTAGTATTGGTATTATTACTATAATTAATATTACTCTCTCTCTCTATATATATATGCTTGGAATTAAATTCCGATATCCAAAATAACACTATTCTTAAAAGAGTGCCCAATACAGACTAGAACAAATAATATTTCTAAAAGTTTTATAACATAACTATGTTATAACATCACGAAAAAGTAGCTATTTCGTTTCAACATATATATATATATATATATATATATATATATATATGTTACAACACTATATATATATATATATGTACCATGACAGGCAAAATAAATTTAAGCAAAAATAAATAAAAAACAGAGCATTGTAACTAGTACAACAAATAATTCAAGAAAAATAACGAAAAATGATAAAAAAAACAGTCAATCACTGAAAACTCCTGACGAGTGGACTAAACAATTGCAAAAGATTTCATTTACGAAATTCTGGTGCTGAATAAAACATTAATCAGGCAGGAACAAATTGAAACACACACACACACACACACACACACACACACACACACACACACACACACACACACACACACACACACACATATATATAAAATTCTTGACTTAACAAAAATTACAGCGTTTTCCTATATGAGTTTCAACATATATAGCTTATTTTCAATGTTATTTTTACTGGATGCATGTATTTGAGTAGACACTACGTTTACTTTTTAACAGCATTATCATTCGTCTAACGGCTGGCGAATTGGAGAACACTTATTAAATGAAAACAACATTCCAACAGGATTCGAACCTGTGTATCCCTGTGCAAGAGAAACACCAATTTGATCTTGCGTGTTTTAACTTCACAATCAAGCAAGTTTTTATTTTGCCCTTTAAACAATTTACTCGTTCAGATTTCATCGTAATTCATAACTGCTTTAGTAGTTTCCTATCTGAAACGCAAACAAAGTAATTCCTAAAGAAAAATAAATTTTATTTTATTTCCTACCTCCCTCCCTCCCTCCCTCCCTCTATCTCTCTCTCTCTCTCTCTCTCTCTCACACACACACACACACACACACACACACACACACACACACACACACACACATCGGCGTGACGTGGCTTCCCTGTGCCTCTTCTATAAATACTTTCATGGCTTCTGCTCTGACGAACTTAAATCATTGGTTCCCCCTAGATGTGAATTTGCACGATATACTAGATTGGCAACTAGGTCCCACCCTTTTACAGTGAAACCGATGAAATGTAACCGCAATTTCTACTCCAACAGCTTCTTTCCTCGCACTTCCCGCCTGTGGAATTCCTTACCGCATGCTTGCTTCCCCGACGGCTACAACATCCAGGAGTTTAAATGTAAGGTCAATAGACACCTCCTAACACACTAACTCACACCCGCTCTCTCCAACTCTCTCCCTATGTACATCCTAAGTCGCCTATCACCCTCCTTCTAACATTTCCCATACCCAATCGCTCTATGTAACCCCCTGCGCTATAGTGGCAGTAGAATGCCTTGCTTGGGGTGACACGATTAATATATATATATATATATATATATATATATATATATATATATATATGCAAAAATTAAGACAGACAAGTTATTTCATGGTTAAGTGGAAGTATGGGCCTATTTCAGGCGAACCATCTTCAGGTTTTTCTTATTAAATATTCTATGAAGGGGACTAAAATTGCTAAATTGCTAATTCTACAATTCTAGCCCCTTTCATAGAAATTCCTTTATATTTGTGCCGCAATCTATATTGTATGCAGGTTTCATTAAAAATGACAAAAAAGGTATTAAGTTTTAAGGGGATTTTTCATGTGTTCTCATGATTTTTTTTTGAGGAGATAAATTATGTAAAAATCATATAAAAATTGCACAAATATCGAATGGAAATTTCTCCATTATACGACCGGCTGGGATTGAAAACGCCGATTGTGTGAGCCTGCATCTCCCAAATGTAAATTATGGAATTTACATGTGAAATAAATAAATATCTGCTATGTAAATTGAATTTACATCGAGCTGTCCGTTGGATCAGTTTTAATATTTAATCTAATATTACTAGGATCCACTGGGATTATTTACCAAATCTTTTCCTGGATTTACTACTGATATATATATATATATATATATATATATTGTATCGAACAGCAGATAATTTTCTAAACATATACTGTTAAATATAAGAGAAAATGAATGTTTATTATGTTTAATCATGAGCCGTTCTAAACATCGTATTTTAGCTTTAATTTCAGGTGAAAATAAAGACAAAAATTCTTCAAAGTTTGGATAATTTTTTATTAAGTTGTTTCTAAGCTTTCCGCTCACATGTGCCATCTTCAGAGAGGTTACAGGGACGTTAACATAAAAACATCCACCATCAGCGACGATTTTATCTTGTGTTGACATAAAACTTTGCTAAGCAACGATAACAGTTCCCAAAAATAGCAAACACAGTTCGTAAATTTGTAATGTGGTTCTATGACGTCACACCACGTGAGAGCTCGAAATGATAACAGAACCATATATATAAATGCAATGCAATGTGTTATGACCAGATTTAAACGTGATTTTATTAAGTGTCGGTTGTTTAGATTTAATGTAGATAGCCTCCAATATCTGAAGATTCTTTTTACTGTGTGTATGAATGAGGATTATTGTATTTTTGACGAAAATCTGTCTGATATTACCTCCATGACTATGTTTTTCTAAGAAATGTTGTTTAATTGTAATCTGATCAGAAACCAACTTAATAAAAATTATCCAAATTTTGGAGAATTTTTGTCTTTATTTTCACCTGAAATTAAAGCCAAAATACGATGTTTAGAATGGCTCATGATCAAACATAACAGACATTCATTGTCTCTTATATTTAACAGTACACGTTTAGAATATATATATATATAGCAGAATTAATGTTCTCCTTGGGCGAAGAAATGAAAACCCAAATTCAGTAGCCACGTCTGAGAGAAGATTTTTTTCTTTATTACTGTCTTCAAAAGGGCCCGAGAGTTCATACGGAATAATCTTTTAAGTTGGTGTATCGATTAAGAAGGCGACAGGAGAGCGGAGAGGTTTTCTCTTTTTGTCAGTTAATGCACTTGCTCACAGGCTTTGTGAAACACTGGACACGTTGAAGAATTTGATTGTTTGAGTGCAAAAATCATCCACTTTATTCATCATATCTTGTTCCATCTGTCCATTTCCTGTTTCCAAATCACAAAACGTGTTTGAAAGGAAGAAGGACATTTTCAAATAATCGGGGTGGTAGTAACAGCAGAACAGAATTTCAATGACAGAATCAGTATTTTTTTCTTTGGTAAATGTTATGGAAAATAGGAAGAAAGTACAAAGTGTGTTGGGGTGATTCCTTTTTTGCTTAGACTGATCTTTTCTCACTATTCCCTCGTACGTACATATATATATATATATACTACCGACCATAAGTTTGGGACACCCAAATTCTTTTTCACAAAGTTTATAAAATTTCATTTCTAGCAGATTCAAATTCGCCGAGTTTGTATTTTTGTTATTCTTATGCAGATGTCAAGTAAAAAAAAAAAAAAGGCCATCTTTTCAACTTTAAACAAACATTTACTCAGTTTGCTATTTGACTCCTCTTATTGTTGCCAAAAATTCAGATTTATTCAGATATTATAATTACAGCATAATTCATTTTTGTAAGCCATACTACTACGGTATAAATGGCAAGGAAGAAACAGATTAGCATTGAAAAAAGAGCTCAGTTGAAATTCTTTCGAAAGAAGGATATTCTGAACGTGTTATTGCTAAAAGCCTATCAAAAATATGGCATGCATTATTGCCTTCAACGACTTCGCGAAACTGAGTTAAATATTGACAGTAAAATATCTGGTAGGCCCAGAGTAACATCTATTGTAGAGGATAGGCACTTGATCATATCTAGCAAGAGGAATAGAAGAAAAACCACGCCGGAATTAACAATTGAAATGAGTTCTACTCGGCAACATCCAGTATCTGATACTACTGTTAAGAGACGACTTCATTCTGCTGGGCTTAAAGGCTGTGTAGCAGTTAAGAAATCACTATTAAAGAAGGAGAATAAGAGATGAAATTGATCGTACATTTCGAAATGAACTTTCTAAAAATGAACAAATGTTGTTGAAATACTTGCAGGATGCTTGGAAATCATTTTCACTAACTTATTTTTATAAGTTATTAGAAAGAATGCCAAGGATTTGCTCTGCAGTAATAAAGGCTCGTGGTGGTTTCTTTGATGAAAAGAAAATATGAATTAACTTTAATTAAATGTGAAATTATTCAATGTTAATTTTGGTCTTAATTAATGTAGAATTGTGAGCAACAATAAAATACATCTATATTTATTCTTCTAAGACATAAAATTTGTTATTTCTTTTTCTCTTAGAGAATAAATCTAAGTGGTCCCAAACTTATGGTCAGTAGTATATATATATATATATATATATATATATATATATATAAGTTTAATACAAAAAATAAATATAAAATTTGGCACTTAGCTAACTGATGTTATATACAACAATTATACTACTTTGTTCGGTCCACTCGTCAGGAAGTGTCAAAAAACATCTGTCAATTTTATCGCTTTCATTAATTTTTATATGAAGTTAAAAAATTCAAGCACTTTTAATTGGTGTTAGGTTGATTTTCTTCTTTGGTATGTGTGGATGTGCGCATGTATATGCGTATGTGTGTACGCCTGTAGATGTGCATATATACACTCCCGGCCATAATTATTAGGCCACCGAAGTTTTTTTTTTTTAAAGAAATGATGTATTTCATACTATTTTTAATGGATAATTCTAAATGAAAATAGAATGGTTCTTTTGTTATTATTACTTTGCAAAATTTTGCAAGTTCAGGAAGCAAAGATAAACTCGTCCGAATCACCCTAAATTTTCTTCATTCTTTCATTGATGAAACTGCAATATAGGTAATTATTAAATATTTATAAATTCATTTGATGCACATGTTATTGTACAGTATTAACAAAAGAACCATTTTATTTTCATTTACAATTATTCACTTGGCAATAAATACTAAAAAATAGTATGAAATACATCATTTTTTAAAACACTGGGATGGCCTAATAATTATGGCCGGTAGTGTGTATATGCACATACGTACATGTGTATGTGTTGAATGTCGTAGTGATTTCTCATAATTTTTCTTGTTCCCTCTTATTTCTCTCTTCTAAATCTGGGTATCAAACATAGCGTGACAATTCCATTTTTTCTATTACAGCTGACGAATATATATATATATATATATATATATATATATATATATATATATATAGGAAAAACTACTAAAAGGTTGTAAATTTAAAAATGTATTTTTTTGACAGTATTTGTTTATTTATATTATTATATTTTATATTTCAGACCGTCCTCAGAAACAAATGATTTTAAAATTTAAATTACAAACGTATTTCGCGAGAGCGTCCGTGGAGAGAGATTGTTTACATCACGTGACGCAGAAAGCGACAGATTTAAAAAAAAAATATTTGTAAACGTAAACCTATCTTTAAAATTTTGTTTTAGAGAAACTTTTTTTAATTGAATCTAAAAAATGTTTAGCTATTGAAATATTTGTAAAGATTCAAAACACCTAAGTCCCTAGTTAACCCTAGCTTGTGTGTATTTAATTTTAAAATCCAGTATTTTTCTTTCTTTCTGCGTGTGTGTGTAGAACTAAAATCGGAGTCTATTAGTAAACATATATATATATTTAACGAAACTTGGTTATAAGTAACCGACAATTTGTAATGAATTATTTTGAACATTATTTTTACCGATACTCGTATCTAAGTAGATATTTTGTTTTTAATTAAACAGTATTTTATATTTATATGTACCGGCCTGATTATTTTACGATAAATTTTCTTGCGAAAATGTGTACTCTCCAGCAGGATTCGAACCTGCGACCCCTATTTACATAGAGGAAGCTACCATTTGATCTGGTACTGTCTTAACCACTTGACCATGAATAGCCTCAGACGAGGTTTTTATCATGCTTATATAACACAATTTTCGATCCATCGTAAACAAACCATATCTGCTCTGAATGTATCGTAATTGTCAACAAATGTAAACATGTTACGGAAATTAATTTATGAAATTAATGAAATGAAATTAATTCATGGTCGAGTGGTTAAGACAGTACCAGATCAAATGGTAGCTTCCCCTATGTAAATAGGGGTCGCAGGTTCGAATCCTGCTGGAGAGCACACATTTTCGCAAGAAAATTTATCGTAAAATAATCAGGCCGGTAGATATAAATATAAAATACTGTTTAATTAAAAACAGAATATCTACTTAAATACGAGTATCGGTAAAAATAATGTTCAAAAATAATTCATTATATATATATATATATATATATATATATATATATATATATATATATATATAATGAATTATTTTGAACATTATTTTTAGAAAAAATATTTAGAAAATTTGAGAAAATTATTTGCTACCTCGATACACTATATATATATAGTGTATTGAGGTAGCAAATAATTTTCTAAACAGAGACAATGAATGTCTATTATGTTTAATCATGAGCCGTTGTATACATATAAGAAATCCAAAAACAAATCACGATATGTAAAATCAGAAATTTATTGGCCTGAAGAGAGTCAACTTTGGTCTCGAAACACATGTAGCGACATAAATATAATTATGGACATCTAATGTATTATGCAAAAGGCATATTACTATAATAATAGCTATAATCTACACCTAAAGCAAAACTTTCACAACTTCCCAAATTCTTTACATCTGTACCAATTTCTGTCGTTGGAGCCACCCCTATTTTCTGTTTTCAGGATATATGTAGATATATTCTGTTCTTTTTTGTTATATTTTTATTATATGTTATATTTCTTGCTTAAATGATATGTTTGTTTAATTTTTTAATTAATGCTTAAATCTCTCTCTCTCTCTCTCTCTCTCTCTCTCTATATATATATATATATATATATATATATATATATATGTGTGTGTGTGTGTGTGTAAAAGTTAAGACAGCCACGTTATTCCATCGTTAAGTGGAAGTATATGGTCTATTTCAGGCGAACCATCTTCAGCTTCCGTCTTTATTGTACAGAAGATTTTACACGCTCACTTTATATACAGGATACTCTTTTGGATTCTTCTAATTCTACATATCTACACCGCATATATATATATATATATATATTGTGTGTATTTTGGCAGCATTTTTTCATTAATGCAGGTTTCATTGAATAATATAGACAAGTTTTGTCTATTAATTTTGTGTAGGATCCGTTCATACCGACTGATATACTTGATGGTAATATCGTTGAAAGACAACAAAAAATCACAGTAATTGTTGATTTTTTTTTATCGGGTCTAAGCTTTCGGCTGACATAAGCCATTATCAAAGAATAAATATTAACACACAGTAAACATAGAACATTTAAGTTATTAACAATAAAGAGAATTAAATTGAAAATATAAGTCCATCCCTACCGTGGCGGATGGCCGAAGACAGTGACAAAATAGTGGCGTTGTAGTCCCTGATCTGATTACAGGCATTTGAGTACGTTATTGGAAATATCAAAATTGATTGTATTCAAACCGGGTTCAAATTGTTTAATGTAGATTGCTTCCAGGATTTTTAGTTTCTGTTTATTATTTTCTTGTTTAAGTATGTACGTGTTATCAACGAGCGTTTGTCTCAGAATATATATATACTAACTGTATGAAAACAAAATGTTTGATTGTCAAGAGAAAGGATATATAAACCTTAAAATACGTATTAGGGACTTCCAAATTAAACAAATGCTGGAATTTTGCTAACTTGGTTCTACATTTTTTCCCCAATTTTTTTTATCCGAAATACATATCTGTTATAACGTGTAGGCTACCAATCTAGTTTCGCAAACTATTCATAGTGAGTTCAACTCTAATTCGCTACTCTCTTGTGGCAAACTAAGATTTTTTAATATCTTGAGTACCGAGAATGTATCGCTTGTGAATGCTCGAGAGCCATTCTGCTATCTTTTGTTCTCAAGATCCCGCACTTAGAATTTTAGAAATGGTAACTGCGAATTTAATTGAATGTGAATTACAGAAAACTCCAGATTCCGTTGCATAAATTCCGAAGACATTTCGGATAAAAAGATAAAAAAAAATAAAAACATGCTTTTTTCTTTTGCTTTTAAAATATCAGCCCAGCGAGAATAAACAACTTAAAAATATATTCCCCTTAAAAAAAATCATGTAACCATCCCATAGAGCGATTTTTACTGGAATTGATGATGTATAAAAGTTTTTTTTATATTTATTATTCTAAACTTTCTTTATTAAAAATTGTTTATTTGCGTTTAGGGGTGCGGGTCGACTGATTAGAGATGGTCTTTCTGTTTATAAAAACATACTTCGAAAGGGTGCAGAGGCTTCTTCTTTTTTTTTTTTTTAGTGTCCCACCCAGTAAGTAACTTGTTTCAGCGTTTGGCTGTTCTGAGCCGCACGGCACCTCATAGATACAAATAAATAAATAGATAAAATAAAAAATTCCTTTACCAGTCTTTTCCACCTGCCTGTCCCCTTATTCTTTATCGAATGATCTAAAATCGATAGAGTGCAGCACCGGAGGTGTATGAAAGGTAGCCGGAACCATTCGAGTTGGCAAAGCAGCTCTTACAGGTGCACGCGAAGCAAAAGATGCACTAAGGGAGGGGGACACAGCATGAAGACGCGCAGTCAGGGATGGAGGAATCAAATTGTGTGTTGATTCAGCAAACGTGGGAAGATGAGGTGAAGTAGAAAGTTCAATATGACAGACGGGGAAAAAGAGAGAAGAAAAAAAACGGAAAGAAAAGAGAGAGAGAGAGAGAGAGAGAGAGAGAGAGAGAGAGAGAGAGAATCGAAAGGTGCGTGGGTTGTAAGAAAGAAACGAAGAAAAGGAAAGCGATAGACAGAAGAATAAAAGAAAGAAAGAAAGAAAAAAGACAGAAAAGAAAAGTGAGAAAAAAAGGAGCGCAAAAGACGGAAACAAAGGAGAGAGAGAGAGAGAGAGAGAGAGAGGAATCGAAATGTTTGTGGGTTGTAAGAAAGAAAGAAAGAAAGGTGAGAAAGAAAAAGAATGCAAAAGACAAAAAGAAAGGAGAGAAGACAGAAAAAGGGAAATAAAAAAGAGAAAAAACGCAAACGAAAGAAAGAAAGAAAGAAAGAAAGAAAGAAAGAAAGAAAAAGAAATGCAAAAGAAAGGGAAGACAAGAAAGAAAAGAAGAGAAAAACGGGAGTAAAAAAGAAAAGAAAAAGAATAAGAAAACGAAATGGAAGAAAAGCTAAAATAAAAAAGAAACACAAAAGTAAGAAAAGAAAAGAGAGAAAGAAAGAAAAGAAAGGAACTGTAAAAGAAAGAACGAAAGAAAAGAACAAAAACATCAAAGCAAAGAAGAATAAAGAAAGAGAAAGGAATAAATAAAGAACGAAGGAACGAAAGAAAGAAAGAAAGAAAGAAAGCAAGAAAGAAAAAAAGAACGAAAAATATCGGTAGCAGGCGCTTGATGTCGAAACAAAAGAAAATATGGCTGTTTCTATCTATCTATCTATCTATCTATCTATCTATCTATCTATCTATCTATCTATCCCAGGCTTTTCATTATCTATCTATCTATCTATCTATCTATCTATCTATCTATCTATCTATCTATCTATCATAAGAGCCTGTTTAGCTATCAATTTTCAGAAATGTTTCGCTTAGGTATATAGCACAATGCCAAGAGAGAGAAAGTAAGATTATAATGCACCAAAAAGGAAGGAAGGAAGGATGGAAGGAAGGAAGGAAGGAAACTCTGCCTTAATTATATGCGAGCATATGTGACATTTGACACGTAATCTTTTACCTCAAGTCAAGATCTTTTACACTCTCACATCTTTCTTTCTTTCTATCTATCTATCTATCTATCTATCTATCTATCTATCTATCTATCTATCTATCTATCTTAGGTTGTTCTTATCTATCTATCTATCTATCTATCTATCTATCTATCTATCTATCTATCTATCTATCTATCTAGCCTTTCATATCTATCTATCTATCTATCTATCTATCTATCTATCTATCTATCTATCTATCTCATTCTGTGCGATATCAATCTATCTGCAATATCCATATTCATTTCGGACACCCATATTTCTGGAACTTCATATTCATTTATTTTTCCTCATTTTAGTTGTTTGAAACGCAATGCTTCTCAACTGGTTCTTTTTCTGACCTCGGCCAGACTCAACGCTATCTCAACCCTACCATGGCCCAGGGTTGTGATCCGTTGCTCCAAATCTAACAAAATAGCAGAGCTCAACCTACAACAACAGACCCGGTTCAATGGCAAATGAACGGTCGGGGAGAACGATTTTCAAAGTAATATACAAGCAGTAAAGTTATGAGTATTCAGTTAAGTGCCATACGTGATACACGCTTTGGACTAACATGTCTCGAAAGAGACATGACTGACCGGGCAGAAGATTATCCCGCAGTGGGTTGCCATTGTTTTCTGCGGTAGACTGGTTGCCAACCAAAGCTATAGAACACAATCTGTCCTGTTATTTGACTCATAAGTAGTGGGGGAAGAGATGTATTATATTATTAAGTAGTAATTAGGGGAGATCAGTTTATTAATTCATAACAATATAAAACTGATCCCCCATTTTATGCCCAGTAGAAGCTTTAATCATTTTTTCAACTATTATTTTAAGTTAGTCAGTTTAGTGACATCTGATACATGCTTGGACGATCATGTCTCGAAATAGACATGACTGACTGGGCAGAAGATTATCTCGCAGTAGGTTAGCATTACCTTCTGCGGTAGACTGGTTGCCAGCCAAGGCTATAGAACCCAATCTGTCTTATTATTTAACTCATAACTGCAGGGAAGAGACGGATTAATACCTTTCTCAATGGTATTTGTGCGTAAGTGAATGCAAGGAAGTCAACAGGAATTCGAACCCGGCTCCCCAATTTGTGGTTCCGAGTCGATATCCACTGCATCACAGCGCACATCCTTAATAAGAAACCGAAATGCGGTAAGAATGATGGATCGTTTAAAAGTTTTATGCGGACAATCAAAGCATTGAAAATCGGTTTCCTGATCCAAACGACAAGGCCATGCCTCTTTCAAGTATTAATTTCTAATCCATTTTTCCCGCTAGCGGAAACATAGGGGAAATTTACCCCCAGCGTCATCAAAAAATTGTTTATCGTCGCTTTGTTAAGGCCGATGAAATGTTTTGGAACCCTGCCAAAGCGATGCTCCGAAATCGAACGTCTTCGGCGCCAAATAAATTCTGCAAACGGTCGCTTTCACAGCTTTTAACAACGAGAACAGATTACCCCGGTGTTGGGCAAACTGGAAGACTGCAGATACATGAGGATAAAGAATTATGAGAAACGTGGTGGGGTGGAGTGGTGAAAGCGACAAGATGTGAAACAATGGGAAGATGAGAATTTATTTGAGGCCAAGAAAAATCAGAGTTATTTCCCTTGGCGATGGCATGTACGAACAAAGTAAAGTCTTTATGCCAAATTGTGGAGAAAATTTAATAATAATTATAATAATAATCTTGATTAAAGTATAAAACTGAAGGCTTTATTCTTGCAGCGCAAGACCAAAGTCTTTTCACTAGGAACATTCAGGCAAATATTATACATAATAATAATAAATACAAACAAGATTTACATTTAGTAGATTCTGTAGAAAAGCAAAACAGAAGCCAAGAACCAACTCTTGCGGTAAAAAATATGAAAATGAAAGCCAAAGATAAAGCTCTTGAACAGATGAAACAACGCTGGGAAGACAAACCTCTGCATAGCCAATATCCAGAACGTGCCAATAAATCCAATGTTGATAAAGTTAATACTCATCGATGGTTACGTGAATCTGGAGTAAAGTCTGAGACTGAAGTATTTTCACTAGGAATTTTCAGGAAAATAATATACATAATAATGTGGATCCAAAATGTAGGTTCTGTGATAATACCAAGAAACAATAGACCATATAATCTCAGGATATTCTGTACTTGCCCCAAATGAATATAAAAATCGTCACGATAGACTGGGGCAACATTTACATTGGACAATGTGCAAACACTATGGAAAATATGTAAACAAACACTGGTATGAACATCACCCAGCACCTGTTACAGAAATAAAAGATGTCACCATTCTATGGTGTTACACCATCTACACAGACAGAAAAATTGAAGCAAATAGGCCGGACATTATTGTTAAAAACCAAAAAGAAAAAAACCTGCCTAATATTTGGTATGACTTGTCCAGCGCATTGTAATATAGCAACGAAAGAATTCGAAAAACTGTCAAAGTATAAGGACCAGGAAATTGAAATAGAATAAATGTGGAAATTGAAAACAAGAGTTGTGCCAGTGATAGTAGGTGCACTTGGAATGATAAAAAATGGAACAAAACAACACATTGAAAGAATCCCTGGAAACCCCAGCTTTAAAAAATTGTCTTGTTAAGTACAGCCCACATACTAAAGAGAACTTTGTCTATGTAACGCTAGGGATGTTAGGGAGATTGAAAAAACATGAAATGGAGACATAATGACACACCACGACCTACCTTAGGTCTTTCTGCAGACTTGGTACGTAGTGCGACCATAGCAGAAATCGAATTATGGTGAAAAATCAGAAAAGAATTATAATCTTATAATTCTGCTTGTATTTCCCTTAGCATGACCATTATACCGTGACAAGATTTCATAAAAAATGGAAAGATGGAAAAGACATCAGAAACAGTACTTGGTTTCAGTTAGAAGATGAAAGAAAGATAAGGGGAGGAAGGAAGGGAGAAAGAAAGAAAGAAATCTGGTAAAAGTGTTTAACATTTGTTTTAGTGAAATAGGAAAAGGTGTTAATTTGAAGTCTTTTCATTTGTACCCCATTACTTCTTAAAATAACAACAAGCATTCATATTTCTAATTGTAACTGCACTTAAAGTTGTTAAGTTAAAATATTTAACTATGCGATATAGAAATTTCTACGCATAGTTGATTGTCGTAAAACTCGCCATGAGCTTCTTCAGTTATTAACTGAAGAATGAAGAATCATCAGAAAATGTCAGTAGGAAAACCGTAAATTTTTTCGGGTTTTTCTCGTAAAAAAATAATTGGGGAATTCGGGTTTTGCACAAAACACATGAAAAAACCTTGTCATTATTTTGTGGTTTGGAAGCAGAGTCATTGCAATTAGTCTGTCTGCGCAGAACAGCAATGATAATTCGAAAATTATTGGATGTAGCCTGTCAGCGAAAAAAGCAAATAACCGGTTTATTTTCTTAAGTCACAGAAGGTGAACTGAAAATAAACTTCTTACCAGAGTCCAATACCATATGCAGTGCGGAGGCGAGTTAATGATAACAATAACAATAATAATATTAATAATAATAATATGGATTCTAAAAGAAGAAAGCTTCTTTCTAAGCATAAGATGGATCATCCAAAAGCTGATGTAGACCGCCTATACTTACCCCGTAAAGAAGGTGGAAGAGGTCTTATTCAGCTAGAATTGTCATACAAGACAACAACTATTGGCTTACTAACATACATAGAAACAACAAAGGACTGAATGATGCAATAAGTCAAACAACATGAAGTTAATACTCATCGATGGTTACGTGCATCTGGATTAATATCTGAGACTGAAGGCTTTATTTTTGCAGCGCAAGACCAAAGTCTTTTCATTAGGAACTTTCAGGAAAATATTATACATGATAATGTGGATCCAAAATGCAGGATCTGTGATAAATACCAAGAAACAATAGACCATCTAATCTGGGTATGTTCTGTACTTGCCCCAAATGAATATAAAAATAGTCACGATAGAGTGGGGCAATATTTACATTGGACAATGTACAAACACGATGGAAAATCTGTAAACCAACACTCGTATGAACATCACCCAGCACCGGTAACAGAAATAGAAGATGTTACAATTCTATGGGATTACACCATCTATATAGACAGAAAAATTGAAGCAAATATGCCGGACATTATTGTTAAAAACTAGAAAGAAAAAACTTGCTTATTAATTGATATGGCTTGTCCAGCGGATTGTAACATACCCACCAAGGAATTCGAAAAACTGTCAAAATATAAAGACCTGGAAATTGCAATAGAAAAAATGTGGAAATTGAAAACAAGAATCGTGCCAGTGATAGTTGGTGCACTTGGAATGATAAAAAAATGGAACAAAACAACACATTGAAAGAATCCGTAGAAACCCCAGCTTAAGAGATATACAAAAAATGTTTTGTTAAGTACAGCCCACACACTAAGGAGAACTTTGTCTATGTAAGGCTAGGAATGTTAGGGAAATATGAAAAAACATGAAATGGAGCCATAACAACATACCACGAGCTGTCTTATGTCTTCCTGCAGACGTGGTAGGTAATGCGACCATAGCAGAAATCGAATTATTATGAAAAATGAAATAATAATAATAATAATAATAATAATAATAATAATAATAATAATCTGGTTTCTGACATGGGACCTTTTACAATTTCATGGAGCTTTACAATAAATACAGACAGAACAATAAAAAATAATAGTCTTTGGAATCTGCTTTCTTATAGACATGCCAGTTTCTGCAGACTGTAACGTATCTTTAAAAACTATTTAAAAGCTACGAAAATACAAGGATCTTGGAATGGAAACCTAACAAAGGTGGTATATGAGAACATCCATAATTCCACTAGTAGTTAGAGTACTCGGAGTGATTGGAAAAGATTCCAACAGGATCACTGAAGGGATCCCTGGTGTCATGAAGTCATTTTTGACTACAGGTATCTGGCTGGGACCCGGAAGGAAATCTGTAAACAGCAAAAATCCAAGGAAATAATAATAATAATCTATTATACTCAAGTTTCTTTACCTGAGTCGTGAAAAGAATGCAGCATACATACAAACGAATCTTTTAAAAATAAACCACATGTATAAAAAAACTTTTACAAATATTTAAAAATAAAAAAATGTCTGTCTGTCCAAACAACTTAGTATTCTTTTCTGTGAATTAGAAAATTTCCTATCTAGAAAAAAAAAAACATTCGATAAAAATAAAGTCCTAAACTTGTTAGTCAAAATTTGAGCCAAATCAAATCTGGTTTGGAGCAGATATTGTCTTTTTTTTGTCTTTCTAATGGGAGCCAAAATACAAAACAACGTAAATCTTGTTATATTCACCAAGACAGTGTTCAGCATAAGCATATCATCACAAAATAATATGTCTAAGTCAGACATTAAAAGAGTGGGGCACTAAATTAGACTTTAAAGTTAGCCGAAGTGTCTAAATCAGAGTAGGGTCTAAATCAGACATTAAAAGGGTATGGTCTAAATCAGGCGTTAAAAGTGTTGGGTATAAATCAGACGTCAAAAGGGTAGGGTATAAATCAGACGTCAAAAGGGTAGGATATAAATCAGACGTCAAAAGGGTAGGGTCTAAATCAGACGTTAAAAGGGTAGGGTATAAATCAAACGTTAAAAGGCTAGGGTCTAAATCAGGCGTTAAAAGGGTAGGGTATAAATTAAAGGTTAAACGGGTAAGGTCTAAATCAGATGTTAATAGGGTAAGGTATAAATTAGAGGTTAAAAGGGTAGGGTTTAAATCAGACATTAAAAGGGTAGATATTAAATTAGATATTAAAAGGTTAGGGTATAAATTAGACGTTTCCTCATGGGAATGAAGAGCTGTTTCTGCGCTGTTTTTGTAAAATTCGTCCCGATCCGATCCGATGGAGGAAAGATTAGTTTTAGGCGAAGAAAACAATATTAGACTATAGTTATGGATGCTGTTTAATGGTGTAGAAGTAGCAAGGTCAATTGCATCACCCTAATGGTTATAGGTAGTCAGTAACAGTTATGATACAAATTATTCTATAAGCTTTGATTAGAAGTAATTGTTGATCCAAACGTGGTTATTTTTAGCGTTTTTATAGCATTGGTTATTGACATTTTATTCATCATTCATTAGATAAGTTAATTATTTGTTTATTATTATTATTATTATTATTATTATTATTATTATTACTCATGTTTATCTAGGCATACGTAGTTTGAAATTTATTATAAACAAAGTGTCTATTATTAACATCATATATATATATATATATATATATATATATATATATATATATATATATATATATGTAAACATGTTACGGAAATTAACGAATTTTAACGAAACTTGGTTATAAGCAACCGACAATTTGTAATGAATTATTTTGAACATTATTTTTACCGATACTCGTATTTAAGTAGATATTCTGTTGTTTTTTAATTAAACCGTATTTTATATTTTTTATATCTACCGGCCTGATTATTTTACGATAAATTTTTATTACGAAAATGTGTGCTATCCAGCAGGATTCGAATCGGTAAAAATAATGTTCAAAATAATTCATTATATATATATATATATATATATATATATATATATATATAACATAGTGATGATCCACGTATACTGTCTTAATATGTATAGGAAAAACTACTAAAAAGTTGTAAGTTTAAAAATGTATTTTTTTGACAGTATTTATTTATTTCTATTATTATATTTGATATTTCAGACCGTCCTCAGCCCTTCATCAGAAACAAATGATTTTAAAATTGAAATTAGAAACGTATTTCGCGAGAGCGTTCCTGAAGAGAAATTGTTACATCACGTGACGCAGAAAGCGACAGATTTTTAAATATTTGTAAACGTAAACCTATCTTTAATAATACTTATAAATGTTGTTTTAAAGAAAATGTTTTTAATTGTATCTAAAATTGTTTAACTATTGAAATATTTATTCAGATTCAAAACACCTAAGTCCCTATTTAACTCTAGCCTGTATGTATTTAATTTTAAAATTTGTCGCTTTCTGCGTCACGTGATGTAAACAATCTCTCCACGAACGCTCATCGTGAAAACGTTTCTAATTTAAATTTTAAAACCGTTTGTAATGTAAATTTCTCGAATCTTAACCCTCTTTTTTATTTTTATTTTAATTTCTATTTTTTTCTACCTTTTTTCTCTCTCTTTTTATTCTTATTTTTTATTTTTTTATTTCCATTTGAAAGAAGGTCGGACGTTGCCGAGGAGACGTAAAATCTCTCTTATGGATTTTATGTCGAAACGTTCATTCAACAATTTTGAATTTTGAAAATTATTTTACCTTATATTAGCGCTGTAAGTTTAATTACATTGAACTTTGTTCCTGTATCAATTTTTAATATTAAAATTTTTAATATTAACATTTTTAATATTAAAATTTTTAATATTAATTAGGATCAGATTCTTGAGATTTACCTTCCTACTTTACTGTTTTGGATTAAAGTATTTTAATAATAATATATATATATATATATATATATATATATATATGTACATCAAATCAAAACAACCAACACTCAATAAAATCAATTTTAAAACAGGAAATAACATATTACATTGCATTTGACTAGATGGTTTTGTTGTCATTTCGCGCCATCCCGCGGTGTGACGTCATAAAACCGCATCGCAAACTTAAGAACTGCGTTTATTATTTTTGGTAACTATTGCCGTTGCCAAGCAGAGTTTTCTGTCAACACAAAATAAAATCGTCGGTGATGGTGGATTTTATAATATTTCAGTTTAAACTACCTCTCTGAAGATGGCTCATGTGAGCCGAAAGCTTAGAAGAAAATCAATAATTATCCAAATGTTGGAGAATTTTTGTCTTTATTTTCAACTGAAATTAAAGCAAAAATACGACGTTTAGAACGGCTCATGATTAAACATAACAGACATTCATTGTCTCTTATATTTAATAGCATATGTTTAGAAAATTACTTGTTGCCTCGATATACTATATATATATATATATATATATATATATATATATATATATATATATATATATATATAAGTGTTTGAAGTAACCCTGAGATGACAACCTGTTTCCTGCTTAAATGTCCACTTTTAAACGCTCTATCCCTGATATTGAGCACTTTAACCCATAACTATAGTGTAACTTAGAACTATACTTTATATATATATATATATATATATATATATATATATATATATATATATATTATTCTGCGTATTATGAGGACTTACGTGTATGTCACATGAGCTCGTTCAAACTGTATATAAGTAGCAATTCTGCTTTGTAGAAGAAGAGAGTGAGAGCGAAATCTATTCCAGCAGATAATTGTGACAGCAGATTAACAGTCACGCTAATAATCTC
>JBBBDQ010000923.1:185000-415000 GCA_037127315.1 Ascarosepion bandense | reverse complement strand
GAACATATATTTATTATTAATTATGACGTTTGAACATGTTTCGAACGTTGCGATTTTATTCTTCGTTCTTCTTTATTTGGATATATATATATATATATATATATATATATATATATATATATATATATCCAAGTGAATAAGAAACGAAGAAAAAAATTAACAACGTTCAAAGCATTAATTTAAAAGAGTGCTCAATATAAAATAGAGCTATGAATATTTATTATAAATTATAGTTTAGAACATGTACAAATTATCATCTACTACAAAGTGTACATTTTGTTTCGACATTGAAAGGACAATGTCTCATCGGGTTGTGCGAAAAAAAAATGGAAAAGTCTTTACCTTATATTGGTGCATTATGTGTGAGAGATAAATGTCTATTAATCACCTCTCCCCATTAGCTCTTCCCTCTTTTTGTTCAAATTCTAACTTCCAACTTCCAACTCTGATTTCCTAGTTTCCACCCCACTTACCGCTCACACATAATTCGCCAATATAAGGAAATGAATTTTCACACTACCTGATGATATATATATATATATATATATATATATATATATATATATCAGCATGCGGTGTAGATATAGGTAGTATCCAAAGGAGTATCCTGTACATACAGTGGTAGGAAAACTCTCATAGAGAGCTCTAAATATATATGTATATATGGAGCAAATATAAGAAAAATTAAGGCAGACACGTTATTTCATGGTAAATCGGGAGTGTAGGCCTATTTCAGGCGAACCAGCATCAGCTTCCGTCTTTATCTTGTGTACAATAAAGACGGAAGCTGATGCTGATTTACCATGAAATAACGTGTCTGCCTTAATTTTTCTTATATATATATATATATATATAGTGAAATTTTATGACTAAATAGAAAAATGTGATGCTTTTCGTATTTCTAGACGTAATCGCACTAAATCTGTCATGTTGATACGAATGCAGCTGCTCACGAATGAGTCGTGCTGGAAGAAGTGCTTTAGATTTTGTTTATCTAGCCGAATTAATTTATTGTCTTTTTCTTTTTCTTTTTCTTTCCATCACTTTTTTAGTAGCTGTTCCATACTGCAATATTAAAAGATCTGCCAAGGCCGGTGAAATGTTTATTTAGATTTCTTGAGGTTTCTCCTATGTATATTTGGGGACAATTATTACAAGCGATGGAGTGAATTCCTCCTTTAGGTTTTAGCGTATTGTTTTGTTTAGTATTGACGAGATTTCTTTCTTGTTTTGGATGCAGCAAACCTCAACTAATCTAAATAAAATATTATATGAACACAAAAGGGATATTTTACAAAACAGTACATCAAATGCATTGTTTACCCAATGTAATTAAACTGACCTCAATTTTTTCATGAAAATCGCTGTTCTGATCAAAATAGAAAATAATTCCCTAGGGCGTAAATTTCTAAATAGTGTCCAAATCGCAAGGTTTTCTACCGTAAATCTTTACCCTCTCAGACATTTCTCCATTCATAGCAGGTTTTCTAATATCGCAGCTTGGAATACCGACTTACAAAAGTTAAAGAAAGAAACTGAAAAAGAATCTGAATAAATTAAAGGTTAAAAACCAGCCAAATAATTCTGTAATAATCTAGCTCTAATGATTTGTTAAACTTTGAATCTAAAATTCGCAATAAAAATAAATTGAATCTAATAGTCGATTAATAATGCTGATCTCAATTTAATCAAATATTAATATTAATGCCCTCAAAAATTGTTTTCTTGAGTCTTTTGTAATATTCTTCAAATTAGAAATTACTTTATTCTGACTGGTCCACACTGTCGATGTAAAAATGCTACCCTGATTACGGGGGTCGGGCTAGTTTTTAACCTTTTAAATCTCTTCAGCTTGAAATAAACCATATCAATTGATAAAACACAAGTAGTGTCGAAACAAAATAGTTACTTTTGTAGTGATATTATAACATTCATGTTATAATTTCTGAATAAATATTATTGACTCTACTTTGTATTGAGCCCATTTTTAAGAATAGTGTTTTTTTGGATACAGAATATTGTTCCATCCATACTTACCATATATATATATATATATATATATATATATATATATATATGTGTGTGTGTGTGTGTGTGTACGTGCGCGTGTGTATACATTATATATATATATATGCATATATATATATAAAAACGCCCACATACACACACAGACACACACATATATATATATATAGTGTTGAGTTGTGATATTGTTTAGCGACAAGATTGTTGTTTTACTGATAAATGTCTTTTGGCAAGCAGGTTGTTTTACCGAAAAGTCATAAATATCGGGGTGAAGACAGAACGTTCATAGAACAGATTCATGTCCATTATATATATATATATATATATATATATATATATATATATATATATATATATGTAATACACTTACGTATCTATCTATCTATCTATCTATCTATCTATCTATCTATCTATCTATCTATCTATCTATCACGGACAATTTTTACTTCCTTACTCTTAACAAACTAAAAAATGTAGAAATATTAGAAAAATTAAATAAAATCTAATGAAACAAATCGCCTTTAACGTCTAACAAACCCCATTGACCTGAAAATTACTGGAGACAAATTCAATGAAAGCGTGTAGAGTTTCGCCTAAAATAAAAAAAAAAGACTTCAAATGGTTAAACAAAAGTTAAAAATGACTTATCTTTCGACCAGTAGTTTCACAGAAGCACCTTCCTAATGTCAGAATATTTATTGTCAAACAAATAATAAATATTTAATGTATATATGTAAATAAATAAATTAATTAATTCAATAGATATATCTTACCCTGATTGGTGGGATGGTATTTCTGATAAACTTCGAATCCGAAGATAAATTGTTGAATTCCATAAATCATGGCTGTAACTTTGAAACAGTGACACTTAAATAAAAGTCAATAGCTTAAGTACACATTACAAATAATGGTAACAATAAAAATGTGGCTTATATTTTGAAAAATTGACAAAAAAGTGAGAAAGAAAGAGGTATTCCATTATTGACCAATTGTTCTTCATTTCCTTATCAGTTTCAAACGGGAAATTGTTTTCCATTAGCCGAGGTTCAAATTCCCGAGTTAGTTGTCAAAATGTTGCACCGAATCTAAACGGGCATTGAAATTTGATTTTTAGTCATTCTATGTGAGTTTTTTTTTTTGCCTGAAAAAGAAAGAAAACAAAGACACTTTAAGTCGTGATTATCACCGTGTCAGACCAAAGGGAGGTAACACGCTTGTGAAAAGAAAGCGTTAGCACAACAGTTTCTCCGATGTTCTAGGCTCACCACTGTCTCAAATTTCGACATAGCCCGGCGCTATTAACACTGTTTGGTAGGAGACTAAATTCGTTTCTTTTTTTTTTTTTCACCACGTTTAATGATGCCCAACGCATACACATATATGCGTGCGTATACACAGGCGTGCGTTTGCGCGTGCGCACCTGTGTGTGGGGTTCCGAGACAGTCACGACTTGCGGTGGGGCTTTTGCCGAATTTGGTTGATTTTTTTAATGCGGTGTCCTTTACTTATTTTTATTTATTTTTCTTAGAAAATATTTGTTTACAGCTGATGAAAATTCTTTTGGATTCGCTAATGTTTCAAACTTTTGTTTTCATTACGATATATATATATATATATTGTTGGAACAATCCTATTTCTTTATCCAATATATATATATATATAGTCATAAAGTCGTTCGCCTTTGTTTCCTTTTTTATTAAGAAAGTAGTTGCATAAACCCTAAAACTATTTATTAAAAAAGGATATAGAAAGTTTAATTTTGAAATATATCCATACGAGATTTTGCTTCACTCTGAAAAAGCGCGTATAGGAGTTTTATTTTTGATATGTTTGTCTTTTTTAAAAGTGTTTTTCAGTCCTCTGGATTGACAGGTGCATATATCAATTATGGGAACTCACGTTCGTTTGATTCAGTTTGTAAATGTGTTTAGTGACGTACTGTAGGGCAGAGGGTCTCATCAAATTCGTCTTATTCTTATCAACACAAGATCGGGATTACAAAAGCAATCCAACCAATATAGGGTCTCAAAAATGAAATCTTTTTTTGGCGTGTGAGATTATTAGATAAAACAAGAAAAATTAGCGGTTATCTTAAATCTTAAATGTGGGATGAATTTAAAACTGCTTTAGGGAAAAAATTGAAATTATATATATATATATATATATATATATATATATATATATATATATTACTAAATAATTCCGTGGCACGAAGGGGAATTAAATTTCTTTTGACTGGCGCAAACGTTTGCGGCTCACACACACACACACACACACACACACACACACACACACACACATATATATATATATATATATGTGTGTGTGTGTGTGTGTGTGTGTGCATGAGTGTATGCGTGTGTGTGTATGGATGTGAGTAGAATATCAAAGATTAAGTAAATAAAAACTCATTCACAAAAAATTCTTTATATTTTCGTTCAATTTAGTGCATTTAAAAATTTGTTGAAAACATACGAAATTCCCAACAGACGAATAATAATAATAATAATAATAATAATAATAATAATAATAATAATAATAAAAATAACAATAAGAATGCCAACTAGAGCAGAAGCAAGGATGGCGAGGATACAGAGAAAAGTATTGGAGCTTTTAGGAGATTTGATGTCCCTTGGCTTTTAACAAATCTCGGCCCCAAAATACTGGTTTCAAATATAACAATATTAATAATAATGATCAGGGTAAAGTAAAAAACACACAAACAAATAAACAAACAAACAAAAATTGAAGCAAAATAACGAAAATAGGATAACCAAAAGTGAAATTCCAATTTATAACGGAAAAGTTAACGTTTACCGGAAGTTGCATTTTCCTGTGAAGAATTTTATCTCCGGTTTGGTTTCGTCTTTTATTTGCCCTCCCACCAATGTTCAATTGAATAATATTGCACCATTTTCATTTTTGCTATATTTTTGTTCATATGAAAAAACAAATGAAAAAAAAGAAAACAGTAAACAATATATATATATATATATATATATATATATATATATATATATATATTTGTATATATATATATTCAGTGCTTTTTTGTGCATGAAAAACAGAAAATAGAAAAGAATGAAAAGAAAATTCAAAAGAAAAATAATAAAACAACGACAAACAAAACGTTATGATAATTTTAAATAATAATAATGGTAATAATAATAATAATAATAATAATGATATATATATATATATATATATATATATATATATATATATGTTCAAACCCATGCCCCAACACCAGTGATTCCTTTTGTTTTTCTCTTCTTATTAGTTGTTCGGCACAATGCACGATCGCTTTCTTTATATACAAGCGATGAATTTTGTAAATTAAAAAAAATGTTTTAAATGTGGTCCTAGCAGTTGCAGAAACCGAGCCATTTTTAGTTTAAACGTAGTAGTAATATTAATAATAATAGTAGTAATAGCAGTAGTACTGATAAAAAAGTAGTTATTATCAATAGGAGATTAGGCGTGGAATCCGCAGGTATGTTTGATCATGTGTCAAAGATGGCTGCTAATTGATAGAAATATCGCCCATGTAAGGATCAGATAGTTGGCTGTCATCATGTGACTTATGGAGGTATGTTCTGCCATTTTGAGGGTCACTTGCATCTGTGGGGGCTGTTTTTCTGTACTGGGTACTGTCGAGCTACCCCCGGGAACATCATGTCCAGTAACTTCTCCTTGAATGGTTGCTATAGAAGGAAAGAAAGAAAAAACATATTTTATTATAAAAGTAGTTAAACACAGACATACTGTGAAAGATAACTATTTTCAATACTCACTTTCAAACACATAACTTTTAAAAATGAGATAACATGTTAAATACACATTAAAAAAAGAGTAAAAATAAAAAAAATATTACTTACATTTAGACAAAACCACAAAAAAGCTAGAAAGAGATATCTTATCATCTACCAACTGTTCTTCATTTCCATATCAATGATTAATATTTTTAAAAAGGGAAAAGTTCTTTTGACTGAGATTCAAATTTCCGGATATATTTTTTTCTGAAAGAAAAATCATCTTAAATCGTGATTATCACAACGTCAGACAAAACGTGCGCTGTTAAAAGGAAGCTTTTACACAGCAGCCTTCATGAATTTTCATGCTCATCATCGTTTCAAATTTTGACATAACCTGGCGCCATTGACTACTCAGTTTGATAGGAGACTGTTGTGGATTCCAGCAATGGGAACCGCACAAAATAAAGGAACAACAACTAGAATTTGAGATAGAAAAATAAGTATATTAACGTAAACGATACAAACTTGAACGCAGGTTAGTAATCCAGAAATACGATTAGTAGGAAGTATATATACAAATCTCTGAGTTGAAGCCTATAGAATACAAATCCTATATAATCCATCAAACAACAAAAACACACAAAATAAATTGCACACCCGGAAAAAGGAATTCAAACGACTTTTTTACATATCAGTGTAAAAAATCATATTCTGAATCCTGATTGGTTATCAAATCGCAAAATTCAAAATACGTCAGAGAAACGGTTTTTCCACAGCTAAAGAAAAAATCGTTCTGGGAGCCACCCCACTTGACTGGATTCAATATTTAAGGAGGTCCTCTAATCGGTCACAGTCAGTCACTCAGATGGGAGCTGTAATCTGAGGAGCACGTGGCAATGTAACAAAAGAAAATTCAAGAAGCCGACTCGGACGCATGGGCAGGTCCCAGTTTCATTCGCCTTCACTACCAATTTTCTTTTCATTTTTTTCATTCCACGCCAACCCGGACGCAGGGTACGTCACACTTTCATTCGCCCTCACTTTCAACGCCCTCTTCTTAATTTTCAAACCACGCCGCTAAAGAGGACAACACAACAACCAAATGGACACGTGTTAAATACCACTCTATTATTTGTTTTGCCTTATCTCTCTCTCAACCTGTCGCGACCTACTAAAAAGAGGAAGGAACAAAACCTTTACAATCCATGAACTCTAAACTTCTCTAAGAACAATCTTACTACAAAACAGCATGCATTTTCTTAATGAACACTATCTTTTCACAAATATATTATCTTGTTCATTTAACGAATTTCACTTATATGTTCTTTCTTACACTTTTTTCATTGTGTAAATAAACCTTTGCTTTAATATACACACGAGGTATTTTATCCTTTCACATTTCAACCTTCTGATATTTAAATTGTGGGGACTTTAGATGTGTTTGACACAAGGCCAATTAACTAAGCATTACGGAACCCTCTACAAACTGTAGTATGTTTAGTAAGTCCACATCGGAAGTTGACGGGTGCTGCGTAGTAATATCTTCTGGCTGAGTGGAACTCAGAGCTACTATGAACTACTGACGCTGTATTCTCCATGAAACCATGGTATCGCTCGGTATCTGCCGGTATCTCTCGGATCTCGGACACTGTCTGTAACTGTCGTAGCAGGAGTATATGTATGCTCAAGTTGAGTCCATGATCATGGAAAAAGGGGAGGCCTCACAAAAGAGACCGACCTTGCGTTGTTAATTTATTAAGGGTATTTTTTTGGCACATAGAGACCAGCTCTCTATGTTCATCTATCCAAAGGAGGATCTGCAATATAATCAACCCTGACTTAGCCGCCCGCTTTCAGTCACTTTCTCTCCGGCATGATGAGGCTTCCCTCTGCCTTTTTTACAAGTATTTTCATGAAATGATTATAAAAAAATACGATGCTAAATTTAAATTTGAAGCGAAATTTTCTTTTTAGGGTTTACATATAGTTCCTTTATGATTCATAGGTTTGATTGACATGAGAACTCAAAAGAAAAACGTGGTTTTTGCTTTCCCGAAAGTCAGAAAGGTAGATAAGGGCAAACCAAGCACGAGAAAAAGAAAGTAGGACCTAATGTTAGTATAGGGAAACCCATTAGGTCGTACTTTCTCTAATCTTTACATGTTCTACATTGAAAACAAAGTGTTTAAAACAACCGATAAACCGGGGATCTATACAATATGTTGACGACATTTTTGCTTTCATCAAAATAGGGACGGGATTGTAAATCTAAAATCAACTTTTGAATATAACTCATCGCAAAAACTTACCTATGAGCAATAACAAAATCCCGTTCCTTGATGTTAATATAGAGCTAAAACCCAAAGAATGTAGTGTAATGTCACATATATATGAACACAAAAGAGACATCACTAATAATAATCTAACGAATGCATTAGTGATTCACAGAAATAAATTCGACCACAATTTCTATTTAAAAAATGGCACACTAATAAAAAGAATAAGCAATTTGTTCAGAAGGAAAATTCTCGAGAGCGCCACCATCCAGTAGTACCAAAATATCAATTTGCGCTTCCGTTTTTTTTCCAATCTCACCTTTTCTTCTGAAATGATACTGAAACAGACTAACATACACAATAAAAAGTAACGGTTGAATTCCCTTAATTTTAACATCTCCACATGAAGGAGTTCCAAAACTAAAATATTCCGTTAATCTTTTTCAATGGTTTGTGAGCGTTTTTAAAGTTGCCAACATTGTTTGTTTATAGATACGTAATTCGGAATAAAGCTCATTTCGCATTTTTGCCTTGATAAGGTCCATCACAGGACGAAACTGTATTTAACTCGTAGGCGAGTTTTCCTCTTGTTTTCTTTTTATTTAACCATATATATATATATATATATAAGGTAATCTGTGAGTCTGTGTGTGACTGTTCCCTATGCACGCCTACATTTTTTAAACTACGCCAATCAAACTTCCTAGGGACACATATCTACAGGGAAGCCAGGTCGACACATACTTTTGAGTTTAAGTTCAGCAATTTTCCCTTTTGCACTTTTTAGCCAATGGAGCCGATCGTTTACATTTGCCCCGTAAAACATCAAAGATCTAAGAATTACGTTAAATTAAAGCTTTTTTTCTTTCATTGGCATCTTCTCCTACTACTAAAATGTTCTGAGTTCAATGCCGGGCTATAATGCTAGTATATATATATATATATATATATATATATATATATATATATTCTAAACATATGCTGTTAAATATAAGAGACAATGAATGGCTATTATGTTTAATCATGAGCCGTTCTAAACGTCGTATTTTTGGTTTAATTTCAGTTGAAAATAAAGACAAAAATTCTCCAACATTTGGATAATTATTTATTGATTTTCTTCTAAGCTTTCGGCTCACATGAGCCATCTTCAGAGAGGTTGTTTAAACTGAAATATTATAACATCTACCATCACCGACGATTTTATTTTGTGTTGACATAAAACTCCGCTTAGCAACAGCAATAGTTACCAAAAATAATAAACGCAGTTCTCAAATTTGCAATGCGGTTTTATGACGTCACACCGCGGGATAGCGCGAAATGACAACAAAACCATGTAGTCAAATGCAATGTAATATGTTATGTCCGGATTTAAAGGTGAATTTATTGAGTGTTGGTTATTTTGATTTGATGTACATGGCCTCCAATATCTGCAGGTTCGTCTTACTGCGTATATGAGTAAGGATCACCGTATTGTTGACCAAAATCTGTCTGATATTACCTACATGTTTATGTTTTTCAGAGAAATGTTGTTTAATAGTACTCTGATCAGAAAGTAAAACCAATATATGTATTAGGTTTTTTATTAGTATCAGAGATGCAATCTCTGAATGGGCATGTAAATTGGTACACTACATTGGTTTTTTGTAGAGAATTTAGTTTAGTGCTTGTTGAGTTATTATAGACTATGAGGTCAATTGTTTTAAACTTTTTATAATATATAATGAGTTTAATTTGATTATTACTTTCCACTGGTTTAACATTTCTACGTATTATGTTTTTGAGAGTTTTTTCATCTTGTTTATAATTATTATGTATTTGGTTGCAATAGTATAAGTTAATAGTGTTATGTTTATTTTGATGTAAACCATTATTATTAATATTATCATTATTGTTAGAGCTATTGTTAATTTTGTTGAGATAAATTTTAATTTTTTGATCAATAACGGAGTTAGGAAATCCATTATTGACTAGTGTTTGCTTAATGTTGTGTAATTCTTTATACTACAACCACGCTCTCCCGTAGACTGATCAGAGTACTATTAAACTATTAAATGTCCGTGATCAAAGCAAAAGGCTATTATGCTAAATATTAAATTTATTTTGTAACACGTATTTTTTCTTGTTAAAGCATTTATTGAGTAAATCAAATAAAATTACTTTAGTTAAATTTTTTTTAATTTTTTTTTATAAGCGTTTCACCCCGAGCAAGGCATGTCACTGCCACTACTGTGCAGGGGGCTACGTAGAGTGGAGAAAGGCTGATTAAATATAAGAAATGACAGAGGGTGGGTGATAGGCGGGTAAGGATACCGAGAATGAGGGTTGGGTAGATGAGAGTGTTGTGAGAATAGTTGGGAGTTAGTGTGATTTGAGGTGTCTATTGACCCTACATTTAAACACCTGGAGATTGTAACTGTCGGGAAAGCAGACTTGTGGAAGGGAGTTCCACAGGCGGGAAGCGCGAGAAAAGAAGCTGTTGGAGTAGAATTTACGGTTACATCTTATTTGTTTAAGTGTAAAAGGGTGGGACCTAGTTGCTAATCTAGTATCTCGTGTAAATTCGTGCTTAGGCGGCACCAGTGATCTAAGCTCATCGGAGCAGAAGCCATGAAAGTACTTGTAGAAGAGGCACAGGGAAGCCACATCACGCCGGTGTGAGAGCGGCTGCAGCCGGTCTGCCAAGTCAGTATCAACCACGTTACAGATCCTCCTTTGTATTTTGTCAAGAAGCCCAAGGAGAGCAGCAGGGGCACCCGACCAGATATGGCAGCAATATTCAATACACGGGCGGATGGTAGATTTGTATATGTGCAGAATAGTTTCAGGTGGGGAAAATTTCCGGGCCCTGCACAGGGAGTCCACTTTCATAGCAGCAGATTTGGCAATGGATTCAATATAGTCATTCCATTTGAGGTCCGCCGAGAGTGTAAGGCCAAGGAGGCGTAGTATTTTACTCTCTGGGAGGCTAGCCTGTCCCATGCTAATGGGAGGTAGATGCGATTGTCTATGGTGATTAGTTGATGACAGCTTTGTTTTGGAGGCATTGAAATTTACCAACCATTTCCTACCCAAGGTCACTACGGATTGGAGGTCCCTTTCAAGTACGGCAGCGAGGTTCACTTTGTCGACCAGACCTGTTTATTTTCTGTCAATATGCCTCATTAAAGATAAAAATAGTTATTGTCCTAATACTTTTGCACAGTACTGTACATATGTATATAAACAAATTTTTAAGACTGCAAAGTCTACAATATTGGATACATGTAAGAGCGAATTCGTAAGATGACATGGGCCTGGTAACACATTACTCAATAAATCTCCGGCCGAAGTAATAAAACAAAAACTTTTAGGCAAAATTCCACTTTCTTCATCAACATAGTCTCCTTCTAGTGTCATAGACTGATTCCAACGCTTCTCTAACAATTCGATGCCATTTCTGTAGAACATTTTGTCTTTAGTCTCAAAATTACGCCTCAGTTTCCGATATCACTTCTTCATTGGAGTCAAATCTATTTCCTTGGAGCATTCTTATGATTTCTGCAAACAGCCAGTAGTCGCTGTGGGTCGGATATGGAGAACAGGGACGCGGAAACATGTAATTCATGTAGTTTTGCCATCGTCGCGATCGACTCGTAACACGGTGCGTTGTCTTGGTGACAGATCACATTTTTCTTCTACATTTGCAGCCGTTTCTTGGCGATTTATTGCTTCAAGAGCACCAATAATGCTATATAATATTCGCTATTGATGGTTCTTCCTTTCTCATGTTAATATATATATATATATATATATATATATATATATATATATATATATATATATATATATATACTAGCAGTATAGCCCGGCGTTGCTCGGGTGTAATGAAAGCTTGGCACGAAAAACGTAGGTTGTTAAGACTAAGAACTACAATAATACCTACTTAGAACAAAACCCGAAGCGAAAACCAAATGAAAAAGATCTGAAAACCTGATTTTGATCAGACTTGATAAAATATCGGGATATCGATTTCCAATATCGGAGTCAAATAAGTCATCCAAGGATAAACTAACCTAAGTAAGTCCATGAAAGCTTATCGTACCCATCGGGAACAAAAATTGCAGAAAATGAGCCATATTGATGGCTGAATATCGTTTTTTGATCAGATTCGATAGAATATCGGAGGTATCGATTTCCGATATCAGGGAAAATTAGTCGTCTGAGAAGATCTACTAATGTTTGAGATTAAAAACTATAATTTTACCAAGTTAGTGCAAATTCTGCAGCAAGAACCACGATAAAAGGGCTGAAATCCTGATCTTGATTACACCCGATCGGATATCGGGGTATCGATTTCGAAATCGGAAAAAATAAGTAGCCCATGACCTGAGTGAAAGCCTAATGAATATTTGTGTGAACTTCGTTAAGAATCGGATAAAAATTGTGGATTTGTATATGACACACACACACACACACACACACACACACACACACACACACACACACACACACACACACACACACGCACACACATCTTGCCAGATATATATATATATATATTTTTGTTTTTTTTTCTAAACATATACTGTTAAATATAAGAGACAATGAATGTCTATTATGTTTAATCATGAGCCGTTCTAAACGTCGTATTTTGGCTTTAATTTCAGTTGAAAATAAAGACAAAAATTCTCCAACATTTGGATAATTTTTTATTAATTTTCTTCTAAGCTTTCGGCTCACATAAGCCATCTTCAGAGAAGTTATAAAGATGGTAACAGAAAAACATCCACCATCAGCGACGATTTTATTTTGTGTTGACATAAAACTTCGTTAGGCAACGGCAATAGTTACCAAAAATAACAAACGCAGTTCGCAAATTTGCAATGCGGTTGTATGACGTCACACCGGGTGATAGCGCGAAATGACAACAGAACCATGTAGTCAAATCCAATGTAATGTGTTATGGCTAGATTTAAACGTGATTTTATTAAGTGTGGGTTGTTTGGATTTAATGTACATGGCTCCAGTATTGTCTCTTATATTTAACAATATATGTTTAGAAAATTATTTGCTGCCTCGATACACTAAATCTCTCTCTCTCTCTCTCTCTCTCTATATATATATATATATATATATATATATATATATATATATATATATATATATATATATATATATATATATATATATATACATACATATATATAAATATATATATAAATTTAATTTTTTTTTATCGACGTGTCAATATCCCCATTAAATTCTAAAGCCAGGTAAGCGTCTGTAAAGGCTACACTATTGGAGACATGTAAGAGCAAATTCTTAAGATGACAATAGCCTTGAATGAATGAGGTCAGAGCAGACACAATTATATTTCAGTGCATAAACAACTAAATATAATTTCATATCTACTCACGCATGTACACAAGCTAAAAACAAATACGTACGCAACAAAAAACTCCACAGATCATCATATACAAATCTAAAAATATAACCGCACACATGAAACTAATTCTGACCACCCCTGTCACTGATTATGCATGTACCCACTTCTATTGAATTTAGAATCAGCACTAACTCTGCTAACAAATTAATTTTCGATCAGCATAGCCAATTTTATAATTCTGCCCTTAGGAATAGCGGTTATACAGGAACTACTATTAAATTAGGAAAAAAATTATTAACAATGACAATAATAAAAAGAAAATATCTAGGAAGATCATCTGGTTTACCTTACAAGCTGATAGTTATAACTAAATTGGGACAAAAATTCTTAAAATTTATTAAAAAACACTTTCCAAAAACTAATCTTCGTAATAAAATATTAAATAATAATACTCTAAAATATTAAAATAATACTCTAAAATATTAAATAATAATACTCTAATACTTAAGTTAAGCTATTCGCGTATCATAATTGAAAGATATGAGAAATGAGCTGTAACGTTGATAGATGTTATTATCATTCATTTATCAAAGTATCCAAGTACTTTCAATCTCTTTCTGAGATCATCTTCAGTGATGGGAATGTTACAGCTCATTTCTGACATCTTTCAATTATAATACGCGGAAGATTATCCGTGAGTACGTTCGTGTACGTTCATGTACTTTATTAAAAATAAGCAGACACATGTTTGCAATTTATTTAATGTGACATGTCTAAAAGAAAATTTGCTGCCTAAACACACACACACACACACACACACACACACACACACACACATGTATATATATATATATATATATATATATATATATAAAATAAAATAAATTTTCAATTGTTCAAAATTATTGAATGATCATTTCAACATGAAATCCCTAAGAGAGATTTCACATCTCCTCAGCAACCAACAAATTTTTTAAAATGGAAAATAAAAATGAATTAAAAAAGACGGTTAAGAACTAAGAACTTTTCATTTGCAATTAACGTCTATTTTTAGATTTTACTTTTAATTGGAGATGTAATGGAAAAAATTGGCTTCGTCTAGCTTTACAAGGGGAAGGGGTTAAAAGATGGAATAGGAAGTGGTGTTAAATTGAGAATTGAGTTAAACAAAATAGAAGGGAATAGAGGGGATGGGTAAGAAGGATAAAGAAAAGAAAAGAAAAGAAAAGAAAAGAAAAGAAAAGAAAAGTTTCATATTTTAGAGACGCTCGATACGTGTCAAACAAAACTAGCGTTTATACATGGGTTGAAAAAAGATTTTTTTAAAAAAACATTTTTCGGGGAAAAAGTAGATATAAGATTAAAATAAATTAAATTAATTAATTAAATTAAAATTTAAATTAAATTAAAATTAAGTTAATTAATTAAAGATAAATCTAAATATAGATAAACTAAAATAAAAAATAAAAAAATAATAAAATTAAAGATAAAAATTAAATAAAAATATAATTAAAAATGTTTTTTTAAATTAATTAAAAATTTTTTTTATAAAAATTTATAAAAATTAAGTTGTGAAAAAGATATATATACGAGCAGAAGAAATCGGGGGTTAAATTAGTAAAAGAATTCATATTTTATAAAGGTAGATAATCAAAGAAGACAGGGAGAGGAAGGTAGAAGGGTTAAAATTACTATTTAAAAATTAAATTAATTTATCAAAAACAATTAAATTTATATTTAATCTCCTAAAAACTAAAATCAGAATTTAAAATAGAAATGTTCACAAAATTCGCTCTATAACAGCACTTACTAATGAATTCTTTTCTAAAATTCAGGAGTAGGTGTTGTTTTGGGTACTTTAATATTAAGATTTTTTCTAGCAGATACAGACAGCACCTATCACGAAAATTCCTCGGAATGTTGGCTGAACCTATTAGTCTCCAGCTATTTACAGAGTCCAACAATTCTTCCTTCATTTTCCAGAATCTCCGTGAAAGGGCTGTCTGGTATTTTTGACCTGGGTTCGAAAATGAATACCTGTGATTGTAAGTATCATTTTTTAATATTAAAATTTTAATATTAATTAGGATCAGATTTTTGGGATTTACCTTCCTACTTTTCCGTTTGGATTAAAGTTATTTTTAATATATATATATATATATATATATATATATATATATATATATATATATATATACTCCACCCACGTCTATTGGACAGGTGAAGAGGCTCATCCCTTGTTTCCTGTTTAGGATGTGGTTTCTGGTTTTTCTCTTTTCCAGTCTTTTCACTCTTACGTAGCCCCTTGCGCATCAGTGGTGTCTTCGCCTTGCTTGGGGTGATATGATTAAAAAAAAAAAATATATATATATATATATATATATATATATTCTAAATATATACTGTTAAATATAAGAGACAATGACTGTCTATTATGTTTAATCATAAGCCGTTCTAAAGATCGTATTTTCAAGTGAAAATAAAGACAAAAATTCTCCAACATTTGGATAAGTTTTTGTTAAGATGGTTCTAAGCTTTCGTCTTACATGAGCCATCTTCAGAAAGTTTACAGGGACGTTAACATAAAAACATCCACCACCAAAGACGATTTTATCTTGTGTTGACATAAAACTTTGCTAAGCAACGATTGAGGTTACCAAATAGCAAACGCAGTTCGTAAACTTGTAATGCGGTTTTATGACGTCACATTTGAGCCGAAAGCTTAGAACCATCTTAATAAAAAACTATCTCAATGTTGGAGAATTTTTGTCGTTATTTTCACCTGAAATTAAAGCCAAAATACGATGTTTAGAACGGCTCATGATTAAACATAATAGTCATTCATTGTCTCTTATATTTAACACTATATGTTTAGAAAATTATCTGCTTCCTCAATACACTAAATTATATATATATATATATATATATATATATATATATATATATAATATAATATATATGGTTATGTCAATTTTACATTGCGACATGGAAATTTCCATGTTTCGAGATAGGTTCTCATCATCAGGCAATGTTGGTGTGTTTGTGCAGATGATTTAAATGACAAATTCTTTCGGTTTACTGTGAATGCATGTGGGTCTTTCTTTTGTGTAAACCGAAAGAATTTGTCATTTAAATGTAAATCATCTGCACAACCACACCAACATTGCCTGATGATGAGAACCTATCTCGAAACATAGAAATTTCCATATCGCAATGTAAAATTGACATGACCATATAATTATATTATATTATATTAATCTCTACAATACTCATTATATTGAGCACTGTTTATAATAAAATAAATGCCAGAGCACTCAAAATAAAAACAAAAAACCTTGAGTCCTCTTCACTTGGAATTATATATATATATATATATATATATATATATATATATATATATAACTAAAACAAAACCTGTCTATCAGGATGATTCTGGATGACAAAACCACAATGTTAGTCATTATATTTCACACTATCGCGGGACAGTCATTTAATAATAAATAAAGTTGATGTAATTCCGATAAATATAAAAAAAAAACATCTATCTATATATTAGGGAGAGTCTCGTTAATCAATATCATAGATCAATCCCATCTGAATAAGTTATTAGGAATTTTTGTTAGAAATGTTTCCTGTTTTGTGAGTTTTTTCGATTTTTGTCCGTGTTTTAAGCAGCCTATTGGTCGAAACGTTTTCTCTTTCAGTTTTTATTTTCGTGTATGTATTTGTTTTTTCCTACGTCCCACATAAATAAAGACCGAAGACATCACAACTGAGAAATGTATCTCATCTGATTGCACCAAGACTGTAAAAATAAGATTAAATACGAAGTATTATATTTGCGGAAACAAAAAAAAAAATTTTTTTTGAAAGTGATTTTTATTGGTGTTTCGTGACACGAGATATTTTCTTAGTAACTCTTTATAGAAAGACATTTTCTCCAGAAAAGGATTTCTTTGTTGTCTCACGACTGATTTATGACAAATTAAAAAAAAAGAAAAACGATATCGTTTCCAGGATTTCAATAATCTTGTCCTTATGAAAAGATGTAAACACATCATATCTATCTATCTATCTATCTATCTATCTATCTATCTATCTATCTATCTATCTATCTATCTATCTCAGTCTGTTATCTATCTATCTATCTATCTATCTATCTATCTATCTATCTAAATTTGTTCTTTATCTATCTATCTATCTATCTATCTATCTATCTATCTATCTCAGTTATACACACACACACACACACACACACACACACACACACACACACACACACACATATATTGTATTTGGTCAGCAAATCCTTCTTTTATAGAAATTTCTTTAAAATGACTGACATACACAGTGCTAATTCAATTATAAAGTTTTTCATGGAATCTTATATTTTTTTCAGCACATAAATTAGATAAAAATTGTCCGAATGTTTTATTTATCCAAGCGCTGTCTGCTATAACTTTACCCAAAGATGAATTTTTAACCAAGCTTCTACAATTTTGTTTGTTTATATATATATATATATATATATATATATATATATATATATATATATATCGGTTTGAAGAGCGGCTTGGCCGCGAAATATTTCTTACTATGGATTTGTAAAATATCATAATTTTTTTTCTTGTTGAGTGTATATATATATATATATATATATATATATATATACACACACACTCAACAAGAAAAAACTTTGGATATTTTAAAAATCCATGGGTAAGTAATATTTCGCAGCCAAGCCGCTCTTCAAACCGAAATCATACTATAGTCAATGTTTAAAATGATCCCGAAAACATTCACTGTTGTATGATTTGGGTCTGAAGAGAGGCTAGGTTGCGAAATATTTATTACACATGGATTTTTAAAATACCCAAACTTTTTTCTCGATTATATTAATCTTTTAAATTTAGCAATAAATTTTAACATTGATTTTTATTTGTCTCCGATGGAATTTAACTTACAAAATAACAATACAATTCTACGTTATATATATATATATATATATATATATATATATATATATAATTCAAGTAGTAGGAGGATTTGAACAATTATTAAGCAAATCATCGAGCTTTATATTCGATCTCAACAGAATTCAGAAAGCCGTTTTGTCCTATGTTTGGGACTCATCAGCAGTGCGCATGAGACTGTCTGGGTTCGATTCCTGGTAGTGGATGCGCACTGCTGATGAGTCCCAAACATAGGACAAAACGGCTTTCTGAATTCTGTTGAGATCGAATATAAAGCTCGATGATTTGCTTAATAATATATATATACATATATATATATATATATTGTTAAATATAAGAGACAATGAATGTCTATTATGTTTAATCATGAGCCGTTCTAAACGTCGTATTTTGGCTTTAATTTCAGTTGAAAATAAAGACAAAAATTCTCCAACATTTGGATAATTTTTATTGTTGGTTCTTCAGAGAGGTTATAAGGATGGTAACACAATAACATCCACCATCAGCGACGATTTTTCTTGTGTTGACATAAAACTCCGCTAAGCAACGGCAATAGTTACCAAAAGTAACAAATGCAGTTCTCAAATTTGCAATGCGGTTCTATGACTATTAAATTACTAAATTATTAATAATTATTAAATTAAAGCCAAAATACGACGTTTAGAACGGCTCATGATTAAACATAATAGACATTGATTGTCTCTTATATTTAAGAGTACATGTTTAGAAAATTATTTGATGCCTCGATACACTATATATATATATATGTATGTATGTGTGTGTGTGTGTGTGTGTGTGTGGCCATACTGATGAGCTGTGATACAGCGAAACAGGCTTGTATATGGATGACTAATATATTATGCTCCTATTATGATTGAGCTCTCTAAAGAAGAAAATTTTAAAATCAGTTTCCACTTCTTCGATATATGGGTTACTTCTCAGGAATTAATTGAGTTCTTTCGGTGACGGGCGTGTGTATACACTGCTTCTATACAACAAGTTAAAATTTCCCTTCTCTGACTCAATGCGCCTAAGGTTTAGGAGGTAGCGACTCCAACTGATACCAAATCAGTCGAGTTTCGATCCCTGTCCGAAGCAAGTAGATGTGTCTAGCCACACTGATGAGCTGTGATACAGCGAAACAGGCTTGTATGTGGATATATATATATATACGAAATTTTACCAAAATATTTGGATATAAGACGTTGTATTACTGTGGTATGTGATGCTATTTTGAACAGTAAGTTTCCTGGAATGTGAAAATACTGCAATATCTATATACTCGGAAAAGGAACCGTTGAATCGGGTTCAAACTTTGATTTAATCAGTTGTGTTCATTTACGAACTGATGTCCTTGCGAAAGGCATAAATCAGCTTCTCCCTTTACCTTGCCAGTAATTGTTTAAATAGCAGAGTAAACAAGTTTCTTTAGCTCTAGTGTCAACCAGTCTAGGAGAAGATCAATTCTAAATTCAAAACCGTGGAGAAGGTTACGAGAAACCAATCTTTCTGCAGGAATCATGGCATTTATAATTAGAAAATAGGAAAAGATTTTGGGGGAAAGTCAACATAGCAAAATTCAAAAGAATCCTGTGTCTCTTCTACAAATACTTTCACGGCTTCTGCCCCGAAGAACTTAGCTCCCTGGAGCCTGCATGAATTTAATCTAGCTACTAGTCTAGTAACTAGGTCCCATCCTTTTACAGTGAAACGAATAAAATGTAATCGCAACTTCTACTCTAATAGCTTCTTTTCTCGCACTTCCCGCCTGTGGAATTCCCTTCCATTTACTTGCTTTCCCGACAGCTACAATCTTCAAGAATTTAAATGTAAAGTCAATAGTCATCTGCTATCTCACTAACCTGCATCCTCTCTCTCTCATGCTCCTTTCTCCGTCCACTTCACTCTCATCAGTATTCTCATCCTTCTATTACCCACTTCCTGACACCCCCAATAACGTGGTACTCCTCATAACTTTCTTCCTATATAACCCCCTGCAAAACAGTGGCAGTAAAATATATTTTTTATTGATTATAAAAAAAAAACTCTGTACTAATATAATGTGGATATAAAGTGTGCGATCAATTCTACATTACAATCAATATATAAACTGATCCATCATTTTATGGCCACAGTCATACTTCTATTACCTACTTCCTGACACCCACTATAATCTGTGACTCTTTCTCAAACTTTCCTCCTATGTAAACCCCCTGCAAAACAGTGGCAGTAAAATGCCTTGCTTGGGGCGATATGATTATAAAAAAAAATTCTATACTATTATAATGTGAATAAAGTGGGGGATCAATTCTACATTGCAATAAATATATAAACTAATCCCTCATTTCATGGCCACACTCATCTTTCTCTTACCAATATTCTGACACCCCGGATAACCTGTCACTCTTTCTCATAACTTTCCTCCTATGAAACCCCCTGCAAAACAGTGGCAGTAAAATGCCTTGCTGGGGGCGATATGATTATTAAAAAAAAAGAAAAATTCTATACTTTCTTTCGAGACATGATCGCCCGAGCGTGTACACTTATGGCACTTAACTGACTGAAGTCCTACAGGACGAAACGCGTCACACGACAACTTTTTCCACTTTGTCATACATTTTTTCCCCAATATTGGTCCCAATATATAAATATATATATCGTTATCTCATATGAGAGCAAAAAAAAAAGAAAAGAAAAGAAAACACATATTAAAAAGACATTAATAACAAAAACGGAAGTCAACAAAAAATGTATATTACTGTAAATTTAAAAACAGCTTAACTGTTTTATTGGCCTTCTCTCTTAACAGAGCAACAATCGAAAATAAGAATAAAATGCGTGCAGAGGCTAAAAAGTATAAAAACCCAGACTAATGTTAGTGATAGAAATAAAAAAATAATATACCATAAACGGTTCAATACTTGAAAGCATTGAAAGAACAACATTACAAGGATTTGCTCGGCGGGGCTCTTCGGGTAATTAATAAAAAATGAAGCAAAATTACCCGATGAAAAATGATACAACAGCAGCAGCAAGTGAACAAATACAACTTTATCCATTCCTTCTAATGCATGGGATGTGCGCTGTGATGCAGTGGATATCGACTCGGAACGATAAATCGGGGAGCTGAGTTCGAATTCCAGTTGAATTACTTGCATTCACTTACGCACAAATACCCTTGGGAAAGATATTAATCCTTCTCTTCCTTCCAGTTATGGGTTAAATAACAGGACAGATTGGGTTCTTGGTTGGCAACCGGTCTACCACATAAAGTAATGGCAACCTACTGCGAGATAATCTTCTGCCCAGTCAGTCATGTCTTTTTCGAGACATGATCGCCCAAAGCATGTATCACGTATGTCACTTAACTCACTGACTGAATATAATAGTTGAAAACATGATTAAGGCTTCTACTGGGCATAACGTGTCCTAATACTTTTGCACAGTACTATATATATTGTTCTTTTAGAAATATACTAGTAGTATAGCCCGGCGTTGCTCGTGTGTAATGAAAGCTTTAAAACTAATCCATGGTCCTGGAGCTCAGACTCTTTGGACGTTGGCACGGAAGATTAAAAAGCAATAGTTGCTTCCAGTTAAAGCGAAACCGTAGCCTGAAAGAAAAATGAATGGATGTAAGTCAAATTTTCATTTCCTGGTATCGATATCAAATAAGATTTTTTCGTCGTAAACTGAATTTTGAAGGCTAAATAAGTCCTCTGAGTAAATGGTATCATGGCTGAGACTAAGAACTACAATTATACCTACTTAGAGCCAAACCCGAAGCAAAAAATACAGACATACAGGTAGATAAACAGACTCACACACAAACTTTCCTTTTATATATATATATATATATATATTATCGATTTTCTGCACTATTGTAAGAACTGCAACCTTGAACCTTCTGAATATCGTTTCTTGTGTCTTTGTCTATGAGTGTATCAAATTTGATTAAAATCAGATCACTCTTTCTATAATACGATTTTTTTGATTATCGATATTTATTGGGGGTATCTCGACACAAAATCTAGCTAAGAACACTCGCAGACGCTTATAGTACAACTGTGTAAATTTTAAAGAAAATCGGTTCAGCCGTTTCGGAGTCTATAGGTAACGGACACACACACACACGCACACACAGACACACACAGAGACAAAGTTTCATTTATAAATAAGTTTAGATTTTAGTTAATTCTGATATTTTACATTCATATCTTTCGATATATTGATAAAGAATTATTTTTAATGGATACCAATATATGAGTAGATGGTCTGTTTTTATATTCTATTTTAGGCATTATATTTATTTATTTATTTATTTCCATCTACCTCTGAATTTGATAAATTTTAGATCCGAACCTGCGTTCCCCTCCTGGAAACCGGCATAGATCTGACGTATTTTGATCTCTTGGTCAAAAAGAACGTCCTGGTCAAGCGAAGTCCAACTAGTACTTTTGAAAGATCTGTGTTCAAAAGCAAAGAAAATTTAAATGTCTCATGTTTTATTTATTTACTTTATTGTTATTTGAATATTTATACTTTTTAGCCATAAAATATACCGTAAACGGTATTATAATTATTCAACAATAATCCTATAACAGAGAATCTTTTTCTGTGTGCCCTGTCCCTTCAGGACGTAGGCGATCATGGCTTTTCACGTCTCCCTATCCCTAGTGGCTCTTAGCACACCTTCTCCTGTTACACCATGCAACCCTCGCTCCATCATCCACCTGATTAGGTCCTGCAAATATGTTATCCGCTGCTTTTCCCTGTCTCTTTTTCCCTCTATCTGTCCTGTTAGTATCAGGCTCTCCAAGCCTTCCTTTCTCATTGCATGTCCCAGGAACTTTAGCTGTCTCTTCCTGATGCTCAGTATTAATTTCCCTTTTTTTCCGTCATTTCCAAAACCTCATCATTGCTCACATGCTCGGTCCATGATATCCGCAGCATCCTTCTGTAGAACCACATTTCAGTTGCTTCAAGTTTTTCCTTCATCTTTGATGATATTGTTCAACATTCACTGCCATATTGAAGAACTGACAACGCATAGCAACCCAGTACTCTCTTCCTTGTTTCTAGCGAAATTGTCCTGTTTCTTAATACTTTACTCAACTTCTGGAATGCTTTCTTCGCCATGCCAATCCACCTTCGGTACGGTCAGTTAATCTGACATTAAATAGATTAAGCTTCAAGAGGTTTGTTTTCATACCCTATCATTTTAAACAAGGAGATCGATCACAAGAGTCACAGGAGATTTCAAACTTGACTGGAGGCCGTTTTGAAGACAATGGTGATTTTATTAAATGTGTTAAAATAACATGTCAGTGTTATTTTATTTAAATTATCATAATATTCAAACTTACCGTTTATTTATTAATTTAAGTTAATTAGTTAAGCAAATATTCAATTTATTTTATTTAATTATTTTATGTTATTAACTCCAAGGAAATATAGAACATATTTTTCACTAAAACTGTTAATATATTGATAATATATATTGACATCGTAAACGCATCAATTTCACCATTAATCTTATAATAAAAAGAGAATCTAAATTATCATAATATTCAAACTTACCGTTTATTAAGTTACTTAGCTAAACAGATATTCAATTTATTTTATTTAATTATTTTATGTTATTAACTCTAACATACTCCGCCTCCTCGGCCTTACCCTCTCTTCCGATCTCAAGTAGAACCATTACATTGAAATCAATAGCTAAATTCACTTTAAGGAAGGTCGGGACAGGATGTTTTTTCCGCCTGAATTCATTTTGCACATATAAAAATCAACCATCCGTCCGTGCATAGAATACTGCTGTCATATATGGTCAGGCGACCCTGCTGTTTATCTCAGTGTTCTCGACAGGCTCCAGAGGAGACTCTGTAATGTGATAGGTATCGACTTGGCGACTCGACTCCAGCCACTTTCTCACCGGCGGGATGTGGCTTCCCTCTGTCTTTTCAAAAAATATTTTCATGGCTTCTGCTCCGATGAACTTAAGTCACTGGTTCCCCCGCCACAAGAATTTACTCGTGCAACCAGACTGGCATTAAGGTCCCACCCATTTACAGTTAGATTAGCCAAATGCAGCCGACAATTCTACTCCGGCTGCTTCTTTTCTTGCACTTCCCGCCTGTGGAACTCCCTTCTGTATTCTTGCTTTCCTGACGGCTACAACCTCCAGTAATTTAAATGCAATGTCAATAACCATCTCTTAACCGCTTGACTCCAGTTCTTTCTACATCACACTGTGTATCTTGTTCTATCTCTTTTTTTTCCTCTCTGCCTTAGCAGCTGTCTTCACACCTGTGTTTCCGTCCTTCTCTTGCCATTTCTCTTTTAACCTCTGTAACTGGTCCGTCTTTCTCTTCACTCGCCTCTTGTCTAAACTTTTACTCTTATGTAGCCCCCTTCGCATCAGTGGTAGTCCCGTCTTGCTTGGAGTGAAACGATTAAAAAAAAAAAAAGAAATATGGAATACTAGCAGTATAGCCCGGCGTTGCTTGGGTGTAATGAAAGCTTTAAAACTAATCCATGGTTCTGGAGCTTAGACTCTTTGGACGTTGGCACGAAAAACTAAAAAGTTTCCAGTTAAAGCGAAACCGTAGACTGAAAGAAAAATGAATGAATGTAAGTCAAATTTTGATTTCCTAGTATCGATTTATATATATATATATTATCGATTTTCTGCACGATTGTAAGAACTGCAACCTTGAAACTTCTGAATATCGTTTCTGATGCCTTTTTCTATCAGTGTATCAAATTTGATTAAAATCGGACCACTCTTTCTATAACCCGATTTTTTCGATAATCGATTTTCGATATTTATCGGGAGTACCTGGACACAAAACCTAGCCAAGAACACTCGCAGACGCTTATAGTACAACTGTGTAAATTTTCAAGAAAATCGGTTCAGCCGTATCGGTGTCTGTCGGCATCGGATACACTCACACACACAGACACACACACAGACAAAGTTCCAATTTATAAATAAGTTTAGTTTCTCGATCAAAATCTTAATATATTAATAATATATATTGACATTTTTTTTATAATCATATCGCCCCAAGCAAGGCATTTTACTGCCACTGTTTTGCAGGGGGTCACATAGGAGGCAAGTTATGAGAAAGAGTAAAAGGTTGTAGGGGTTGTCCGGAAGTGGGTAAGAGAAGGATGAGAATACTGATGAGAGTGGAGTGGACGGAGAAAGGAGCATGAGAGAGAGAGAGAGAGAGAGAGAGAGATACAAGTCAGTGAGATAGGCGATGACTATTGACTTTACATTTAAATTCTTGGAGATTGTGGCTGTCGGGGAAGCAAGTAAATGGAAAGGAATTCCACAAGCGGGAAGTGCGAGCAAAGAAGCTACTGAAGAAGAATTTGCGTTTACATTTTATTGGTTTCATAGTAAAAGAGTGGGACATAGTTGCTAATCTTGTGGCTCGAGTAAATTCGTACATAGGGGGCACCAGGAAGCTAAGTTCGTCGGAGCAGAATCCGTGAAAGTATTTGTAGAAGAGACACAGGGAAGCCACGTTGCGCCGGTGAGAAAGTGACTGTATCTGAGCTGCCAAGTCGGGATCGATCATATTACAGATACTCTGTTGGATTTTGTCAAGGACAACATTTTTTTAAAAAAGTGTTACTATTCATTCATATAAATGAGTAAAATAAACTGGTTAACATATAGCTATTATTAGCTTTTTAAGATGTCTGATAACACGTGATGTCTTTATGCTTGGATGCTTCAAGAATAAACTGAAAAATCATTGGGTCGGATTTCTATTAGCGATTCCTGTGTGAACGTCAAAAATTTACCATGAAAATTTACCATTAAAAAAAACAGCTGATGAAAAATTGATTGTTTACAGCAATGTATAACGAAACCAGTCCTTAGGAGAACGAATGGAGCCACCGTCCTTCTTCTTCTTCTTCTTCTGCTTCTTTGTGCCTTGTCATTTCAGGACGTAGGCGATCATAGACTTCCACGTCTCAATATCCCTTGTAGCTCTGAGCACGCTTTCTCCTGTAACACCACGTAACTGCCGTTCTGCCATCCACCTGCTCAGGTCCTTTAAATGTTATCCTTTGCTTTCTTCTGTCTCTCTTTCCCTCTATCTGGCCTGTTAGTATCAGGTTCTCCAAGCCCTCCTTCCTCATTGAATGTCCCAGGAACTTCAGCTGTCTCTTCCTGATGCTCAATATTAATTTCCTTCTTGTTTCCATCCTTTCCAAAACCTCATCATTCTGTGTATCTGGTGGAAGTGGAAGAGCTTCTAGTAAGTGTTCAATTATTGTCTGAATTGGAATGGACACACGTCATTATTTTTAGGGATGTTTCGAATCGAAGGCGCGTTTTCATCATCAGAAAGTTTGTAAATATATCATAGAAAAATCCCAATTATTCGAATCTCCATGTCCGGTGTTAAGAAATGAAAATGCTGAAGGTCATTCAAACTTTTCAAAGAAATTACGGGGAACTGGAAAATGTAAAGTTGAATGAAAGTTATTCGTTCAAATTTGAAATAGGAAACTCTATAAAATATTTGAAAACCTCCCGGTTTTTAACCCAAGAACACTAACCATTGGTATATAGTCAGTTAAGTGCCATACGTAATATACGCTTAGGCGATCATGTCTCAAAAAAGACATGAATGACTGGATAGAAGATTATCCCGAAGTAGGTTGCCATTACTTTCTGCGGTAGATTGGTTGCCAACCAAGGCTATAAAACCCAATCTGTCCTGTTATTTAACCCATAACTGGAGGGAAGAGACGGATTAATACCTTTGTTTGTTTGTTTGTTTTGAGGTTTAACGACCTATCAATCCTTATGGGATCTTTTAAGGTCATAACCAATGATTTTTGGGTAAGGTTATTTTTTTTTGTTTTACAACATTTTCTTTTCGAGTATCAAGATTCATTGGGATTTGAATTTAAAGAGCAGGGTCCCCAAGTCCTACCCTTATTATTTAACCCATAACTGGAGGGAAGGGTTGGATTAATACCTTTCCCAAGAGTACCAGTGCTTAAGTGAATGCAGGCTATTCGACTGGAATTTGAACTCGGCTCACCGCTTTCTCTTTCCGAGCCGATATCCACTGCACCACAACGAACATCCTTCACTAAACGCTTACAGCACCTGGTATTCCCAAGCGGTCACCCATCTAAGTACTGACCAGGCTCAACGTTGCTTAACGTCGGTGATCGAGCGAGAACCGGTGTATTCAACGTGATAGGCCGTAAGCATTAATACCTTTCCCAAGGGTATTTGCGCGTAAGTGAATGCAAAGAATTCAATTGGAATTTGAACTCGGCTTCTCGATTTCTTGCTCCAAGCTGATATCCACTGCACCACGATGCACATCCGGGTATATAGTACCCAGCGCAAATGACGCTATTTTAATTGTTAATTAAAGTTTCAGTACCTGATTTTCTTACCCAAATAATGCTTTCAGTTCCTCGTAATGTTAACTCTAAGTACAAAGTGCCTGCATGTAAAATGTTTCAAATAAAGATTTATATTTAATATCTTTTTTATATTTTCAAAATCGGGTATTGTTAGTAGCGATGTAACTTTAATTGATGGTTAGTGTTCCAGGGTTAAGGAAATGATGAAAGCCATTATGAAGAACATTTTTTTTTAATCATTTCACCCCAAGGAAGGCATTCCACTGCCACTATTGCGCAGAACGTTACATAGGGAGAAAGTGATGAGAAAGAGTCGGAAGGAGACGGATGAAGATACTGAGGATGAGGGTTGAGTAGATGGGAAGAGTGTTTGAGAGAATGGATTGCAAATTAGTGTGATAAGAGGTGTCTATTGACCTTACATTTAAATTCCTGGAGAAAATGACGTAAATATTTGACATATTGATTAAATTGATGTAAAAACATTTTCTCGTTAATGTGAATTTTCTATTCTTTTCTCTTTACTTACAAAGCAATGAATTAAGTGTTTTGTAATTTTTGAAATATTTCAACGGTTGTGCGATGAGTAAATTGTCGCCATTTTATATTTTTAATTTTGCGTATGTTCTTGATTTTGTCGACTGCCCAATATAGTACGGTCAGTTGGGCACCGTCTGTGAGAAAAAGAGCACACCATGACTCAATTCACTCTGCCAAAATTTTGGAAACGGCATGCTGTACTGCTTGGCATTCGCACTGGAATCTTCAGTACGAACAATTCAAAGTGTCTGGGTCTCAACCTGAGGACAGTGCAGAGGATTCAGAAAGATTTGGATGAGTCTAATTCTGATTACGAAAATTCTGAAAGAGTTGGATGAGTCTAATGCTGATTACGACGTTATGCCTCCATTCATCTTTCAACAGAGCCTTAGTCTTATCACAAAGACCTTCATTAAATGCTTTTGAGGAGGTAGTGCTGCTTTAGGTCAAGAGTGTGGCAACTGAACTCTGCGCCATGTCACAAGCGCAGGAGAACAATGCCATGAACGGAAGCACCAAAGATGAACTGAAGACAAGAATTACAGTACCATTCACCAATTTAAACAAGAAGACCACCCAGAATCTCAGTAGATTATTAAGTTGTCTGGAGGCCGTAAATCTATTTGTTAAAATGAGATGTCAGTGTTATTTATTTTCATTTTTGCGTAATTTAGATGACAATTCATCCATTGCACCCTGTATATATAATCTCCTAAACTAACCTAATTTGGATTTGAATAGAAAGGAATTAAAGCAGTGTTTTCCAACCTTTTTTTGGCCATACCCCTAATCACCTCTAGAACTCTGATGTCCACCCTCCCATATGTTGATATATAAAGAGCACCATGACACAATTCACTCTACTAGAAATGGTATGCTGTACTGCTGAGCATTAATGCCAGAAGTTCCAATATGGACATTTCAGTGTGTTTAGGTGTCAATCTGTGGATTCAGACAGAGTTGCATGAGTGATTATGAAGGTGTTTGATCACTAGTGAAGGAAATGTTATGCTATCATTCATCTTCCCACAGAGCCTCAAGCTTAGCATGGGGGCCTACATCGTGCCTTGAAGCGGTAGTGCTATGTTAGGTCAAGAGGGTGGCTGCTGGAAAACCCTATATCTGGCAAAAGGATTCTGCACCATGCCACACAAGCAAGAGAACCCAGTCATGGCTGTTAGGCAATTTCTGCGACCACATTATTCTCTTACATCTGGCCACCTAATTCCACAGACTGAAACCCTCTTATCATATGTGGGGTGCAGTTGAGTGAGAGACTAGCAAAACAACTTGTAAGATTAAAGATGAACTGAAGGCAAGGATTATGACAACATTCACCAACTTAAACAAGGAGACCATCCAGAAGAGTTGCAGTAGATTCCAAAGTTATCTGGAGGTTGACAATGACAATTTTATTGAATAAATTTACTCTTTCGTAGTTAAAGATATTTTTGTGTAATTTTGGTAAATATATCTGTTAAAATGAGATCGCAGTGTTATTTTCATTTTTGCGTAATTTATACGACAATTTATACATCGCACCCTGCAGAGCATTTATAGATATAGACATTGAGGACATAGAAAATCAATACTGCATGGTTTAAGCCAATGATGATTTTATTGAATAAATTTACTCTTTAGTATTTCAAGATATTTTTATGTAATTTTGGTAAATATATCTGTTAAAATGAGATGTCGGCGTTATTTTCATTTTTGCGTAATTTAGACGACAATTTATACAAACGAAACGCAATGAAAATTAGTTGCATCGATAACATAGAATAAACAATAAAAAAGAATAATAGCAAAATATTAAATAACAACTATAGAAAAAGAGTAAGAAAAACGAAAGTATAGAATCAAACCCAATGCCCAAGGCAAAGAGATTGCAGGGATGAAAATGCGTTATACAAGGCGAAAGTGACAACAAGTGGGAATCCAGGAGGGGCAAGGATTTACATCGGTGAGACGTTTTTTTGTAAAATTGGTATCACCCTATGTAAGGCAGTAAAGCCACTAAGGCACAAGGGGTTACAGTGTGGGGAGGAATTCGGAACATAAAAATCAATAATGAGCGGCAAGAGGAAACAGTAACCAAGTAATGAGTAAGAAAAGGATGAGAATACAAGTGTGAAGAGAGCTGCATGAGAGTGAAGTGGAAAGGATGAAGAACAAACTGTCCTATTATTTAACTCATAGCTAGTGGGGTTAGAGATGTACTATATTATTAGGTAGTAATTGTGGAGGATCAGTTTATTACTTCATAAAATTGTAAAACTAATCCCCATTTTATGCTCAGTGGAAGCCTTAATCATATTTCCAACTATTATATTCAGTCAGTTAGTTAAGTGCCATACGTGATACACGCTTTGGGTAATCATTGTTCGAAGGAGACATGACTGACTGGGCAGAAGATTATCCCGCAGTAGGTTGGCATTACTTTCTGCGGTAGATTGGTTGCCGACTAAGGCTATAGAACCCAATCTGTCCTGTTATTTAACCCATAACTGGAGGGAAGAGACGGATTAATACCTTCACGAAAGTTTATTTGTGCACAAGTGAATGAAAGGAATTCAACTGGAATTCGAACTTGGCTCCCCGATTTCTCGTTCCGAGCCGATATCCACTGCACCACAAAGTGCATCCCTAGTACTGCTCTTAAATTCCAAAGGTTTAGGTACCAAAGCGAATAGCTTATGTGAATAATTACTATGAAAGTATCAAGTAAGTGCAAAAGTATTTGCCGGTTTGTAAAAGGCACATTTTAAATCATTGAAATTTATTTTATGCCTATTATTATTACTAAAGCATATCACCATCATTAATTTATAACTTTTTCTTTCAGATTATTAAAGCATCATTCATATTTTTTTGTAATATTCTCACCCATGTTCTCCATAGAACGTGTTTCTTGTTACTAATCTTTTGCTTTCACGACACCTTAGACACCATTTTTGGGTCGGCTTGTCATAGGTGATGAGAAGTGCCGTCCTGCCCCATCCTGCATATTCTCCTGACCTAGCTCCCTTGGATTATCACTAATTTCGAGGATTACAAAACCATTCAGATGGCCTTAGGTTAACATCACGAGGGGAAATTGAATATGAGTTAGATTTATATTTCACATCAAAACCTAAAGGATTTTACAAGCGAGGCATTTATAAGCTCTTTGACAGATGGAATCAACTTATAGACAGCAAAGGTCGTTATTGTTATGAATAAAAAATTTCAAAAACACAGTTTTTCATTTTCAAGATGAAATTTTAAATCAGCAAAAACATTTGCACCTACCTGATATTTATAGTAAAGACACAGGAAGGCAACGTTACAGCGGTGAGAAAATGAGTGAAGCCGAGCTGCCAGATCAGGACCAATAATATTGCTGATTCTTCTTCGGATTTTATCAAAGAGCTCAATGTAGATAGCAGGATTGTACGTGGTGGCAATATTCTAAGCATATACAAATGGTAGACTTATAAGATAGTTCCCAGAGAGAAAAATTGTTTCGCACAACACATTGAACCGACTTTCTTAGCAGCTGACCTAGCAATAGGTTCAATGGCGATCATGGCTTTCCACGTCTCTCTATCTCTGGTGGCTCTTATCAGGCTTCCCTCTGTTACAACGCGCAACCCTCATTCTGTCATCCACCAGCTCATGTCAGGCAAGTACGTTACACGCTGTTTTCCTGTCTCTTCTTCCCTCTATCTGGCCTGTTAGTATCAGGTTCTCCAAGCCTTCCTTCCTCGTTGCAAACCCCAAGAACTTTAGCTGTCTCTTCCTGATGCTCAGTAATAATTTCCTTTTCGCTTCCATCCTTTCTAAAACCTCAAATGCTCGATCCATGATATACGCAGCATCCTTCTATAGAACGACATTTCAATTTTTCTTTCGTCTTCGATGATATTGTCCAGCATCCACTGATTGTCTCCCACGACACAGGAAATAGACTTTCTTAGCAGCTGACCTAGTAATAGATGCAGTATAGTGAACCCAATATATATTAGCTTAGTATGTTAGATTGGGAAAACGCAACGAGTTACTCTCATAGAGATTAGTGTCAAGGGGAGACAGAAAAGTCGCAATGATTCACTCTCATAGGATTGTCTAACATGACACAAGGACCCTACTTTTTTAGCAGCTAACCTAACAATCGATTCAATATAGTCTTTCCACTTTATATCAGCTGAGAATGTTAGACTGGGAAAACGCAACGAGTTACTCTCATAGAGATTAGTGTCAAGGGGAGACAGAAAAGTCGCAATGATTCGCTCTCTTTAGAATTGTCTAACATGACACAAGGACCCTACTTTTTTAGCAGCTAACCTAACAATCGATTCAATATAGTCTTTCCACTTTATATCAGCTGAGAATGTTAGACTGGGAAAACGCAACGAGTTACTCTCATAGAGATTAGTGTCAAGGGGAGACAGAAAAGTCGCAATGATTCACTCTCATAGAATTGTCTAACATGACACAGGGAACCAACTTTTTTAGCAGCTGACCTAAGAATCGATTCAATATAGTCTTTCCACTTTATATCAGCAGAGAATGTTAGACTGGGAAAAAGCAACTGGTTACTCTCACTGATCAATTTAATATTCGGTAATTTTTTGAAAGAAATCAAATTATGTATCACAATATAACTTCTGTAAAACTACAACATAAAATACACATCTTATCGCCTCTTGTGATTATGTCCACAAAAAATTATAGAATTAGGCATCTTTAAATGTGGGCATCACATTTATTCTGTACACCATTTTTTCTAGACCTTTTTTTACCTTTGTGCTACCGTTGAAAAAGTTCTTATTAACTCATATCACCCCATGTAAGGCAGTAAGCCACTAAGACACAAAATGTTACTGAGTGTGGAAGAACAAGAAATAAAAAGAAACCTTAGGGAGTAAGAAAAATCGAAAATTAATCAAAACATTCGACAGACATTGACATTGCATTTAAATTTTTGAAGATCAAAGTTGGCTGGGAAGCGAGAAGCTAGAAGAAAGTTCTACAAACAATAAGTGTGAGAAAAGAAACTGTTAGCATAGAACTTACGGTTACATCTAATCAATTCAGCTGTGAATTGAGGAGACCTTTCCGCCAATCTAGTACTGCGCTTAAATTCATAAAGTCTAGGTACCATAGTGAAGAGCTCGTCCGAACAATTACCATGAAAGGATTTATAGAAAAGGCACAGGTAAGCAACTTTAGGATGGTGGGAAAGTGACTGAAGACAAAATGCCAGTTTAGGACCAATAAAATTGCTGACTCTTCTTTGGATTTTAGCAAGAATCTGTAAATATGAAGAGGGAGTACAGGACCAGATGTGATAATAATATTTAAATCCAGGAAGAATGTTAGACTTATATCTATGAAAAATAGATTCAAGAGAGAAAAATCTCTATCACGACACAATGAACAAATTTTACTAGCATCTGAACTAGCAATGGATTCAATATAGTCTTTCAATTTTATGCCAGCTGCCATCGTTAGCCGGAAAAGGCGCAACAAATCATTTTCGTAAAGGTTAGCATCAGCCATACCGATAAAAGGTCGAGAGGAGTCGCTCAGATGATTAACGGAAGAACATTTTTAGTTTAGGAGGCATTAAAATTAACTAACATACTTTTGCTCCAGTTAACGACGGATTTGAGGCTGAGAAAGAATTTATAAATAAAATCTACAAATCCTTCATTAATAGTCATTTTTTCATCATTTCAACCCAAGCAAGGCATTAATGCCACTGATGTGAAGGAGACTACATAAGAGAGTTGAAGTATTAGGCAGGAGGCGAGTGAAGACAAAGACGAACCAGCTACAGAGGTTGAAAGAGAAAGGGCAAGAGAAGGACGTGAACACAGGAGTGAAGAGAGTTGCGAAGGTAGAGAGAAAGGAAAAGAACAAGATACACAGGGTGATGAAGAAAGGGCTGGAGTTAAGTGATAATAGATGGAAATTGAGTTTGCACTTTAATTTCTGGAGGTTATAGCCATCAGGAAAGGGAGTTCCACAGACAGGAAGCGCGAGAAAAGAAGCTGATGGAATAGAATTGTTGCCTGCATTTGGTTGATCTAACTGTAAAAGGGTGGGACCTTAATGCCAGTCTAGTTGCACGAGTAAATTTTTGTAGAGGGGGCAGCAGTGACTTAAATTCATCGGAGCAGAAGCCATGAAAATATTTATAGAAGAGACGGAGGGAACCCACGCCCCGACGATGAGAAAGTGGCTGGCGTCGAGCTACCAGGTCGGGATCTATCACATTACAGAATCTCTTCTGGAGCCTGTTGAGAACACTGAGATGAACAGCAGGGGCGCCTAACCAGATATGACAACAGTATATATGCAGGAGATAAAGATAGCAGCATGTTAACAAAACGCATATGTAATCTGAACAGGAAAGTGAGAACATTGGGGAATAACAATAGAAAAAAGATGAAAAGAAACTAGGAGAGGATATTGCGATCTGTGCATGGATTAAGAAGCAAAAAGAATGTAATTATTTCGATCTGTGGGCAACGCAGATGCGTTCTTTTTGAAAAACGTAAAAAAGAATGGAAGAGCTTGGATCGTACAAAGGAAACAAACGCCTATTTGGAAAATCGCAGTGAAACCCCTGTACAACTCTGTTAATTGACAAATACCGCCCCGCCCCATGTTATGCATATTCCTATTCTTCATATATAAGCTCTATTTTAAATCATTTTAAAGGTGTTTTTGAATGAACACAGAAATAATATTTTTGTTTTATTTATCCATAAACAACATTGTTTCAAGCGTAGGCATTATCTAAACTTATTTATAAATGGAACGTTGTCTGTGTGTGTGTGTATGTGTGTATGTGTATGTATGTGTGTGTCTGTGTGTGTGTGTCCGTTACTTATAGACTCCGAAACGGCCGAACCGATTTTCTTGAAAATTTACACAGTTGTACTACGAGCGTTTCGAGTGTTCTTAGCTAGGTTTTGTGTCCAGGTACTCCCGATAAATATCGAAAAAAATCGGGTTATAGAAGGAGTGGTCCGATTTTAATCAAATTTGATACACTCATAGACAAAGACATAAGAAACGATATTCAGAAGTTTCAAGGTTGCAGTTCTTACAATAGTGCAGAAAATCGATTATATATATATATATAAAAGGCAAGATGTTTGTGTGTGTGTCTGTTTATCTGCCGGTATGTCTGTTTTTTTTTTCAGCCCTTTTATTTTAGTTTTTGCTTCGGGTTTGGCTCTAAGTAGGTATAATTGTAGTTCTTAGTCTCAGCCATGATACCATTTACTCAGAGGACTTATTTAGCCTTCAAAATTCAGTTTACGACGAAAAAAGCTTATTTGATATCAATACCAGGAAATCAAAATTTGACTTACATCCATTCATTTTTCTTTCAGTCTACGGTTTCGCTTTAACTGGAAGCAACTATTGCTTTTTAGTCTTTCGTGCCAACGTCCAAAGAATCTGAGCTCCAGGACCATGAATTAGTTTTAAAACTTTCATTACAGCCGAGCAACGTCGGGCTATACTGCTAGTATATATATATATATATATATATATATATATAGTATATCGAGGCAGCAGATTATTTTCTAAATATATATTGTTAGATATAAGAGGCAATGAATGTCTATTATGTTTAATTATGAGCCATTCTAAACATCGTATTTTGGCTTTAATTTCAGGAGGTGAAAATATAGATAGATAGATAGATAGATAGATAGAAACAGACTGTTATAGCGAAATAGATAATATAATTAAATTCGTTCTTTTCTTTAAGGCCTTTATTTGAAACTTTCGTCGGCGACTGTTGAAACGAAAATTTGAAATCGTGTCGTCGATTGGATTATCACGATCCTTTCCATTTGCTCAGATTCCTGCTTTCAGTCGAGACCAAAAATAAGATAAACAGACGACAGATACAAGCAAAAATACGGAGTTACTTCCCTTCATTCCATTCTGGTTGCTAACTGGAATGATACCTTGTGAGCAATTGTTTTCGTCATCAGTATATATGTTTATCGAGGCAGCAGCCTAATAATAATAACCATACAACCACACAACTAAATCCTCTACAGAAAACCAATGTAGTGTATCAATTTACATGCCCGTTCAGAGATTGTATCTCTGGTACTAATAATAAACCCACTACATATATTGGTTTTACTACAACCACGCTCTCCCGTAGACTTACCTGTCACCTTTCTGATCAGAGTACACTTAAAAAACATATCTTAGAAAAACATAGCCATGTAGGTAATATCAGAAAGGTTTTAGTCAACAATACAATAATACTCACTCATACACACAGTAAAAAGAACCTTCAAACATTGGAGGCCATGTACATTAAATTAAAACAGCCCACACTTCATAAAATCACGTTTATATCTGGTCATCACACATTAAATTGCATTGAAATATATGGTTCTGTTAACATTTCGGTTTCTCACGCGGTGTAACGTCATAGAACCGCATTACAAATCTACGAGCTGCGATCGCTATTTGGTGACTGTTGTTGCTTACTAAAGATTTATGTCAACACAAGATAAAATCGTCATTGATAGTGGATGTTTTTATGTTAACATCCCTGTAACCTCTCTGAAGATGGCTCATGTGAGCCGAAAGCTTCGAACCAACTTAATAAAAAATTATACAAATGTTGGAGAATTTTTGTCTTTAGAACGGTTCATGATGAAAAATAATAGACATTCATTGTCTCTTATATTTACAATATATATATATATATATATATATATATATATATATATATATAGTTAGTTAGTTGGTTAGTTAGTTTTTGATCATAATTAAACCAGTTGTATAAAAAAGTGTTTAATATATTTATATTGTAGAAGTTTTGTAAATTTCTCAATTGAAAATGAGTTATTTTCGCAACCTACGTTTCAACCTACTCGTATCTTCAACCGATTTATAATAACATATATGTAATCCGGCATTAGACATAAAGAAAACGAAATAGGCAATAAAAACAAAAGTTTATGCAGATAGACGACAATTTATTTGGCAACAGTTAGAGTTACATACTACATTATTTTTTCAATGTAACCATCGCCGGCGGCGACGATCATCTGAAGGCGGGCACGAAATGAGTCACACACTTTGGCGACAATGTTCTTGTTCATAGCGGCGAACGCCTTCACGATGACAGCTTGCAGGGAGTCGACCGTGTTCTGGGCGTGCTTGTTGATCTTTGCCTCGACCACGCCCCAGAAGAAGTAGTCAAGAATGTAGCAGTCGGGTGAGGTGGGCGTCCACAAGACCGGCGACCAGTGGTGAGGAACATAGTTGAGCAGCCACGCCTGGGTCGTCTTGGCCTTGTGTGCAGGAACGGAGTCCGTCTGGAAGACGTAGGGCGTCCAGTGGCGATCTCGTCCATCCAGCGCTTCACCACGCTCCTCAGCACCTCCTAGTAGATCTCAGCGATGACTCTCAGGCCCTTTTGAAAGACGAACGGTGGCATGACGCCCCTCCCCCCCGCTAAAGATAACACCAAAGACTATGAAGGAAGAGAACGTTCGTATGCTTCACGAAGGAAACCTCTTCGATGTCTTTGCACGATTACTTGTCGTTCTGCCCGTTGCTCGTCAGGTCCTAGATGAAATTCTTCTCATCAGAAAAGATCCTCAACACTCTTTCAAAAGAGCCAGCGATGGTTACATTGAAAAAATAATGTAGTATGTAACTACATATATACAGTATATATATCACGTGTTCATTCGAGAATAGATATTTGTAATGCTAATCTAATGAAAACATTTCTTCGCCCATTCAAAAAGTGTCTGGATGTGATTCTTTTCCGGATTAATTTGAATATTAACCGTTGTATCATTTGGGTCTGATGAGCAGCAGGTTTGCTGCGAAATACGTATTACCCATGAAATTGCAGAATATCTAAAAAATTTTCTACAGTATATATATATATGAGAAAAAATTTAGGCAGACACGTTATTTCATGGCAAATCAGAGGCGTGGGCCTATTTCAGGCAAACCATCGTCAGCTTGCGTCTTTATTGTACAGAAAAGTTTACGTGATTTACCATGAAATAATGTGTCTGCCTAATTTTTTCTTATATTTGCTCTATATGTATTTATATACATATATATTTAGAACTCTCTTAGTGAGTTATCCTACCATATATATATATATATATATATATATATATATATATATATATATATATATATTCGAAATCGACAGACATTATTGAAATGAAGCGTAGAGGTACTAAAAGCAAAACAAACACACATACACACTACGACTTCTTTCTTTCTTAGTCCCTTCTCTGCGTGAACTCCGAGGTGTATCAATAATATCAACCTTTCCCATCACAATCCTTTCAGTATGATAGCCCGCTGGTGTAATAATTATGAAGTGAAGAGGCCCGAGGCTCTCAACTTGGCAATTACAGTCAATCTGCATTCGCGTGCAATTTGGACTTCTGTAATTGGTAAAGATCTCATGTCGATAAATCTCTCGCTTTGTTTGTTATTTATTTTGACAGCGAAAAGATTTTACTCTCTGGTCACTTGCTCATTCGGTGAAGACGTTTCAATTGATTTCAAATATTTGTGTGTGTGTGTGTGTGTGTGTGTGTGTGTGTGTGTGTGTGTGTGTGTGTGTGTGTGTGTGTGTGTGTTCCTGTGTGAATGTATACTGTAATGTTTCGAAAGAAAAACACGCATGCCGTACTCATTGGGGTGAGTTAGAAAGGCACTGTGAACCCGATTAATGTTACCTTGAGCAAAACAAAGCTAAACTATGAAATCGTATTAACTGCACAGCAATAGCTAATCTCAAAGCTCGGTGAATGTGCCAAAAATTAATTCCTCCATATCTATCTATCTATCTATCTATCTATCTATCTATCTATCTATCTATCTATCTATCTATCTATCTCAGCCTGTTCATATCTATCTATCTATCTATCTATCTATCTATCTATCTATCTATCTATCTATCTATCTATCTCAGCCTGTTCATATCTATCTATCTATCTATCTATCTATCTATCTATCTATCTATCTATCTATCTATCTATCTCAGCCTGTTCATATCTATCTATCTATCTATCTATCTATCTATCTATCTATCTATCTCAGCCTGTTCATATCTATCTATCTATCTATCTATCTATCTATCTATCTATCTATCTATCTATCTCAGCCTGTTCATATCTATCTATCTATCTATCTATCTATCTATCTATCTATCTATCTATCTCTAGTGTTCTATATCTATCTATCTATCTATCTATCTATCTATCTATCTATCTCAGTCTGTTCATATCTATCTATCTATCTATCTATCTATCTATCTATCTATCTATCTATCTATCTATCTATCTATCTAGTCTGTTCATATCTATCTATCTATCTATCTATCTATCTATCTATCTATCTATCTATCTATCTCAGTCTGTTCATATCTATCTATCTATCTCAGTCTGTTCATATCTATCTATCAATCTATCTATCTATCTATCTATCTATCTATCTATCTATCTATCTATCTATCTATGAACTCTCCTACACACACAAATGCTCGTGCCTACATATGTATATCTATCAAAGTGATGAGGGTGGGCGTTGAGAAAGTATTTGTTTGTTTGATAGGTTCAACTTAGCGTCTGCATATTGCGGTCTAGCTCGACGGGACTTGCGCTCAGATGCAGATTAAAATTTTAGAACGCTAACGGCACCTTGAAATATTTCAGAAAGCCAAAATTAGGGGTAGAAAATATATATTATCCCCCTCCCCACAAAGTCAGGGATCAGTTTATGTATTGATTATAATATAGAATCGATCACCCCACTTTATTTAATATCTATATCTATATATGTTTCCCCTCCACCTCCCACCCTTATCCAATAAAGACATTCTACATTGTTATCTATATCTATAAAAGTGACGCGGGTGGACGTTGTGTAAGTATTTGCTATGTAAATTCATCATGTTTTTATTCTTATTATTCCTTTAATCTACCCAAGTAAAACCGGGCTAATCTATATCTATAAAAGTGACGAGTGTGAACGTTGTTTAAGTATTTGCTATGTAAATTCATCATATGTTTTTCATTCTTCTTATTCCTTAAACTACCCGATTGAAACCGGGCTAAATTGCTAGTCTATATCTATAAAAGTGACGAGGGTGGATGTTGTGTAAGTATTTGGTATGTAAATTCATTATATGTTTTTTTTATTCTTATTATTCCTTAAATTACCCGAGTGAAACCGGGCTAAACTGCTAGTCTATATCTATAAAAGTGACGAGGGTGGCCGTTGTGCAAGTATTTCCTATGTAAATTCATCATATGTTTTTTTATTCTTATTATTCCTTAAACTACCCGAGTGAAACCGGGCTAAACTGTTAGTATTCTCATAAGTTTGAAGGTATTGCTATGTAAAGTCGTACATATTAGTCAGTATTGTCAATGTTATTTCTTGGGAGTCATGTCATTTTGCAGCAACCACAAGAACGCATATCGTCACAGAAAATGCAAAACTGGAGAAACAAATTAATTACGCGCATGCGTATAAAATGTGGCTGCATTGAAAATCAAGACTAAAGACATCAAAACAGAGCTGTTTTGGTGAAAGAAAATATGTGATAAATACTGAACAAATAGAGACAAGCTGTTGCAGACGTGGTTGAAAGAGCTTGCCTATAGTATGGTTCCAATCCTAAAGTAATCATGAGACACAGATTACCAGTCAAGATTTAGCTTTACCAATTATTTATTTTGAAGAATATTTAGTGAATTTGAATAACATAAACGTTGTACGAAAATAGCTTTAGAAATTAGTTAAAGAATTTGAATATCCGAACCTCTTGGATATATAACAGAAGTGAATTATAGAAGAAAAACATTCTCCCATTCGTATTTCCCCAGATTGGTACGTCCTATTTATACCGCATCACATCGCATTTAAACTTGTAAACAACTGAACATTTACGAAAATAGGACAACCGAACTATATATATAAAAGGCAAGATGTTTGTGTATGTGTGTGTGTTTGTTTGTGTGTCCTTTATACGAATCCACAATTTTTATCCAATTCTCACCAAACTTCACACTAATATTCATTAGGCTTCCGGTCAGGTCATGTGCTACTTAGTTTTTTTCGATTTCCGCCCGATATTGGAAATCGATACCCTGATATCAAATCAGGTCTGATCAAGATCAGGATTTCAGCCCTTTTATCGTGGTTCTTGCTGCAGAATTTGCACTAACTTGGTAAAATTATAGTTTTTAATCTCAAACATTAGTAGATCTTCTTAGACGACTAATTTTCCCTGATATCGGAAATCGATACCTCCGATATTCTATCGAATCTGATCAAAAAACGATATTCAGCCATCAATATGGCTCATTTTCTGCAATGTTACTCCCGATGGGTACGATAAAATTTCATGGACTTACTTAGGTTAGTTTATCCTTGGATGACTTATTTGACTCCGATATTGGAAATCGATACCTCGATATCTTATCGGGTCTGATCAAAATCAGGTTTTCAGTCCTTTTATTTTGGTTTTTGCTTCGAGTTTTGCTCTAAGTAGATATAATTGTAGTTCTTAGTCTTAACAACCTACGTTTTTCGTGCCAACGTTCAAAGAGTCTGAACTCCAGGACCATGGATTAGTTTTAAAGCTTTCATTAGACCCGAGTAACGCCGGGCTATACTGCTAGTCTTTACTAAAAGATGACAACACAAATCTAGTCTGAAACACAGTGCGCAACTTAACAGCATAATAACACGACGTAATACGCGAAATAATTCTGTCAGTTAATAACTGACATTTTCTACTGTTGTGGAATCTCCCCTTTTTATATGATAATGAACTCAACTTGAGTATATATATACTCCTGCCATAGTGTATTACTGCAGAGTACAATGAAATCCGTTAGAGAACAGTAAGAGCACCGTTTGAGTACCGTATGAGAACAGTGACTGATCCGTAAGTTACCGAACGATACCCAAGTTTCACAGAGAATACCGCGATAGTAGCTCTGTGCTCCACTCGGCCAGAATAGTATTACACGGACATACATATTCCAGCACGGCTTCACTTCAAAGACTTGTATATATATCTTCTTTACTAATCGTATTCCTGGATTACTAACCTACGTTCAAGTTGTATTTTTACGTTTAATATAACTTATTTTTCTATCTCAATTATCTGTTTTCTTGTTCATTATTTTGTGCGGTTCCTCACCTGGAATCCACAAAATCTACCAAGTAGTAATGAGGCTATTCAAATACTTCTTATCTCCCCCCCATATATATATATATATATATATATATATATATATATATATATATATATATCTTACGTCTATGGCACAACTCGGAGTTTTATAAGTTATGCAATCATCACATGCATATTTCACACTGATGGTTTAATAGATTTTAATTTAAGTTCACTCGATGTTCATGGGAATCAAATATTATACAGTTAAGTTACTGCTTTTTTAATAACAAGATTAAAAATTTAACTATTCTACTGTTAGATCTGGATAAAAATGTAACTTTAAAATTTAAAATCAAAATTAAAATTAAAATTAAAATTAAAAAGTAATAAAATGCAGGGAGAAGAAATTAAAGGGGCGTAAATCACGAGTCTTAGAAATTTAAATATTCAAATATTACACGAAATTTTAAAATTTTAACGATAGATAGATAGATAGATAGATAGATAGATAGATAGATAGATAGATAGATATATAGATACGAACAGTCTGAGATAGATAGATAGATAGATAGATAGATAGATAGATAGATAGATAGATAGATAGATACGACAGTCTGAGATAGATAGATAGATAGATAGATAGATAGATAGATAGATAGATAGATAGATAGATATACAGTAGCGGCCATAATATAAGGAACGGATACAACAAAGACATAAATATGTGTATTACTTAAAAAGTAATGCATGATTAGCAATGAAATTTTTACCAAATAAAGATTAGAGTGTAATGCATAAATATTATACAAAGTTACAAAACTTTACATAATAGTTTATTTTTAAATAAAGATTAAATGGCACAAAGGAAATAAGCTACTGGACAAGAATTAAGGAACGATGCTAATAATTTGCATAAAATTTTAATTTACATTGTTAAAACTCTCGATGGAGCTTTTCAACAATAAGTAAAGTTCATTTACCATTAAGACTTTATTTTTAAGCAATATGGCAAATTATACACGCAAAACGCTCTCTTTTGAAGAAAAAAAACTCATTATCGCTAACTATCAGGAGAAAAGTCAATTTCAGAAAGTTCTGATATTCTTCATAGGTCTAAAAGTGTCGTTCATCGTGTAATTAGCAGGTATAAAACCGACAAAACGTGTCGTTCATCGTGTAATTAGCAGGTATAAATCCGATAAAATGTTAGACGAAAAACCAAAAACCGGCAGACCCCCAAAACATCGCGAGAAGATTGAAGAATTGTTAGGATATCTACAAAAAACCGTTTTGAAACTGCTACACCAATTTCCCGTAAAGTTAATGAAGAGGTAATCAGATCTCAAGGAAAACGGTTGCTCGCAGTCTTAAAAATGCAGGATTGCATGCCCGTATTCCACATTTCGAAGCCTTTCATTTCAAAGCAAAACCAAAGGGCACGCCTGGAGTATGGGAGAGAACATGTTGTTTGGACTGATGCACAATGGGATACAGTTCCTTTTCAGTGACGAGTCCCAGTTTACTATATTTGGTTCTGAGGGCAAAACTTACGTACGCCGTAGAACAGGTGAAAGATTGTCTTCTTAATGTGTCAAGAAAACCGTTAAGTTTGGTTGCGGCAGTGTGATGGTGTGGGGAATGATTTCACCTGCAGGAGTTGGCCCTATCATCCGCGTACATGGCAATATCAATACTGAGAGTTACAAAAGGCTTCTTCGGCAGCATGTGGTACCAAGATTACACCATAATCTTTATGAATCTCCTATTTTCATGCAGGACAATGCACCTTGCCACAAGGCTCTGAAGGCTTTATTTAAAGAAGAAGGAATCGCTCTAATGAAGTGGCCAGCCCAGAGCCCAGACCTGAATCCAATAGAAAATGTTTGGAATATAATTGGAGAAAGGGCTCAGAAAAGAAACCCTAAAAACCAGGATGGGATTTATTGAAACACGAATGGGAGGGGATTACTGCTGATTAATTAGATCATGTGGTCGACGATGCAGAGAAGTCATTGAAAATAAGGGGATGTTTACCAAATATTAGATTTTATTGATATTTTGCTTACAACCAAATATTAACAAGATCGTTCCTTAACTTTTGTCCAGTAGCTTATTTCCTTTGTTCCATTTAATCTTTATTTAAAAAAATAAACTATTATGTAGATTTTTGTAGCTTTGTATAATATTTATGTATTACACCCTAATCTTTATTTGGTAAAATTTTTCATTGCTAATCATGCATTACTTTTTAAATAATACACATATTTATGTCTTTGTTGTTTCCGTTCCTTATATTATGGCCGCCACTGTATATGAACAGACTTTGATAGAAATGTAGATATACATAGATAGACAGATAATGGACATATATATATAAAACTCCGCTTGACTAGATGGTTTTGTTGTCATTTCGCGCTATCCCGCGGTGTGACGTCATAAAACCGCATCGCATACTTAAGAACTGCGTTTATTATTTTTGGTAACTATTGCCGTTGCCAAGCGGAGTTTTATGTCAACACAAAATAAAATCGTCGGTGATGGTGGATTTTATAATATTTCAGTTTAGACTACCTCTCTGAAGATGGCTCATGTGAGCCGAAACCTTAGAAGAAAACCAATCAAATAATTATCCAAATGTTGGAGAATTTTTGTCTTTATTTTCAACTGAAATTAAACCAAAAATACGACGTTTAGAACGGCTCATGATTAAACATAATAGACATTCATTGTCTCTTATATTTAATAGCATATGTCTAGAATATATATATATATATATATATATATATAGATTGATTGATAGGAACAGACTGGGATAGATAGATATGAATAGACTGAGGTAGATAGATATATATTTGAACTTACACCTGAGAGATACATTGTAGAAATGTGAGTGACGGTGGTACCTGTACTTTTAGTAGCACCCGTAACACTCACGAAAACACAAGAATAATTAGTGTATCAGAAAGGAAAAATGTAAAGTACAAATTACAGTCGTATCAAACGTAATGATGAAGATAAATTTGCTGTAGGTTCGTGTTAAACTTGATGATATTCGGACTTGTCTTCACACGATTACGCTGATGTGAACAGGCAATAATAATAATAATAATAATAATAATAATAATAATAATGAATATATTAATAATACCCTAGTAACAAAAAAAATAAAAAAAAGAAAAAGAAAAAGAAATAAAAAGCAAACAATTAAGATTTAAGGTACCACCGTCACTCACATTTGATTATTATTTTTTTCCAAAATGTATTTTTGTATCATTTCTAGAAAAATGTATTTTTATACTTTCACAGTATTTTGACTATCAACTATTTTCCCATAGCTGGGTCCCTGACATCGTTAACTATAAGTAATACAACGTCCTGTGTATGACGTTAAACTACATCCGGCAGCAAGGCCTCTGATCGAGAAGTTTTGAGGCGTGTAAAACCAACTCTTAACTTTTGTTGTTCCCAGGTACACCCTGACCTGGGGCGGTGGCACCTGTTAGGGACCCAGCTATGGGAAAATAGTTAATAGTCAAAACACTGTGAAAGTATAAAAATGCATTTTTCTAGAAATGATACAAAAATACATTTTGGAAAAAATATTACCAAAAATACATTTGATTCTGGAAAAAACCCTCTTTACAAAGATACGTCGAACCCGTTGAAGTTGAATTGCAGCAAAAGAAAATAAACCCAATCTCTTACAAGATACGAGTTGGATTAAATAGCAGAGTAGACTAGGCACTCTAGCTTTGGGCGTCAGTCAACATAAGAAAAAAATCAACGGAAACAATTGCACTATCTTTCTCAAAAAGGCATAGCAATTTATAGATAAAAAAAAGAATGAAGTGGTCATGGAGAGCAATGACCGTCTACACCCTGAAGGTACGTGGCACTTCAAAATATAAGCTATATATTAATTAAACATTATCGTCATTATTAATAAACTTTAATGTTAGTTATTTCCCTTCGTTTCTTAAATGATTTTAATAATCTATCAACAATAATAAAAAAATAATACACTTTCTGCTTTTGTGATTTTTTTTTATTGTACCACAGGAAAAACAAAACATCATATCGCTGTTTAAACCTCTTCTTTTTAAATTAATATGACCTTTTTCAGTTCAAACCATCCGCTATCTTTCAAAAATATTCCTTTTTTTTTTTAACTCAGTAGGAATTAAAAACAAAAATACATGTCCAAGTAAGATAACTCTAGATCTATTTACTGCTAATTACAGAATAGTTTCCTCCAGTTTTTTACTCAGAGGAAAAGGCAGGGAAGAATATTTGGAGTGTCTGCACTCTACTCCATCAGCCATAATGGCATAACAGTAAAGATGTTAGGATAATTAATCATAATTCATCTTAGAGGTATTTAGCATTTTCAACTAATTAAACATTCTATAAATAGAAAGTGACTTCATATAAAACAAAGACCGCCGAAGGTTTTATTTAATCAGTTACTACTACTACTACTATATTACTGGTCTATTTCTATCATCGCTACTACTAATATTACTACTACTACTACTAGTTATAATGTCCTCATGTAAAGAGTTATTCAAAGATAAAATGACATAAAAAGTGATCCATGCTTACCGCGAAATGAACCATTTAAGGAGCGAGAGGCACTTTCCTCTCTGGTCATCATGATGTCCATCCGGGTTACTTTATGCGATCGGACCCTAAATGGTTGAGACATGTAATCTTCAAAGCCGTTTGCTTTAACCTAGAGAGACGAATGAAAGAAAGAAATTAGATAATCGGTAACTGGAAAGGAAAGAGAAAGAGAAAAGGAAGAATAAAAAGACAAAAAATAAAATAAATAAAAAGACGAGGAAGACGAAGAAGAAAAAGAAGATAACGAAGAAGAAGAAGAAAAATAAGAAGATGACGAAGGAGAAGACGAAAACGAAGAAAACGAAGAAGAAGACGAAGAACAAGAAGAGGAAAGGAAGAAGAAGAAAAAGAAGAAGAAAGGAAGAAGAAGACGAAGAAGAAAACACGAAGAAGAAGACGAAAAAGAAGAAGAATAAGAAAGGAAAAAGAAGAAAAAGAAGAAGACGACGAAGAAAAAAATGAAAAAGAAGAAGAAGAAAGGGAGAAGAAGACGACGAAGAAGAAGAAGACGACGACGACAAAGAAGAAGAAGAAGAAGAAAGAAGCTGAAAAAGAAGAAGAAGAAAAAGAAGAAGACGAAGAAAATGAAGAAGAAGAAGAAAGAAAGAAGAAGATGAAGAAGAAGACGAAAAAGAAGAATAAGAAAAAGAAAGGAAGAAGAAAAAGAAAAAGAAGAAAGGAAGAAGAAGAAGAAGAAGAAAAAGAAGAAAGGAAGATGAAGAAGAAGAAAGGAAGAAAAAACGAAGAAGACGAAAAAGAAGAATAAGAATAAGAAAGGAAGAAGAAGACGAAGAAGAAGATGATGAAGAAGAAGAAGAAGAAAGGAAAAAGAAGAAGAAAAAGAAGAAGAAGAAAAAGAAAAAGAAGAAGAATATATAAATAAAAAAAACAATAAATCCCTCAAAGGAAAGAAAAAAAAACTATTGCTACTACTACAGCAACAACAATAACAAATACAAATTCAATAATAATGTAGGTGAAAGATGAAGTAAATTCGCATCGTGTCATGCTTTTCTTAATTTAATTGGCAAGACATTTCTACATTAAATAGAAAACTTCTACGGAAGTTCAAGTCTCGTCAGAATCAATTGCTTTGTCTAGAAGAAGTAAAATTTGTTTCATAAGACAATGATTCCGAAAAGAAAAACTTAAAGAAAAGCAGAAACTTATCTTCCCTCAACCACACACACAAAAAAAGAAAACAAAAATAAAACACATATTTCATTTATATTTTTCTTGTGTGCAAAAAAAAAAGTCTGTGACATTTCAGTTCACTCTATGCACCGATTCTAGTCATAAGGATACACAAATGGCATTTTACTGATGGCTGATTCCGAAGGAAAACTCGACATCTTAGACAATTTAGTAAAAGAAAAAGAAAAGAAATGACTCACAGAATGTATGATTTTTTTAAATCGTGTCTAAGCTACAAGCTTCGAATTAGAGTCAAACAGGTAGAGAATGATTTTGTATTGCACTGTTATTGGTCGTCTTGTTTCAATTGAGTCAAAATCGGAACTACCCATCCCAGGGATCGAACTGTGGATTAATTACAGAGTTCAATTAGTGTAGATTTATTATTATCATCATCAACTTGACGAGGGCGTAGAGCGCCGAAAATTCGTTCACAACTTCACTGACAGCTAAGGGATCGACAACACTCGACAAATAACCAAATAAATTACCAGTAGTACAAAACCAGTGTCATTAAGTAGTATTAAGGCCAGAAGAAAGTGAAATTAAATAGTTACAGGCACTAACACACTAACCTGCTCCCATTCTATCAAACACTCTTCCCATCTGCCCAACCCTCATCCTCGCTATCCTTACTCATCTGTCACCTTCCTCCTGACATGTGTCTAACCACTCCTTCTCTTTACCTTACCCTATGTAGCCCCATGCGCAATAGTGGCAGTGGAATGCCTTGCTTGGGGTGAGATGATTAAAAAAAAACTGTAGAAGACAAGATGAACAATAAAAAATAAAATTAAAAAAATACGAAAGAAGAACGACCCTTTCAGGATCATCTGTGAAATTTATTTCACTTTTATAATTTAAAAATGAAGATGAAAATATATTGGAGACTAAAATAATTATAGACTGCGAAAAGGGAGGAACAGGAAAAAAAAAAGAATTGTGGGAATTATTTTTCCTTTAATAATATGAAGTCTAAGGAGGCACTCTCTCTGTTTACAGAGAGACGGCCTCCTGAACCTAATATACAGTGACTCCAATACCAGCAAATGAAATAACGATTGCGTACCTGACAGAATAGAAAACCAATCCACACTAAAGTCAATCACACAATCTCTGGTATTTATCAAATGTTGAATAATAGCTGACCCGGATGTATTCACTAGCTGGCTCATACGGGCATCCGGATTAAGAAATTTAGATGGGACATGCTGCTTAATCCTACAGTCCAAGCGCTACGAAGCCCTTCCTATGTAGTTGCTACCGCAACAATATATATATATATATATATATATATATATATATATATATATATATATATATAAAGTAAAATAAATTTTCAAAATTCAAAAATGTTGTATGAACATTTCAACATAAAATCCCTAAGAGAGAATTTACGTCTCCTCAGCAGCGTCCGTCTTTCAAAATGGAAATAAAAAAAAGAAGAATAGAGAGAGAGGGAGAGAGAGAGAGAGAGAGAGAGAGAGAGAGAGAGAAAGATAGAAAAAAGTTAAAAAAAAATTAAAATTAAAATTAAAATAAAAAATAAAAAAAAACAACTAGCATGGAACAGGCTTGCCTCCCTGAGAGTAAAACACTACGCCTCCTTGGCCTTACACTCTCGGCAGACCTCAAATGGAATGACTATATCGAATCCATTGTTAAGTCCGCTGCTATGAAGGTCGGTTCTCTGTGCAGGGCCCGGAAATTTTTCCCGTCTGAATCTACCCTGCACATATAAAAATCTACCATCCGCCCGTGTATTGAATACTGCTGCCACATCTGGTCGGGTGCCCCTGCTACTCTCTTCGGGCTTCTTGACAAAATACAACGGAGAATCTGTAACGTGATCGATCCTGTCTTGGCGGACCGGCTGTAACCACTCTCTCACCAGCGTGACGTGGCTTCCCTGTGCCTCTTCTACAAGTACTTTCACGGCCTCTGCTCCGATGAACTTAGGTCATTGGTGCCGCCTAGGTACTAATTTACACGAGATACTAGATTAGCAACTAGGTCCCACCCTTTTACAGTGAAACAGATAAGATGTAACCGTAATTTCTACTCTAACGGCTTCTTTTCTCGCGCTTCCCGCCTGTGGAATTCCCTTCCACATGCCTGTTTCCCCGACGGCTACAATGTCCAGGAGTTTTAATGTAATGTCAATAGACACCTCCTAACACACTAACACGTACCCATTCTCTCAAACACTCTCACTATCTAACCAACCCTCATTCTCGGTACCCTTACCCGTCTATCACCCTCCTTCTGACATTTCCTATATCTAACCATCCTTTCTCATCACTTCCCCAACCCTATGTAACCCCCTGCGCTATTGTGGCAGTGGAATGCCTTGCTCGGGGTGAAACGATTAAAAAACAAAACAAAAAAACAAAAAAACAAAACAAAACAAAAAAAACTCTATCTAAAAGTTAAAATCTAAAATCTAAAATTAGATATGAATTACTTCCGGATTTTTTTGTAACGTAAATTTCTCAAATCTTAACCGGCTTTTTTTATTTTTAATTTTAATTTTAATTTTTTTTACCTCTTTTTTTTTACCTTTTTTCTATCTTTTTTTTCTCTCCCTCTTTTTATTCTTATTTTTTTATTTCCATTTTGAAAGACGGACGCGTTGCTGAGGAGACGTAAATTCTCGCTTAGGTATTTTATGCCGAAATGTTCATACAACATTTTTTTTTGAATTTTGAAAATTTATTTTACTTTATATTAGCTCTGTAATTTTAATTACATTGAGCTCTCCTCCTGTATGATTTTTTCATATTTCAAATTTAAGAAAAAATACATCATTGCATCAGTTCGGAGAATACACACACATTCATACGCCACATATAATCAAAGAGCACGCGTAAGAACAGATGTCAACTTAAAGATATATTATGCAAGTCATTTAGACTGCTGATTTGGAAAGTAAAAAATGGGATAGGTGAGAGAGAGAGAGAGAGAGAGAGAGAGAGAGAGAGAGAGAGAGCGTTAAAGAGAAAGGGTAAGTATCTTAAAGCGTAAACGAAAAGGGAAAGAAGAAAGAAGAGAGGAATAAATTTAAATTTGAAAGAATAGATGATAGAAGAAAATGAAATTGGATTCTTCTATATCTACAACGCATGCTTATATATATATATATATATATATATATATATATATATATATATATATATATTGTCATCCACAGACTGATCTGTTTCGCCGTATCACAGCTCATCAGTACGGTTAGACTCCGATTGCTTTTTTACCCAGGATTGAAACCCGACCGAAATGGCGTCAGTCGGCGACTCTACCATAGTTAGTTTTTGTAGTTTTTGGTCATAATTAAACCAGTTGTATAAAAAGTGTTCAATACATTTATATTGTAGAATTTATGTAAAATGAGTTCTTTCCACAACCTAGGTTTCAACCTTTCGGTATCTTCAGGCAATTTATAATAAATGATTTCCGTTTTTCAAACGTACGAACAGCGATATTTTTTCAAAAGCTCGGTTGGAATTTCTAACCAACCGAAAACTTTAAAAAATTAGGGAAGAGTTATTCAAGTAACTTACAACCCTTTCATCCATGTTTCTATGATCCTTGGATGTATTTAGAGGCTTGATTGCATCTAGACATAGTTTCTGGTCTTTCATTTAGTAATTTTCTTTTTTTTCTTGGAAGAACATAATAGCTAAATTTTCTGCCTGACACACTCTGCATATATCGCCAGCGTTTTATGGCTTAGGTATTTTCACCATACTCCAAGTTATATCTGTTTTTTTTCTATTTTTCAATTTTAATTTCCACACGTGGCTAGCCATCATGGTACAAATTTTCCAGCTTAAATATATATTAAGTATGATTATTCCTACATTTTATTGGAACCTAGGTTGCGGAAATAACACATTTCCAAATTATATATATATATATATATATATATATATATATATATACTAGGAATATCGTTTCTTATGTCTTTGTCTATGGGTGTATGAAATTTGATTAAAATCGGACCACTCCTTCTACAGCCCGATTTTTTCGATTATCGATTTTCAATATTTATCGGGGGTGCCTCGACATAAAACCTAGCAAATAACACTCGCAGACGCTTATAGTGCAACTGTGTAAATTTTCAAGAAAATCGGTTCAGCCGTTTCGGAGTCTATAGGTAACGGACACACACACACACACACACACAAACACATGCACACATACACACACAGACAAAGTTCCATTTCTAAATAAGTTTATATATATATATATATATTCGATTCTACCTCTAAGCTATTGGCGCTCGGAGGCAGACCTTTAACTTGTGATGTATCATACATATCATTTCTGAATGAGCGATGCAATGGCCTAAAGTTTGCTCTCTCACTGTTTGGTATTGACACCAGTCTTCACGTATTCGCTTTTATATTTACATATATTCAAGCTCCAGTATTTGTCTATATTTCTGAGATGAGATAGTATTTACAGCATTTACATTATTCGCTCTATTGTCGTCACCTTTGTTGCCATTTGTACGACGTTTAATAATAGATCATTCTATTTGTCTATATTTCCGAAATGAGGTAGTATTTATAGTATTTACATTATTTAGACTATTGTCCTCATCTTTGTTGCCATTTGTACGACGTTTCGGCCGTTGTATGCTCCGGTCTTCCTCGGGTGCCAGGAATGATATGCCTCAGCGATTATCATAAAGGATTCGGTTCGAAATTCTAAGCACCTGAAAAAGGCCGGGGTGTACAACGACCAAAAAAATGGTAACAAAGATGAGGATAATAGTTCGAATAATGTAAATACTGTAAATACTACCTCATCTCAGAAATATAGACAAATAGAATGATCTATTATTAAACGTCGTACAAATGGCAACAAAGATGAGGACAATGGTCCGAATAATGTAAATACTGTAAATACTACCTCATCTCAGACAAATAGAATGATCTATTATTAAACGTTGTACAAATGGCAACAAAGATGAGGACAATAGTCCGAATAATGTAAATAATGTAAATATTACCTCATCTTAGAAATATAGACAAGTAGAATGATCTATTATTAAACGTCGTACAAATGGCAACCAAGATGAGGACAATAGTCCGAATAATGTAAATACTGTAAATACTACCTCATCTCAGAAATATAGACAAATAGAATGATCTATTATTAAACGTCGTACAAATGGCAACAAAGATGAGGATAATAGTCCGAATAATGTAAATACTGTATTCTAACTCTAATTTTGAGAAATTTTACGCCTAAATATTGCATTCTTGAAACAGTATTTTATTATATATATATAGATATAGTATATCGAGGCAGCAAGTAACTTTCTAAACATATGCTGTTAAATATAATAGACAATGAATGTCTATTATGTCTAATCATGAGCCGTTCTAAACGTCGTATTTTGGCTTTCATTTCAGTTGAAAATAAAGACAAAAATTCTCCAACATTTGGATAATTATTTATTGATTTTCTTCTAAGCTTTCGGCTCACATCATGTTGTCATTTCGCGCTATCCCGCGGTGTGACGTCATAAAACCGCATAGACAATTTAAGAACTGCGTTTATTATTTTTGGTAACTATTGCCGTTGCCAAGCGGAGTTTTATGTCAACACAAAATAAAATCGTCGGTGATGGTGGATGTTATAACATTTCAGTTTAAACAACCTCTCTGAAGATGGCTCATGTGAGCCGAAAGCTTAGAAGAAAATCAATAAATAATTATCCTAATATTGGAGAATTTTTGTCTTTATTTTCAACTGAAATTAAAGCAAAAATACGACGTTTAGAACGGCTCATGATTAAACATAATAGACATTCATTGTCTCTTATATTTAACAGCATATGTTTAGAATATATATATATATATATATATATATATATATATATATATATATATATATATGGCGTTAAAGACAAAGTATTTTGTTAATATAATCAGCCATGCCAAATTTTAAAATATAAACACTAGTCGGCAGATTTCGTACCCTCTTTTCAGAACTGTAAATGGGGAAAAAATATGAAAAAAGAAACATCTGTTATGGGTGAAATGAATGAACGGAAGGGGAAAATTATTTTTATTTCTGATAAAACTTACTAAAGTTAATAAAATTTTGTACCATTAAAATTAAGTTTATATATATATATATATATATATATATATATATATATTATAAATTATATTTTAGAACATGTACATAATTTCTTCTATATATGTCCTCTTCCCTACAATCAAATGTTTGTTTCAGTGTTTGGATTTAACTTCTTCAGGGAAAAAAAAAAAAAAAAAAAAAAAAATTTTTTTTGTTTTTTTTCCCCCTGAGGAAGTGTTTAAATCCAAACACTGAAACAACCATATGATTGTAGGGAAGAGGACATATATAGAAGAAATTATGTACATGTTCTAAAACATAATTTATAATAAATATTCACTGCTCTGTACATCATATATAGAGCAGTGTTTTAAATTAATGTTTTGGACGGAAAAATCTTTTCTTTTTACTCTCCTCATTCTATACTCACTCGGATATATATATATATATATATATATATATGTACGCTCTCGGACGCCGATTGAGCACTACGGAGGAATAGTAGACTTTGAAAAAATAATAGCTACTCACGCATCTGCTCATCGTTCATTCACTAATGAATTTGAACACTCTCAGCTACTGGCGTGTGTTTACACAATGTAAACCCAAGCCAGTAGCTTAGTTGAAGAATCGCCGACTGATGTCAGTACGGTTGGGTTTCAATCTTGCACTCACTTACGCACAAATACCCTTGGGAAAGGAATTAATCTGTCTCTTCACTCCAGTTATGGGTTAAATAATAGGACAGATTGGGTTCTATAGCCTTGGCTGGTAACCAGTCTACCGACTCTATTGGACGTTACCCTTGTTTAAATTAGTGAATGCTGTCAAAATCCTTGCCTTAAGTTCATCTTTGCTGTTAGAAAGTGTTTTTTTTTTGGTCTCTCGCTCAGCTGCGTCCCTCACATGATAATCAAGAGAGTTGCAATCTGGGGAGTTAGATGGCCAGATGAACATAAGCCAGAACAGTAACAAGGATGTTCTTTTCATATTTTATTAGTACAATGCAACTGAAAACTGTGTTATCTTTCGTTCGGATGTGGGCAATCATGGCCGTTGCTTTCTATTCTTTGTCGATCTCCTTAATCTCCCTCTTTGTCCTTTATCCGTTATCATTTTTACTTGTTTGTTAGCTAAATTTATCGTTGTTTAGCTTGCTTCCGCTTGCTCCGTATGTCTTTGTAGCAGTGACTTGCCTCGGCGACATAAATGGGCCAGAATCTGGTGTATGTTTTGTAAGGGAGTGTGGCGACGGGGAATTGGCGAGCGTTGGTCAGATGGACAATCGGACAGCACTTCGTGGTAAATAAAATTGGTGTCGCTTGTAGCTGTTCATATTTGCTGTGCTGAGCGCTCATTGGCTGGGAGGTAGCCAGGTCGAGTGGATAAAACGTGGTATGCTCATTTTGAGGTGGGTGGTTGTTATTCAAACCGTCGTTCGCATGAGAATAGCGTTTCGGAGATCAAGACAAGACGTTGGAATTTGGCGTACCTGTTTGGAATACTTTCCTGTGGTTGCTTTTTACCAATACATATTTTTTTTCTCTTTTTGCAACAGTCTTGCAAGTGTCACATTCTCAAAGTCCATTTTCTCAAAATATATCCTAGAAATTTCAATTGTCACTTACTAAGCGCAAGTTACCTTTTTATTCCCATATTTCTTAAAACTGTTTGGTTGCTAACATATTTTCGTTTATGATATCTCAGCATCTTTTTCTGGAACAACAACTCTGTTACCTCAACAATGTTCATTTGTGATATGTCCCGAAAAGGGATATATATATATATATATATATATATATATATATATATATATATATATCATTCGAGGTAGTTAAGTGGTTTTAGGCAAATGTAACCGGGTAGGACAATCTAGTACGTAGACGTAATGGACGGTACTCGTCGTATGCAGTATCCTGAGACGTGGGCGTAGTCAATAGTCGGAGATCAATAATCGTAAATCTCTAGTCGAAGACCTGTAGACCTCTAGTGGTATTTCTCTCGTGGTAGATCTTTAGTGGTAGACCAATAGACCTTTAGTGGTAGACCTCTAATGATATAGACCAATAGACTTCTAATAGCAGATCTCTAGTGGTAGACTAATAGACCTCTAGTGGTAGATCTCGTGGTAGATCCCTAATCGTAGACAAAGACCTCTAGAAGTGATAAGATCATTGTTGAAAGACCAATAGACCTCTAGTGGTAGATCATTATTGAAAGACCAATAGACCACTAGTGGTAGATCATTATTGAAGACCAATAGACCTCTAGTGGTAGATCATTATTGAAAGATCAATGAACCACTGCCTAGTGGTAGATCATTATTGAAAGACCAGCCGGAGCCTCTAGTGGTAGATCATTATTGAAAGATCAATAGACCTCTAGTGGTAGATCATTGAAAGACAATAGACCTCTAGTGGTAGATCATTATTGAAAGATCAATAGACCATAGTGGTGAATCATTATTGAAAGACCAATAGACTACACACTAGTGGTAGATCATTATTGAAAGATCAATAAAACTCCTAGTGGTAGATCATTATTGAAAGACCAATATAGACCACTAGTGGTAGATCATTATTGAAAGATAATGAATACTCTGGTGGTAGATCCATTATTGAAAAGATCAATAGACTGTCTAGTGGTAGATCATTATTGAAAGACCAATAGACCACCCAGAGGTAGTGGAGTCATTGTTGAAAAGATCAATAGACCTCTAGTGGTAGATCATTGTTGAAAGACCAATAGACCTCTAGTGGTAGATCTGGTATTGAAGAAGATCAATAGACCATAGTGGTAGATCATTATTAAGAAGAAGATCAATAGACCTCTAGTGGTAGATCATTGTTGAAAGACCAGCAGACCACTAGTGGTGAATCATTATTGAAAGATCAATAGACCTCCGTGGTAGATCATTATTGAAAGACCAATGAATACTAATTGGTAGATCATTAGAAGATCAATAGACCTCTGAAGTGGTAGATCATTATTGAAAGACCAATAGACCACTAGTGGTAGATCATTATTGAAAGATCAATAGACCTCTAGTGGTAGATCATTATTGAAAGACCAATAGACTATAGTGGTAGATCATTATTGAAGAGATCCAATGGACACTGGTGGTGAATTGTTCATTGAAGAAGATCAATAGACCTCTAGTGGTAGATCATTATTGAAAGACCAGCCAGGGCCACTAGTGGTAGAATCATTTGTGAAAGATCAATAGACCTTTGGTGGTAGATCATTATTGAAAGATCAATGAGCCTCTAGGTAGTAGATCATTATTGAAAAGACCAATAGACCACTGATGGTAGATCATTGTATTGAAGATCAGTAGACCTCTAGTGGTAGTTCATTATTGAAAGACCAATAGACCACTAGTGGTAGATCATTATTGAAAGATCAATAGACCTCTAGTGGTAGATCATTATTGAAAGACCAATAGACCTCTAGTGGTAGATCATTATTGAAAGATCAATAGACCTCTAGTGGTAGATCTAGTGGTAGATCCCTTATGGGAGACCAATAGACCTCTAGTGGTAAATCTCTATTGGAAGACAAATAGAGCTCTAGTGGTAGATCTCTGGACGTCCTCGCCTTAGTCAATATTTATGGCTGACACTAACCAATCACATTCCAGTCAGGGTGAACCAAGGTGTATACATATTCATTACCTATTCATTACATCAATTTGTGAGAAAATTGTCCAGCATTTACTGCCATATAGCATTTCAGCACTCTTTTTTTTTGTTTCTAACAAAATGTTTCTGTATATTTTCAATGTATTGTTTAGTTTTTGGAAGGCAGTTTTCGATATTCCAGTGCGACTTCTGATTTCTGTGTTGCGTTTTCCATCGTTTATCAAAACAATCCACGGCTATTTAAATATCGGAACTTACTTAAGTATGAAAAAATAAAAAAGTCTATAAAAGAAGAAGTCGTCTCCCACGTGGACTTATTTATCCTAGACAGCAAAGCGATCGTAAGAGAACTTGTAGTCCTACAAGAATTTATATATTAACACTGCGTTGATGTCAGACAGAAAAAAAACGATAGGAACTCTTAGACAAGTAAGCGAGAAGAAAGAGCTAACAATAAAATCTAAAACAATATGGTTTCTAGCAAAGGAGACAGCCTATGATATTAAACTCGTTGGGTTAACGTTCTCAACGGACATGACGAAGAAAGACTATATTGAATCCATTACGATGTCAGCTGCTAAGAAAGTTGGTTCAATGCAACGTGCGAGAAAATATTTCTCGCCAAAATTTATCTTACATATCTGTAACTCTACCATTTTCTATGCTTCAAATATTGATGTCAGATATGGTCCGATGTCCCTTCTCTTTACATTGAACTCCTTGATAATATTATTGGTCCTGATCTGGTGGCTCGGCTTCAGTCACTTACTCACCGTTGTAAGTTTGCATGTTCGTGTCTTTTCTATAAATACTTTCATGGCAAATTGTTCGAATGAGCTCTTCACTATAGTTTGAATTTGTATTTGAGTTTTGTTTAACGGCACATCAACACCTCTGTGGGTTATTTAATGCCAAAAAAGCGGTTTTAAGGTATTTTTTTTGATGTTCGGTTACAGTGAGAAGGTTCATTTAGTCAGATTTTGATGAAAATCTTTTGTTTTTATTCTTTTTTTATTTTAGAAAACTGAAGAAGTCTTCTACTTTTGTATTCAAAAATGTTTTGCTGAGAATAATTTTGAGTTTTGCTTAACGGCACATCAACACCTCTGTGGGTTATCTAACACCAAAAAAAGAAGGGGTTTTAAGGTATTTTTAAAAATCTTCGGTTATAATAAGAAGGTTAATTTAGTCAAATTTCACTGAAAATTTTGTTTTTATTCTTTTTTATTTTTGAAAACTGAAAATGTATTCTAGTTTTGTATTAAAAATGTTTTGCTGAGAATTCTTTTCTTACAAAAATGTGTTATGGTAATAATTTTTTCTTCAAAAATGTATATTTTGCTATAAAAGTCTATTTTTATGTATATATTTCTATAAAACTGTATATTTTTATACTTTCATAGTGTTTTGACCTCAGTTTGGGAGTTAACTATTTGCCCATAGATGGGACTCTAACAGATGTTATCACTCCGGGTCATGGTGGATATGGGACTAACAGCAAGTTAGTGGTGATTCCCTGCTCCTCACAACCTCTCAACCAGAGGCCTTGCTGCCGGATGCAGTTTACCGTCATGCCCAGGACCATTCATTATGGTGCCTCGACATTATGACTTTAAGCGCAGTACTAGAATGGCATCAAGATTTCACCAATTTACCCTTGAGATTACGAAATGTAGCCGTAAGTTCTATGCTAACAGTTTCTTTTCTCGCACTTGTCGCTTGTGGAACTCCCTTCCGGCTCCATGCATCCCTGCCAATTTTGAGCTGGAAAGATTTAAATGCAATGTCAATTGATATTTACTCTCCTCCTGATTACTTGTTTCTATTTCCGTTTATTATTAATGTTTCTGTTCCTAATTCGTTCTCATCCTGTAACCCCTGGTGTCTTAGTGGCTTTACTGAAGAAATACAAATATTTAACTGTTCTTTATTTCACTCTATATCCTGCTGGTGTCAGTTTGAATTGATGCTTTTTTTCCCAAAATGTTAAGATGAAACAGAATCATAAATAAATCTGGCTTCTATAGCAATAAAGAAGGTGTCAGTTTCAATTAATGCCAGGAATTTATGGGGCGAAGCTCCAAAAACTGAATCACATATTTCATTATTACACACACCGACTTATACACAACTAGCAGTATAGCCCGGCGTTGCTAGGGTGTAATGAAAGCTTTAAATCTAATCCATGGTCCTGGAGCTCAGACTCTTTGGCCGTTGGCACGAAAGACTAAAAAGCAATAGTTGTTTCCAGTTAAAGCAAAACCGTGAACTGAAAGAAAAATGAATGGGTATAAGTCAAATTTTGATTTCATTGTATCGATATCAAATAAGTTTTTTTCGTCGTAAACTGAATTTTGAAGGCTAAATACGTCCTCTGAGTAAATGGTATCAAAAACTAAAATAAAAGGGCTGAAAAAAATACAGACATACAGGCAGATAAACAGACACACACACAAATACCTTGCTTTATATATATATATATATATATATATATATATATATGGTACTGTCTTAACCACTCCACCATGAATAGCCTCTTGATCAGACGAGGTTTTTATCATGCTTATATAACACAATTTTCGATCCATCGTAAACAAACCATATCTGCTCTGAAATGTATCGTAATGTCAAACGAATGTAAACATGTTACGGAAATTAACGAATTTTAACGAAACTTGGTTATAAGCAACCGACAATTTGTAATGAATTATTTTCAACATTATTTTTACCGATACTCGTATTTAAGTAGATATTCTGTTTTTAATTAAACAGTATTTTATATTTGTATCTACCGGCCTGATTATTTTACGATAAATTTTATTGCGAAAATGTGTGCTATTACTTAAAAACAGAATATCTACTTAAATACGAGTATCGGTAAAAATAATGTTCAAAATAATTCATTACAAACTGTCGGTTGCTTATAACCAAGTTTCGTTAAAATTCGTTAATTTCCGTAACATGTTTACCTTTGTTTGACATGACGATACATTTCAGAGCAGATATGGTTTGTTTACGATGGATCGAAAATTGTGTTATATATATATATATATATATATATATATATATATATATATATATATATATATATATTATCGATTTTCTGCACTATTGTAAGAACTGCAACCTTGAAACTTCTGAATATCGTTTCTTATGTCTTTGTCTATGAGTGTATGAAATTTGATTAAAATCGGACCACTCCTTTTATAACCCGAATTTTTCGATTATCGATTTTCCATATTTATCGGGGGTACCGCGACACAAAACCTAGCTAAGAACACTCGCAGACGCTTATCGTACAACTGTGTAAATTTTCAAGAAAATCGGTTCAGCCGTTTCGGAGTCTATAGGTAACGGACACACACACACACACACACACACACACACACACACACACACACACACACAGACAAAGTTCCATTTATAAATAAATTTAGATTTCTTCGATTAATGCGTTTTCGATTAATGCGCTAAAATTTTCATAGACCAAAATTCGATTAGTAAATACATAAGGTTGTGCATTGTGGTGCAGTGGGTAAGGGTTCGGAACGAGAAATCGGAAAGCCGAGTTCGAATTCCAGTTGAATTCACTTACGCAAAAATACCCTTGAGAAAGGTATTAATCTGTCTCTCTTCCCTCCAGTTATGCAGAAAGCAATGGCAACCTACTGCAGGATAATCTGCCCATTCAGTCGTGTCTCTTTGGAGACATGATCACCCAAACTTGTATCACGTATGTCCCTTAACTGATTGACTAAATATATTAGTTGAAAACATGATTAAGACTTCTGCTCGTCAAAATGTGGGGGATCAGTTTTATATTATTATGAAGTAATAAACTGATCCCCCACTAATTAATACTTAATAATATAATGCATCTGTTCCTTCTCTAGCTATGAGTCAAATAATAGGACAGATTGGGTTCTATAGCTTTGGCTGTCAACCAGTCTACCGCAGAAAGCAATGGCAACCTACTGCGGGATAATCCTCTGCCCAGTCAGTCATATCTCTTTCGAGACATGATCGTCCAAAGCGTGGATCACGTATGTCACAACTGATTGACTAAATATATTAGTTGAAAACATGATTAAGGCTTCTGATAGGCATAAAGTAGGGGACCAGTTTTATATTGTTATGAAGTAATAAACTGATCCCCCACTAAATACTACTTAGTAATATAATACTTTTCTATTAATAGTATAATACATCTCTTCCCCTCTAGCTATGAGTCAAATAATAGGACAGATTTCAGTTCTATAGCCTTGGCTGGCAATCAGTCTACCGCAGAAAGCAATAGCAACCTTCTGCGGGATAATCTTCTTCCCAGTTAGTCATGTCTCTTTCGAGACATGATCGCCTAAAGCGTGTATCACGTATGTCACTAAACTGACTCACATCTCACATACATAATAATGTACATTTCTATTTGCTGATTACTAACGCTCTTAATTTTATATATGTTCTGTTATTCTAATACACTGGTTGAACCTACCTTTTTTCTGTCTTTTTCACTGACTCAAAATGTCCACAACAACTTGGTGAAGAAGATTTCGCCACAATAGAAACATTTTTCATGTTAACCGTAGTAATTAAAACTTTTTTATAGTCACCGATTAATCAAAAATTTTCTAAGATTGAAAAAATAGAAAAGTGATAATTATTTTCGACGTTATCTAACAGTAGTGTTTAAAAAATGGAAGCTTATTAATAGATCATTTTTATAATATAAGCCGATAATGAAAATACGTATATGAATATGACTAAAAGTTTTTGAATATTTTGATTTTTTTCCATGTCTATTTTTAAGGTCTTAAATGGAAATTTATGATTTTTGTTACAAATAATGGACGATTTAATTAGATCAAGAAATTTACATTTATTAAAAAATCTCAAAATCTAAAAGATGGAAAGATTATAAATACAATTTTCAGGTTAAAATGGTTAGGATATATTTGGAACATTTCCAAAAATAGAAAATATACACAATACAAAGGTTTTATATTGGATTTCAATATTTACCTCCCCGCCAACATAAAAAAGATGACAAAGAAGGAATTAGAAGAATTTTCAGTGTCAGTGAAGAATTTAAAGGAAAATGAAGCAGACCCTGATGAAATCGAAATGGCAATTTCTCATTATATGAAGAACAGAAGAATACCATGCGCCAAACCAGTCTAAAACGATTAATAAATATTCTCCGTTCTCTGGTTATCGGAATTGATAGTCAGGGAACAGAGTTCCATTTCTTATTGGGTCTCTAATATTTACTGACGCGCAAATAACTTTTGGAAAAGTATGAATCCACCTCCTTTCCCTCCAGCCATGGGTTAATTAGTAATTCTTGTATCAATTATTATATTATATCAAAATAAAAAAAATTACAATCTAAAAATATCTTCTGGCTTTAAATAACCTGCAAAAGGTCATAGAAAATAAATCAATCAATGAAATACTGATTATCTACACAGTCATGTCTACTAGATTTATTTACATTATCTGGTTATATAAATGTAAAGAAACTACTGTGGCCACAAAGTGAGGGATCTGTTTATGTATTGTTTTTATATAGAATTGATCCCCCATTTCATATCCACATAAGAATTTCCTGTTTGCTTGTCACATTCTGATTAGATATGACTCCACCTTCTCTCCCCCAGCTATGTGTTAATTAGTAAGACTTTGTATCACCAAGTCATTGTTATCTAAAAAATAAAAAATTGTTACAATCTAAAAATATTTTCTGGCTTTAAATAACCTACAAAGGGTTGATAAGTCATACAAAAAGCATCAATCAATGAAATACTGATAATCTACAGGCCATGACTTTTAGATTTATTTACATTCTCTGGAATATAATTGCATAGAAACTAACGTGACCACAAATTGAGGGATCAGTTCATATACAGATTTTCATATGGAATTGATCCCCACTTTATATACACATTATAATTTCTTGTTTGTTGATAAGCCGTAGGAAAAAAGTCAATCAATCAATGAAATACTGATTTGCTACACTGCCATGTCTTTTAGATTTATTTACATTCTCTGTAATATGAACGTATAGAAACTAGCGTGACCACAAAGTGAGGGATCAGTTCATACATTGATTGTTATATGAAATTGATCCCCCACTTTATATACACATTATAATTTCTTATCTGTTGATAAGCTGTAGAAAACGAATCAATCAATCAATGAAATACTGGATAGCTAAACAGGCATGTCTTTTCGATTTATTTACATTCTCTGGAATATAAATGCGGCCATAAAGTGAGGGATAAATTTATATAATAATCATTACATAGAATTGATCCCTTACTTTATACCCAGATTATATTTTCTTGCTTATTTATCAAATTCTGATCAGGTATGAATCCTCATCTCCTACTCCCCAGATATGGATTAATTAGTAAGACGTACCACTAAATCAGTATCATTTCCTCATCAAAAAAATTCTTACAATCTAAAAAATATATTTTTTGGCATTAAATAACCTGCAAAGGGTCGATAAACCGTAGAAAATGAATCAGTCGGTCACAATGATCTTGCTTACTGCATGAGAAAATTAAACCTTTCCTTAAGTTTTTATTTTTTTACTTATTATTGTAAATTAACAACATTTTCTGAATCTCCCCAGCAGAAATGAAGGTGCATTTATTTATTTATTTTCGTATTCGTCTAAATGCGCATCTACTAGAGCAAGTTCCAATAAGGCAGACATATTTAACAGCCAATATCGAAAACACCTACTTTCAATATATAGGTTCCCGGAAGGAGTAGTCTCCAATATTCGCCGTATTTCGAAGAACGGAAGCTGACATATCTGTCTCCTATATTGAGTCTGGCATTAGCAATAGGTCGCCTTCTTTCATCCATTATAAGTCCTTTAACGCCTACAGGAAGAGAAGAAGAAAAAAGAAATAGAAATGGCATGATAAATATGCTCCCCTCCCCCCCCCCCAAAAAAAAAAAAAGAAAAGAAAAAATACAACGCTGAGAAAATTTTAATCTTGGCAAAGATATCAAAGATGGCGGCTAAATTGGTGAAATAGCGCGGAAATGTAAAAATGGCGGCAAAGATGAAAATCGGGCAACAATAAATAAATAAATAAATAAATAAATAATCGTTAAAATGGTAGTTTGGAAAAAGATTCGAAGAATAGAAACTTAAATGTATAAAACGAAAAGCAAAATAATCGATTGAAGGAAATGAAAATAAATAAATAAATAAATAAATAAAGAAGCTTAAAAAGAAAAGAAAAATGTCTATTTTAAGCGAAACAAAACAATATAAACTTTCACAATGTATCAAAACAATTTTTCAACATATCTCCATATTATGAGAATTTCAAATGCAGAAAATAATTTCACAATAGTCGAAGTGTCTTCTTATTTTCATTCCTGCAAAAAAAAAAAAAAAAAAGAAAGAAATACCTCGTCGACCAATAAATGAATAAGAATTTAATCACAAACAATAATAAGAAATAAAACGCAAGGGTATATCGGAAGCTGGCCGAAAAAGATTCTAAAACTTATTCGATTGAGTAGCAACAGTTACGGACGGAGAACTTAGCAAATGACAGTCAAGACTGGGGTTCCCAATATTTTCCTGTATCATCACTCACTTTGAGATCGAAAAATGTTCCACCGCCCACTGTATAGTGAATATTCAGAAGCATACACTGATGGGAAAATTATGTTTTGACAGACAATTTTCGTGATTTGACAAATTTCGCACTGGGATAATAAAAGTAAAGACATTTTTATATTAAAAAATTATCCTGAGGTCATTTATTAATTTGAATTGGTAACGTTGTTCTTGATCTCTTATCTGGTTTATATCCGAAAAAATGTTAGTTTCGATGTTTGAATGTTCAGAAAACTATAATAAAAAATACAAAAAATATTCATTGTTTGCAAAGATATTTATATTTTATTTAGGAATATGACCCAGGGATTCCCATAAAGTCTAATGATGTTTAATATATACGGGTTTTGAATATTTTTTCATACACCAGATGTTAAAATACCATTTAAATACTTAAAATCTTATATTCCTCATCACAGTTTTCAATCGCCTATTATTTTTTGTTCAGTAACTCATTGCCCAATTTCACCGGTTGGCGACATCGGTCACCGGTTGGCGACATCGGTCACCGGTTGGCGACATCGCTCAACTCGAGAAACCCTGGTCTAGACCGTGAAAACAAGTGGAACCAACAAAGATCAAATCGTCTTTTACGTTTATTTGGGATTTAGACATCGAGACCTACTGTCATATTCTGGCAAGAAATCTATTCCCTGATAATTGTAAAAAAAAAACAAAAAAAAAAACGCTGATAGACAATAGACATGGATTTATCGGGAGGTGGATGGGGGGGAAAAACTTTTGGAAATTAATGCCAGGAATTTCCGTTGGAAGAAAACAATATGGTAAATGGAAGTAAAGGTAGCACCCATAATAATGGACGCGTTTGGTTGGTTGGTTGTTTTGTTTTTATGGCAAATCAACCTCGGCGGGTCATTTACTGCCAACTAAATTTTATTTATTTATTGCTGGTAATACCTTTTTCTTTCAACAATTTATTGTTGTTTTTTTTATATAAATTTTATGTCTAGTAATACTTTTTGTTTCGAGTATAAAGATTCATTGGGATTTGCTTTTAAGGGGAGGGTTCCCAAGTCCTAGCCATGTTATTTAACCCATAAATGGAGGTAAGGGACGGATTAATACCTTTCCCAGTACTTAAGTGAATGCAGAGTATTCAACTGGAATTCGAACTCGGCTCACCGATTTCTCTTTTCGAGCCGCTATCCACTGCACCACAACGCACATCCGTCACTAAACGCTTACAGCACCTGGTATTCCAAAGCGGTCACCCATCTAAGTACTGACCAGGCTCAACGTTGCTTAACCTTCGGTGATCGAGCGAAACCCGGTTTATTCAACGGGATATAGCAGTAAGCCAGGTGCGTTTGGAATCGAGCTAAAATGGCAAGAGAATGTGGAGTGACTGGAAATTCAAGACAATAGCATTACAAAAAGTGGCCGGGAAGCTGAGGAGAGTAATGTTTTTTTTTTCTTCTGGAGATTTGCTTTCAATTGATCGGCAGAAAAAGAAATGAAATCAATGAGACAACAACAATTCCCAAAAAACAAAACAAAAAAACAAACAAACAAAAAAAACGCCTAAATAAAAGGACATGATTATTAATGTTTCCAATCATAATTTGTGTTAGATAAAAATGCAACTTCCTCTTACTACTGCCTTGAGTTAATATAATATCTTTATGCAGTGTGGAAAGTGTTACAGAAAGACTCATTCACACCTCACAATAAAAAAAAAAAAAAAAAAAAAAGAGAAGGAAAGAGGATTCGTAAAGAAAGAATTTATGAAGCAAAATAAAAAATAAAACGCGTGAAAGAGGAATTTGAAAGAAGGAAAACAAGAAAGATGAAATCGGTTTTATAATTCCTTTTCCCCTTTGTTCATTTAAAATGGTCGTAACGCACAACTGACAGAAGAAGATATGTAGTTATTATGTTATTAATTACTAGTTTGAAAATATGTTCACTAATCAGACTCCGAACAACCGCCAGTCACGTTGAACGGATATCCCCACGAAGAGGCCCTGTGCCTTGAAAGACTCTTGGACCTCAAACTCACACCCGACCTCAAGTAGAGCTCTTATATATGATCCATTGCTAAAGATGCAAGCAAAAAGATCGGCTCCCTGTACCTGACTTCTCATGCTATTCTCGACCTTTATAAGAGGCAAATCAGGCTCTTATAAAGGCCGAGTTTAGTTTTAGTTTGGTTTGATTTGTTTTACGGCATATCAACCTCTTGGGGTCATTTTGTTCTTTCAAAAACGTATTTTTGTTGGTAACATTTTTCCTTCAAAAACGTATTTTTGTTGGTAACATTTTTCCTTCAAAAACGTATTTTTGTTGGTAACATTTTTTCTTAAAAAGCGTATTTTTGTTAGTAACATTTTTCCTTAAAAAACGCTTTGTTGTTAATATTTTTCCTTCAAAAATGTTTTCTTGGTAATATATTTCATTCAAAAAAGTATTGTTTGTAATATTTTTCCTTCAAAAACTTTTATACATATATTTCATATAAGTCTGTTTTTATACTTTCATAGTGTTTTGACCCCTATTTGGAGGGTTAAATATTTGCCCATAGCTGGGGCCTTAACAGGTGCTACAACTCCGGATCAGAGTGGACCTGGGAATAACAGCAATTAAGAGGTGGTTCCATGCTCTTCGCAACCTCAAAATCAGAGGCCTTGCTGCCTGATGCAGTTTACCGTCATGCCCAGGACACATAGCATGAGGAGAAATAGAGTACTGTCGCCATATTTAGACGAGAGCTACCCAGCCCTCACGTTTTGATAGAGTTCAAAAGAGTTACCGAGTCCTTGTTTGGAAAGAATTATTTTCCACTCTAGATAGATTTAACTATCGCCCGGTTCACACTCCACCCACGTCTATTGAACAGGTGAAGAGGCTCATCTCTTGTTCCCTGTTTAGGATGTGGTTTTCGGCTTTCTCTTTTCTAATCTTTTCACTCTTTCCTTTTTCTTTATTTTTCTCAATTGGAGTAGATAGATCTAACTATCGCCCGGTTCACGCTCCACCCACGTCTATTGAACAGGTGAAGAGGCTCATCCTTTATTCCCTGTTTAGGATGTGGTTTCCGGCTTTCTCTTTTCCAATCTTTTCACTCTTAAGTAGCCCTCTGCACATCAGTGGCGTTACTGCCTTGCTCGGGATGATATGATTAAAAAAAAGCCCTCTCTCTCTCTCTCTCTCTCTCTCTCACAGGTGGGATGTGGTGAGTTTCTGACAGCTCTATTGTTCCTACCAAGGAAAGTACTCTGACCAACTGCATCATATGGTTTCACCAGGTTTAACTTTAAAGGCTAGGACAAGCCATGCCACTTATAGTAGCAAACTAAACACATTCCCACCGTATTCTATCGGCGAGAATTTCCAGTCAAACAGCTTCTTCCCATAAACCAGTGCCCCGTGGAATAGCCTCCCAAGAGGTGGTTTCTCCGATCGTTACAAGCTTAACCTGTTCAAGTCTAAAGTTAACCGTTAACTTTCCCTCCTATCCATATAAATAACGTAATCCTTTACCTCGAGTAGCTCTTAGGCCTTGTAGAGAGTGAACCTTACTGCAAAAATCCTCTTTAATATTTGTATCTAGCATAACGGTGATCAGGGTTGAAAGAGGAATTAGCGAAGGTGTCTTTCCAAGGGATTGGCTTAATAGCAGAGTAAACGGGGTTCTATAGCCTTGAGTGGTAGTCTAGGTGAATAATTCCGAATTTAAAACTATCCATAAAGAAAAGAGAAATATAATTATACTAGCAGTATAGCCCGGCGGTGCTCGGGTGTACTGAAAGTTTTAAAACAAATCCATGGCCCTGGAGCTCAGAACAAAGAATATTTGTGTGAAGTTTGGTGAGAATCGGATAAAAATTGTGGATTTGTATAAAGGACATACAGACAGATAAACAGACACACACACAAACATCTTGCCTTTTAAATATATATATTATCGATTTTCTGCACTACTGTAAGAACTGCAACCTTGAAACTTCTGAATATCGTTTCATATGTCTTTGTCTATGAGTGTATCAAATTTAATTAAAATCGGACTACTCCTTCTATAACACGATTTTTTCGATTATCGATATTCGATATTTATCGGGGGTACCTAGACGCAAAACATAGCTAAGAACACTCGCAGACGCTTATATTACAACTGTGTAAATTTTCAAGAAAATCGGTTCAGCCGTTTCGAAGTCTATAGGTAACGGACACACGCACACACACACAGACACACACACAGAGACAAAGTTCCATTTACAAATAAGTTTAGATTTTCCAAAAATCCATTCGCAGATAGTTTTCTGGCGAGTCATGAACGCCTACGTCTTAACAAAGATGGTATTTCTAACAATAAACCTTAAAATGACTGCCTGAACAATAAATTTAGTGAACTAGATTGTCACTAGGTGTCGCTGTTCTGGATTAAGATAATCGTAGTATTAGAGATTTACTTAGACTAGTGGCTGAAGTATTAAAACTATTTACATTGCTCGGAATGTTATCTTCATATTTGTCATATTCAAGAGGTTTGGGCCGTTTTGATGTGGCTTCCCTATGTCTCTTCTACAAATACTTTCACGGCTTCTGCTCCAATGAACTTAGCTCACTGGTGCCCCCTATGTCTGAATTTACTCGAGCTACTAGACTAGCAACTAGGTCCCACCCTTTTACAGTGAAACTGAGAAGATGTAACCGCAATTTCTACTCTAACAGCTTCTTTTCTCTCACTTCCCGCCTGTGGAATTTCTTTCCGTATACATTTTTCCCCGACAGCTACAATCTCAAAGAATTTAAATGGAAGGTCAATAATCATTTCCTATCTCACTAACTCACGTCCTTTCTGGGGGGGGGGGGGCTAACCATTAACATAGTAATGGACTAACTCGATCTGCATAAATACCATGTGACTAGCAGTCACCGGGAGAGCACCAGTCTGGTATGAGTCAGACGCCCGCAGAGTGATTTACCAAACAGAGACTTTGATATGCAACACCGCTTGCTCGTCAGCTAGACGAACACGCTGGCATATTGTAACTTTACCCGCTATTTTGTTCATACAATTGTTTACACTAATTCCGTGTTCCTGTTTTTATTTGTGACCCCTTTAACGGGGTTTCTCACAAGCTATTTTCTCCAGCCACTCCAACCCCATCACATCAGTAGTTTCATCCTTCTATTACCTTCTTCGTGACACCCCCTATAACCTACCCATCTTTCTCATCACTTTCCCCCAGTGTAACCACCTGCGCAACAAAACTGCCTTGCTCGGAGTGAAATGATTAAAAAAATCCTTTGGTATTTGGAGTCAGCCTATTGGAGTTCGCCTAGCTTAAAATATTTCATATTTCATATGCCCATCAGTGGTTTATCTTTCAAATTAGTATTACATTACCTATTTCTATTGGACATAAAACGCAGGATCAGTTTCTTATCTTTATTTAATTACTAGCAGTATAGCCCGGCGTTGCTCGGGTGTAATGAAAGCTTTAAAACTAATCCATGGTCCTGGAGCTCAGACTCTTTGGACGCTGACACGAAAGACTAAAAAGCAATAGTTGTTTCCAGTTAAAGCGAAACCGTAGACTGAAAGAAAAATAGAATGGATGTAAGTCACATTTTGATTTCCTTGTATCGATATCAAATAAGATTTTTCGCCGTAAACTGAGTCCTCTGAGTAAATGGTATCATGGCTGAGAGTAAGAATTACAATTATACCTACTTAGAACCAAACCCGAATCAAAAACTAAAATAAAAGGGCTGAAAAAATACAGACATACAAGCAGATGAACAGACACACACACAAATATCTTGCCTTATATATATATATATATATATATATATATATTATCGATTTTCTGCACTATTGTAAGAACTGCAACATTGAAACTTCTGAATATCGTTTTTTTATGTCTTTGTCTATGAGTGTATCAAATTTCATTAAAATCGGACCACTCCTAGAACCTGATTTTTTCGATTATCGATTTTCGATATTTATCGGGGGTACCTCGACACAAAACCTAGCTAAGAACACTCGCAGACGCTTATTGTACAATTGAGTAAATTTTCAAGAAAATTGGTTCAGTCGTTTCGGAGTCTATATGTAGTAGACACACACATTACTATACCAAATTAAGCACACACACACACACACACACACACACACACACACACACACACACACACACACACACACACAGAGTTCCATTTATAAATAAGTTTTGATAAACTGATCCCCACATCATTAATAGACCTTATCTTGGACATAAAGTGGTGCATCGGTTTCCCATTAATATCAGTTAATAAAATGAGGCACCCATGAATTTTGTCAGATTTTCGGAGGATGTCTTTGGGGGATATAAAAAGTACAAAGAAATACTCCTACCTTTTATGATGAAGTTTAATAATTGTATCATACCTCAACCAGAAGAACATTTTTGGCCAATCGAAGACAGCTTCGAATAACTGCTACTACACAGAAAAGACTATTGATTAAAAAAAATTATAATATGAATATGATTCTGATCTGGCCCAAATAGAAAACCAGTTCACACTGAAATCCATAGCAAAACTCGGATTATTTATCAAGTGATCTGCAAGATTTTCTTCTCATAATTTGTTTTCTCGTTTACAGTTCTGACGAGAGGAAACGAAACCGGTCGACTGGTGTTTTTTTTTTAATTTTTCATGGGCTATACTAAAAAAAAATGCTGGTTTAATGACTACGCCTACCATGAAACAGTCTGTCGCCTGTAAGTGTTGACTTCAATGTTCACACACACACACACACACACACACACACACACACACACACACACACACACATATATATATATATATATATATAGAGAGAGAGAGAGAGAGAGAGAGAGAGCTCAAAGACGTGCCAAATCACATGTTAGCACCCCCTATGTGGATAGGGGTCACAGGTTCGAATCCTGCCGAATGACACACCTTTTCGTAATAAAAATTTATCGTAAATAATCAAGCCGATAGAAAAAATATATAATACTCTTTGATTAAAAACAGAATATCTACTTAAATACGAGTATCGATCAAAAATAATGTTCAAACAAATCATTTCATATATATAACAGCAATAGATTCTACCATATATATATATATATATATATATATATATATATATATGTTAAAATCTATTGCTGTTATATATATACCTCTTCATTTAATAATAGCAAATACAGAAATAGAACATCCCTATCGAGATATCATTGGTATATAAAGGAAACAAAAAAACACCCAAAATAAAGTGGAAAACCCTAAAAGAAGCTAAAACATGTAAGTCCTTAAATGAACCCTGTTCATTATGCTTATATGAAAAACTATTTATTATTAGATCCGTTAAAAATAAAAATTTATTAAATAAATGCAACGAAATTAATGTCATATGTAGACATTGTAAATTATTCAGATTAGAAAATGGATAAAACCTAAATTAAATAACATGCTCACCGACGAATTAGGTAAAAATAAAAATGAAAACAATAACAAAGCCAAAGATAGAATAAGTTAGTTGTTCTTTTTTTTTTAATAATTCCCCCCTTTGTATCAGGATAATAAACTTTACAGCAAATTGATAGATGGAGCGAAAAAATAGCAATTCGGGGTTTCCTTTTGGAAACAATCTTTTCTTTAACAAATAGACTAGAGGGAAGGGGATTGGTACGACCAAGAAGGAATATCACATCAAATGTAATAAAACTGAAGGGAAAATGATAAGATCAGATAAATGCGAAGGAAAACATACAAGAGAGGAATAGGGTCAAGGAAAAAGAAAAAAGAAGAGGAGGAAAAAAGTTGGTTAGCACAGAAATTCTCCGAGGTCAAAATCCTAAGTGAATCTCCATTCTGATTAGCCACACACACACACACACACACACACACACACACACACACACACACACACACACACACACACACACACATACATTCATAGTAAACCAAAAGTATTTGTCATTTAAATGTAAATCGTCTGCACAACCGCACCAACATTGCCTGATGATGAGAACCTATCTCGAAACAGAAATTTCCATGTAGCAATGAAAAATTGACTTAACCATATAATTATATTATATTATATGAATCTCTATAATACTCATTATATTGAGCACTGTTTATAATAAAATAAATGCCAGAGCACTCAAAATATAAAAAAAACTTTAGTCCTCTTCACTTGAAATATATATATATATATATATATATATATATATATATATATATATATATATATATCGAATAAAGAAATAGGGTTGTTCCAACGAGAGTAATTAGTATAGAATAAAAAGTGTGAGAAGCCGTGAACGTTTTCTTTAAAGTGTATGTTTATTGTTTTTGTAATTATACAAGTTATGAAGCGTCAGGGACATTTAATGTTTCATAATTTGTATAATTACAAAAACAACAAACATACACTTTAAAGAAAACGTTCACGGCTTCTCACTTTTTATTCTATATATATATATATATATATATATATATATTAATAATTCTTGTAGTATATCTAATGTAATTATTTACAAATTTGGATTGATGAAGAATAAAATTCTTCAAAGGACATGTAATTTCGTAAATAACATTGGTTCTCTGTAATTTAGATCTTGCACATGAATTAATACTATTATTTTTAGGTTAGCGGCTTGTAAACTTGCATATATATATATATATATATATATATATATATGTTTGTGTGTGTGTGTGTGTGTGTGTGTGTGTGTGTGTGTGTGTGTGTGTGTGTTTAAAATTTCTTATAATTATAAAGGAAGGATTCTAATATCGTAGATAAATTGGTTATACTTTCAGTGTGCGCGGACATAGGAATTAAATGCAGGGTGGCTATAATTTTCAGACGTAAATATAATCTTCACACAAACTGTTAGTATTCTTTTAAAGAACTGCATATATAGCGGATTATGTGTATAAGTGGTGAAAAGTAAACATACGTATAAGTACAATCGTAGTTTACTTCAAAAGTAAAGCTTCATGTTTTTTATGTTGATAAGCAATGTTAGAAGATAAGACGAGTCGTATCTGAGTAGAGGTTTGCTATATAACACTCTGGCAAAATGGCATCTGACATTAATTGCGTACAAAGCAAGACTGTACCAATGAATTCTTTCATAAGAAAAAATTATATTCATTAACATTCGTCGCCGCTAAGAGCAAAGAGTGGATGTGAGCACAGCTAGGTGGGTGGTTAATGCATTTAAGGAGTGGTGAAACAAATGTGTTTCGCAAACTATACAGATAACCCAGATAATGAAGAATGCCTAAAAAATATATTTGGCATAGTAATGCGTAGCTGAAAGTTTGCCTTATCGAACGGCGTTTTTTTATTTATTTGTGCTCCGAATATTTTCTTTAGTTTCTGTCGAGATAAAGAGAAGAATTACTCACAAAACGTCTTTCGTCTATGGATAAAAGTTTTTTCTTGAGATACGAGTGAAATAAAGAATATTTATCAGTTCCTCATTTCGGATTTGTTTTGTTCGTCATCTTTTTCTTTTCATAGATTCGACGAGGTCGCAAATGCGAAGTCTGTTGTGGAAAGTGAACTGATTTTACGACCGGGAAAATGGAGGCTTTATGTCCTCTCACAGTTTTATGACTCAACTTGGAAATCCCAAGAAATTTTGATGGAATACTTTACAGTTTCTCTCATCCGTTACTGTTTATTTCCCAGTCACTAATTGCCTCCATTCCTATAGAATTTACGACTTCTCGTCAGTTGGTTTGTGGTTGGGTTATTTTCGAATTTTTCCCTAAAGTTTGTGTTCGCGTTCAGTTACAATTCCAGAATTTTGAATGATTTCCAAAGCATCAGTGTAGACCCCACCGGAAAAAAATTGCCGTTACAAAGTCTTACTTTCTGTATTTATCTCATTTAACCATTTATAATCTTCTTAAAAGTACCGAGAGTGACGGAGCTTTGAGCAGATTTCCTATCATATGGATGTGCGTTGTAGTGCAGTGGATATCGGCTCAGAATGAGAAATCGGGGAGACGACTTCGAGTTCTAGCTGAATTCCTCATATTCACTTACGTGCAAGTACCCTTCCCTCCAGTTATGAGTTAATTAACAGAACAGATTCGGTTCTATAGCCTTGGCTGGCAACCAGAAAAGTAATGGCAACCTACTACGGGATAATCTCCAGCCCAGTCAGTCATGTCTCTTTCGAGACATGATCACCCAAGCTTGTATCACGTATGACATTTAACTGACTGACTGAATACAATAGTTGAAAACATGATTAAGGCTTCTACTGGGCATAAAATGAGGGATCAGTTTTATATTGTTATGAAGTAATAAACTGATCCTCCACTAATTAATACTTAATAATATAATACATTTCTTCTCCCTCTAGCTATGAGTCAAATAATAGGACAGATTGGGTTCTATAGCCTTGGCTGGCAACCAGAAAATTAATGGCAACCAGAAGAGTAATGGCAAACAACGGCGGGATAATCTTTTGCCCAGTCAGGTATTAATCCATCTCTCCCCTTCAGTTATGAGTTAAATAATAGGAGAGATTTGGTTCTATAGCCTTGACTGGCAACCAGTCTAGCGCAAAAGCAATGCGGAATAAACTTCTGCCCGGTCAGTCATGTCTCTTTCGAGACATAATCGCCCAAAGCGTGTATCACGTATGACACTTAACTGACTGACTAAATATAATAGTTAAAAAACTTGATGCAGGCTTCTACTATGCATAAAATGGAGGATCAGTTTTATATTTTTATGAAGTAATAAACTGATCCCCCACTAATTACTACTTAAAAATATAATAATCTCTTCCCCCTCTAGCTATAAGTCAAATAACAGAACAGATTGGGTTCTATAGCCTTGGCTGGTAACCAGTCTACTGCAGAAAGCAATGGCAACCTACTGCGGGATAATCTTCTGCCCAGTCAGTCATTTCTCTTTCGAGACATGATCACCCAAGCGTATATCATGTATGACACATAACTATCATATGATCTGTATACATTACAAAATATATCTAAAAAAACCTAAAAAATCACTTCACCTCTAGCAAGGCAATAATGACACTAAGACGTATGGGGGATACTGTGTATGAAAGAGACTGAGAAAACATTAGAAGGACCCTATAACCCAATCCTGAACAGGACCTTCATCAGTCGCTTACTTTTCGTGTTGCAGACGGTGTATCAGCATGAGATATTCCTCTCCACAAAGTTTGATCAGTAACAGCAGAGTCCAAATACAGTCCAAAGGCTGACATTATCAAAGCAGTGTTTTTTGTCGGTCGACCTTTGCTTCGCTTACCGGCTAATTTTCTTTCGAGGCTTAACTTAATCACACCATGAATTGATGTTTTGATATGACTATACCATTTATGTACTTTTGACGTGATAACTGATGCAATTGACTTAAACATGATAATATTAAGTAGCTCATTGATAGGGATATGGTCGTTTGTTAGCCATGAGTCTCATGATGTGGTTCTGGAATATAGCGACCCTTTGAAGTCACTTTGTAGTCCAGTTGACAAAATCTTGACCATATAACACAACTGATAGGATATACACCACTAGCCATAATTATTAGATCACTTCAATGTTTTAAAAAAATTATGTATTTCATACTATGTGTTAGTATTTATTGCCAAGTGAATAATTGTAAATGAAAATAGAATGGTTCTTTTGCTAATACTGCACAATAACATGTGCATCAAATGAATTTATAAATATTTAATAATTACCTCTATTGCAATTTCATCAATCAAAGAATGAAGAAAATTTAGGGTGATTCGGACGAGTTCATCTTTGCTTCTTTGCCTTGTAAAATTTTGTAAAGTAATAATAACAAAAGAACTATATCATTTTTCATTTGGCAATAATTATTAAAAATAGTATGAAATACATCATTTAAAAAACTGGGGTGGCCTAATAATTATGGCCGGTAGTGCATATATATATATATATATATATATATATATATATATATATGGGAAATTTACGACAGAATGGAAAAGTTTACTTGTGACACTTTTCGTCCTTCAACAAGAAAAAATATTTTCATGATATATATATATATATATATATACACTACCGGACATAATTATTAAGCTACACCAGTGTTTTAAAAAATGACGTATTGTAAAAGTTTGCGAAGTAATAATAACAAAAAAAAAAAAAAATTATTTTACATTTGGCAATAAATTTTAAAAATAGTATGAAATAAATCAATTTTTTAAAACTAGTGTTGCCTAATAACTATGGCCGGTAGTGTAAGTGTCAATGATCTTAGCTTCAAATGCCGAGAAAATAGTTTTGATGTTAGCAATTCGTTGTTCGTGTTGAAAGCTTGACAACCCAGTTCGATTCGATGCTTTACACCAACCTTTCTGCGTAACTTGAGTGACTTGCTGGTGAGTTGCAGACTGGAATTGTTTTTAACAATTTTCCCGCACTTCATTTTTAAAATGTTGATGTTTAAGCCAACACCTTATACTTGATCGGCTCGTATATTAAACAATATTTTGCAGATCAGTTCTAGTTTAACTCATGAAAGCCAGGTTATCGCTGTAGCAAAGGTTTGATCGGATCTGACCTCTTATTTGATACCAAAGAATGTGCGTTGTGTTGCAGTGGATATCGGATCGGAACGACAAATCGGGGAACCGAGTTCGAATTTCAGTTGAATTTGTTGCATTCAGTTACGCACAAATAACCTTAGGAAAAGTATTGATCCGTCTCTTCCATCCAGTTATGGGTTAAATAACAGGACAGACTGGGTTCTATAGACTTGGTTGGCAACTAGTCTACCGCAGTAAGTAATGGCAACTTACTGTCGGATAATCTTCTGCCCAGTCAGTCATGTCTCTTTAGAGACATGATCGCCCAAAGTGTGTATCACGTATTGCACTTCACTGACTGACTGAATGTAATAGTTAAAAACATGAATAAAGCTTCTACTGGGCATAAAGTGGTAGGTTAGTTTTATATTGTTATGAAGTAATAAACTGATCTCCCACTAATTACTACTTAATAATAAAATACATCTCTTCCCCCTCTACCTATGAGTCAAATAATAGAACAGGCTGTGTTCTGTAGCTTTGGCTGGCAACCATTCTACCGCAGAAAGTCATGGAAACCTGCTGCGGGATAATCTTCTGCTTAGGCAGTCATGTCACTTTCGAGACATGATCACCCAAAGCGTGTATCACGCATGGCACTTCACTGACTGACTAGATATTTTGCAGTTGAATTAGTTAAGTGTAACCGTCATTTTTATTTCTTTTTTTGCAATTCCCGCCTGTAAAACCCTCATCCGTTTACGTGCTACCGTGATAGCTACAATCTCCAAAAAATTAAATATAACGTCAGCTGCCATCTTCTGTTTTTTAAAATCCTGTTCATCTTTTATCCTTTCTTCAATACTCCTTGCACCTCTCATAGTAACTCATAGCGTACTTGTAACGACCTCACCTTGCTTGGGGTGAAACGATTAAAAATTAATGATTAATTAAGTTCACACCTTTACTTTTTGGACAGGCCTATCTACTTCCACGAATTCGAAACATCCTCATTTATTCCGTGTTCCAAATGTAAAAAGAAAATGCCACACAGTCAGCAACACCGTTATTTTGTGCAACAGTCGGTCGCGGGAACACTCTCCCGTACATTTCAATCGAAACATCGTCAGATAAAGGTTTCATCGTAATATATCCTCTTTATATTCATAATCTTCACTTCCTACACTTCATCTTTTCTTCATATCATACAACCCATTAAACTGTAACGCTCTACATTGAGTGGCCCTCGAGGTTTTTATTGAGTAACCTAAGTATAAAAAGAAGAAAAATCGATAAGAGAACTACTTCACTACAGAATCTAAGACAGCGTACAACTTCAGAAAGATAGAAAAAAAAAAGCTGGTTTGTTTTTCCGAACGACCTTGACGTTACACAAAGTTCATCTGTGTTTATTGAAGAACCAGTTGTCTGCATTTATCAATATTTGTTATTTTGACAGATTATCAAGAAAGACGATCGACAAAATAAATGATTTTATTCCTTTTTTTTATTTGGCCGCCAGCTTTTGATTAAAAAAGATGCTTTTTGGACAAGTGTAAGCAGAGTTTCAATTCTGCGAATCTCTTCAGCTAAAGTCGAATTAAGAAATCATCTATGTAAATCCCCAGGCATTTGTCTTCTTCGGTCGCCTTTTGGAAAGCTTAAAAAATATATAAATTACAACTAAATATTATTGAAATGATTGTTTAACTGTCTGGCCTATATATATACAGAGACATAAAACAAAACTATATATTCAGTTAAAAGTAAAATAAAATTCATCTTGATAATGTTTAGAAATATAGCCAAAAGCGCTTGGATTAAATAAAATATTCTGAACAAATTTACATAATTTATGTTCTGAAAAGAAAAAAAAAATTATAAGATCACATGAAAAATAATACGAAAGATTTAACCATATCACCTTAACGAAACTTGCATAAAAGAAAGATAAGGGGTAGAAGAATGCATGCCTTAAAAAGACATGTTGAAAATGGCTATTTCCCCACTAAGGTTTATCTGAATTTACAGATAAATATATATACACTAGCAGTATAACCCGGCGTTGCTCGGGTGTAATGAAAGCTTTAAAACTAATCCATGGTCCTGGAGCTCAGACTCTTTGGACGTTGGCACGAAAGACTAAAAAGCAATAGTTGTTTCCAGTTAAAGCGAAACCGTAGACTGAAAGAAAAATGAATGGATGTAAGTCAAATTTTGATTTCCTGGTATCGATATCAAATAAGTTTTTTTCGTCGTAAACTGAATTTTGAAGGCTAAATAAGTCCCTTGAGTAAACGGTATCATGGCTGAGACTAAGAACTACAATTATGCCAACTTAGAGCCAAACCCGAAGCAAAAACTAAAATAAAAGGGCTGAAAAAATAGACATACAGGCAGATAAACAGACACACAAAGAAACATCTTGTCTTTTATATATATATATATATATATATATATTATCAATTTTCTGCACTATTGTAAGAACTGCAACATTGAAACTTCTGAATATCGTTTCTTATGTCTTTGTCTATGAGTGTATCAAATTTGATTAAAATCGGACTACTCCTTCTATAACACGATTTTTTCAGTTATCGATTTTCAGTATTTATCGGGGGTACCTCGACACAAAACCTAGCTAAGAACACTCGCAGACGCTTATAGTACAACTGTGCAAATTTTCAAGAAAATCGGTTCAGCCGTTTCGGAGTCTATAGGTATATATATATATGTGTGTGTGTGTGTGTGTGTGTGTGTGTGTGTGTGTGTGTGTGTGTGTGTGTGTGTGTGTGTGTGTGTGTGTGTGTGTGTGTGTGTGTGTGTGTGTGTTCTATCCTACGTTTAAGTACAGCTCGGAGTTTTTATCGAAAAACGGCAAGTTCATAATATGCACATGATGATTGTGTAATATATATATATATATATATATATATATATATATATATATATATATATACGGCTATATCGTGTTGAATACACCGGTTTTCGTCTGATCACCGAAGTTAATCAACATCGAGCCTGGTCATTACTCAGATGGGTGGCCCTTTGGAAATACCAGATACTGTAAACGTAAGGACCAAGAATGGTCCACCGGTCCTCCAGGTTTGGGGGTTGGGCGCAGGGCTAACAACTCTGCCCTATAAAAAACAATTTGTTACGGAAACAGTCACAAAAGTTGCTGCCTTACACACCACTGGGTGTAACGGGTATGATGATATATATATATATATATTGTATACTTATTGACATATATATACATCCAACAACAATATAACGCATTTCGTCTTGATGTTGTCTTACTCTACACGTCAGTATCGGCTCGCCCAGTGGTTAATTTGATAACGGAGTGCATCACCCCTTCAAGCCTGTACTGCTACAACCTCACCCCAACAGACTCCTGACGACTATAGCAGACAACATCTACTTTACGTTCCAAGGGCGCACCCATAAGCAAACCACGGGATTACTTGCCATCTCTTTTCCAACCTTTTCACTATTTTCTTTTTTTCAATTGGAGTAGGTAGACTAAACTATCGCCCGGTTCATACTCCACCCATGTCTATTGAACAGGTGAAGAGGCTCATCCCTTGTTCCCTGTTTAGGATGTGGCTTTCGGTTTTCTATTTTCCAATCTTTTCACTCTTACGTAACCCCCAGCACATCAGTGGCGTTACCGCCTTGCTCGGGGTGATATGATTAAAAAAAAATGTTTGTCCACTACCAATCAGCCCTCTCTCTCAGACCGGATACATTAGGATCGAACTCGCACGTATCCGGGGTAAATGCAACAAAGAAGACCGAAACACCCACACTGCACATTTCAAAGTGGTACTGGAGACCAACGGTCACCCCCAGTCCTTTGTGGATCGCCTGGAACATAAAGGTAATAAAAGCCGAAGGCGACACCCCCCTCTAACACCTGCTTCCTGTGGTTACCACATTTCAGCGAAATACGTAGAACCAGCCACAGAAAGGGACTGGACATACAGCTGGCCCACTACGGCCCCACTCTTTGTAGACACCTCAATTACAACTACAACAAACAACATACTAGAAATAATGCCACATGTACACTGGCCAATTGCCCTAATCCTGACACCGGTATATGCCACCAGTCCTATAATGCACCAAATGCGAGGAATTTTGTGTCGGCAGCACCACCACACCGTTACACATCAGAATCAAAGAACACTTACACACGCAAGCAATATCCTCCCACAAGCACCTAAAAATGCAAAAACACAGACAAAAACCTAATAGTCAATATTGAAACAAGAGAGCGGAAACAAGGAAACTTACGCATAAAAGATGCGATAAAAAGCTAAATAATAGCTAACCTCCACCCACATAAAAAGATAAATGATAGCTAACCTCCACCCACAGATCAACAATAGGCAGGAGCTGAATATACATGATGGTATATATATATATATATATATATATATATAGGTAATACCCAACATCATCTTTACCTTCCTTTATTTTGCTAAACGCACTGTGATAACCAGTGATTATGATTGTAATAAAGGTTTTGGATCGAAATTTTTATCACCAGAAAAAGGCCGGAGCGTAGAACGGGCGAAACGTCATACAAATGGCAACAAAGATGAGGACAATAGTCCGAATAATGTAAATACTGTAAATACTGCCTCATAACAGAAATATAGACAAATAGAATGATCTATTATTAAACGTCGTACAAATGACAACATAGATGAGAACAATAGTCCGAATAATGAAAATACTGTAAATACTACCTCATCTCAGAAATGCAGACAAATACTAATATTATTTTATTTATGAACAAATCGCCTTAAGTTTATTTCTTAATATCTCATTTTATTTTTATTAATGCATCACTGACCTGTATATTTAAAAAGTCGAGCAAATAATAATAATAATAATAATAAACAAAAAACAACGCACATGAGTTGACAATTGCATTGACAAAGTCTTTTTGCCTTTGTGTCTAACCGTTTAAGTCTTGAGTCGATAACACGACTGATTTCATATTCATTTCATTTTTTCAAAGAATCATAAAAAAGAAAATTTTAAGATTGTTTGTTTACATTTATTTTACGTCGTCTGTATCTGCTGCGATTATTGTGTCTTGTTTTTCATTTTTCTTTTGTTTTTTATTTTATTCACCCTCTACCGGCAATAATCTAATTATATTTTCTCATTTGTTAGTGTAACGTTCTTTTATTTGTTGCACGAGTGATTTTTTCTCATCTTGTTTTTAATTTTGTAAGTGTTTAAGTTTTTCTTTCCTTGTTCTACCGTCTTTAAAGCCCATTTAAAAAAAAATTATTTGCCAGTTTAATTTTTATTTTAAGCTTTTTTTGTTTTTATTTCGGCCATGTTATATTTTTGATAGGGTTTTTTTTTTGCTGCACCTTCATTTCATTGTTTTGTTTTGTTTTCAGTTTTGTTGTTTCTAAATATTTTGCACTGATTTTAACGTCTTTATTTTTTAATTAGAAAAACTTCTCCCTTTTCGCTTTGTTTAATTGTTCGTGTCTTTGAAGTTCATTTTTGTTTTTATTTTTATTCGTTAACTCTTTTTTTTTAAATTTCCTTCGTCTGCTGGTGAACCCAGATTTTCGTTTTCAGTTTTTTATTGAAAAAGCAATTTCATTGAAAAGTAATTTCATTGAAAAGTAATTTCATTGAAAAGTAATTTCCTTACTTAAAAAACAAAAAAACAAAAAACCAAAAAAAAAAAACCCAAAAAACAAAAACAAAAAAAATCGCCGGATAAAAAGTAAAAAGCCAGAAGGATATTCCCATTGATAGCAAAAAGGAAAAATGAAAAATATATGGTGGTCGCCAAGGGTCAAAACTTTGAAACCGGAAAAAATACACCAACCGTAAATACGAAAACCCCGAATGAAGAGGACAAGAGCAACGACACCAAAAACAGTAAAAAAGATAATGTAGCGCCGGGAGAATTTCCTTCTTGTTGAAAATATCCCGAAGTGTATAATTAAGATTTTGAGGTGTTATGTTAGTTGTAGAAAGAATGGTAAGTAAGAATGTGTAGTTTTGGTGCAAGAATATTGTATATTTACAAAAATAAATATTGTGACCTGACGATTGCTTTTAGCATGAAACAGACGGTCGCTGCTGGGTATTGACGTCAATGTCCACTTTTATCTTTACATAAGTTCTATCCCTGCTATTAAGGACTTTAACCTATAACTATAGCATTGTGCGAACCTTCTTACGCATCCACAAACTCACATACATCCATATATACCACACTAGCTTTGACAAGCAATGATTGGTTAATATATCACCAGTGCATTCATTACGAGACAATTTACAAATCGCAGCGACAATTTACAATCACGTTAATCCCAAGTAGTCGATTTTGTTCACTTTTGGGAAAAGATTGGATCACACAGGCTTTTTCCAGTTTCCCCAAAGCACTCTCGCTGATTGGTTACTTTTTAGCCAATCAAGTCATTCGCACGGGAAAACTGCTGCTACTTACTACTACCCCCGAGAGTAGATAACGCTCGGTATTTATGTAGTCCGGTAGAGTTCATATTAGTGTGTAGGTAACTCCCCACAACATATACATACACATACAAATAAATTTATTTTCTCCATAATGTTTTGATCTCGCTGATGAGATTAAATTTACCCGTCAAAATGGCCATTCGGTATAAGAAAGTTTGAATTTTTATATGTAATAAATATTGTCTCTGTAAATAAATAAATTTAATTACATTGAGTACTCTCACTGGATCAGTGTTATTATCTAATATTAATATGATTCTTTGTGATTTATTATAAGGCTGTTTTTTTTTCGGATTTATGTAGATTCATTATTTATATTGTTCAGACTATTGTCCTCATTTTCATTGCCATACACATTGTCATAGACAATGTAATAATGTAATACTGCTCAATGTAAATATTGTAAATACTACCTCATTTCAGAAATATAGACATATATAGTTTCAATGACAAATATGGAAAACGCTTATTTTACAAAAAATCTTTCGCTCCAACAGATAAATTTTAAATTTTAAAAGAATTATAACACTATTTTGTTTATGCTTGTTTCTTAAAAATCTTTATCACAACAAAATGCAATACCAGTCTCATGATGACTGCATAGTAACAGTGTTTATTCTGAGTAGGCAAAATTCGAATTCCATCCACATTCCTTTCGTGGGCTCGGAATAAAGGCGACTAGCATTCAACAGGCATCATATAATTACATCTTAAAAAGACAAGGATGAAAATAATTTAAGAACAAATGTTTTGGAAATGGCCCAAGATGTAGCCGAAAGCGCTTGGGACAATCGATACAACAGAAAACTTTTACACTCCCTTATCTCAGCCATGGAGAAAAATTTAAGAATATTAGATTGTAATTTGTACATGTTCTAAACTATAATTTATAATAAATGTTCATAACTCTATTTTTATATTGAGCACTGTTTTAAATGAATGTTTTGAACGTTGTTAATATTTTCTTCATTACTTATTCACGTTGACATATATATATATATATATATATATATATATATATATAGTCATCCGCAGACAGATCTGTTTTGCTGTATCACAGCTCATCAGTGAGGTTAGAGATCCGATTGCTTTTTAACCAAGATTGAAACCCGACCGAATTGGCATCAGTCGGCGATTCTACCCCTGAGCTATGGGCGCTCAGTAGAAGAAGGCAGACTTTTAGCGTATGATGTATCATACGCCAGTAGTTAGAGGGTTCTAATTCATTACTGAATGAACGATGCGTAGATGCTAGAGTAGCTACTGTTTTTTCAAGGTCTACCATTCTTCCAGAGTGTTCAGTCAGGACGTGTGAGCGTAAATAGTCATCCGCAGTTATATATATATATATATATATATATATATATATATATATATATATATTCATTAATAACTGTATTTATCTCTGGCCAAGGCGAATCCTTTCATTTTGATTTTCGTTTTGCAACATACAATCCGGATACCCGAACTCACCAGAACAATACTTGACACTGAAAATTACCAGGTTCAAGGTCCACCTCACCACTACACAGGTAAAAATATTGCTGAAAGATGGCGGCTTCCAATGCTGTCAATGTTCAACAACTGTTCTTAATTTAGATCATCCCAACCGCTATAATTTTCAGTGCTATGAGATCTGTAAGCTTTATAATTGATAAAAGGTTCAATATTCTTCTTCTTCTATGTGCCCTGTTTTTTTAGGACGTAAGCGATCATGGCCCTCCACTTCTCTCTATCCCTGGTGGTTCTTAGTATGCTTTCTCCTGTTACACCACGCAACCCCCGTTCTCATCCACTTGCTCAGGTCCTTCAAATATGGTATCCGCTGCGTTCCCCTGTCTCTTTTCCTCTCTATCTGGCCTGTTAGTGTCAGATTCTCTAAGTCCTCCTTCTTCATTGCATGTCCCAGGAACTTCAGTTGTCTCTTCCTGATGCTCAGTATTAATTTCCTTTTCGTTTCCATCCTTTCCAAAACCTCATCATTGCTCACATACTCAAACCATGATATCGGCAGCATCTTTCTGTAGAACCAAATTTCAATTGCTTCAGTTTTTTCCTTTATCTTTGATGATATTTCTAGCATTCACTGACATATTAAAAAACTGACATCACCTAGCAATCCACTACTCTTTTCTTTGTTTCTAGCGAAATTTTTCTGTCTCTTAATACTCTACTCAACTTCTGAAACGCGTCCTTTGCCATGCCAATTCACCTTCGGAACTCTGTGTCGCACCTTCCGACTTCTGTTAGAACACTTCCCAGGTATTTAAATTTTAATTTTCATCAACTTGGCCGATGTGTGTCGTTGCTTCTAACTGTTCAATGTAACGTAAATTTTTGGAACTCGATTTGCACAAGTAACTGTTGTCTGCCAAAATTTTTAACTAAATCGATGGCGTCTTTCCCGCCCCAACCAACAATGGGAACAATAGTCATTGTGGCGAATCGTCTTGAAAGTCTTCGAAGGACTGCATGATAAAGCTGGGTGTTGGTGCAGAAGATGCGGTTCTTCTTTCTATGTGCCCTGTCCTTTCAGGACGTAGGCGATCATGGCTTTCCACATCTCCCTATCCTTGGTGGCTCTTAGTACGCTTTTGACTTAAAAATGGGTTAGTAATACGTCTTATTAGTTAACCTATAGCAGGGGGAGAAGAGGTTAATTCATATTTTTCCCAAAATATATGCGCGTATGTCTAACAAATCAGATGAGAATTCCGTCGCGGCTCTCTGATTAAAAATTCTGAACCATTACACAGAGATGTCCAAAGTAGGTGAAGATTAAATGACAAATTTATTTTGACATTCAGTCAGTCAATCGCTTGGGCGATCATGTCTCTTTCGAGACATGGCTGACTGGGCAGAAGATTATCCCGCAGTAGGTTGCCATTGCTTTCTGCGGTATACTGGTTGCCAGCCAACGCTATAGAACCCAATCAGAGGCGTTGCTGCCGGATGCAGTTTACCGTCATACCCAGGACCTAAAATTGGAGAAAGGCTTGTCAGTTATTCTCATAATGGAGCATTTTTTGCCATTTCTTTTGATCTTTTGTTGATTCTGATTTTGTTGATTTCTTTTTTTACTTTATATACGAAAGAATTAGTTTTATTGAAGGAATTTAAACTTAATTGAAATTTATATTTTTGATCATGTAAATATTGATGGTTAAAATTTCAAAGTGCTCATAGTTGAAGACACGATATTGGAACAACGACGAAAATGACTTAGATCTCTAAATAAGATCTTTTTGATAAGTACTCAGATATTAGATCATTTATATTTATATAGAAACTTGCAATATGAGCTCTGGTAAAAATACTGGAGAAGACCATTAACATCAAAAAATTGCAATATGAACTCTAGTAAAAACATAAGGTTTATAAATCCTAAAAATTCAGTTGCTTAAGAACACATGGCCCAGTGGATATAGACGTTGGTTAGTTCCTGAGACTTGACCCAAAGAGTTGTGAGTTCAATACCAGGCTACAGCAGTGGTGAACAAGTAACTTGCAGAGTTAGAGGGAGATAACTCATGGCTTCCAATCGAGGCATTACTACTCAAGGAATGAGAAGGATATACCCCAGTGATTGTAATAAAGGGTTCGGTTCGAAATTCCTTGCAGAAGAAGGCAGAGTTAGGGTTAAAGTTAGGTAAAACGGCCGAAACGTCGTACAAATGGCAACAAAGATGAGGACAATAGTCCGAATAATGTAAATACTCTAAATACTACCCCATCTCAGAAATATAGGCAACTCTTTTATTTAAATTCCTTGTGGTTTCGCCGATATATTCTTGGTGACAATTATTACAGGTAATAGAGTAATTTCTTCTTTCATATTTTAACTTAATATTTTGTTTTGCATTAATAAAATCTTCCATCGTAAATTACTTCAAAATAAAAAGGTGAACCATTCTGATAAACCCAAAGAATTAAAATATATTGCTCTACTCAACTTTATCTAAACTACAAATAAAAAGAGTTTATGTAAGCTTTACATCAAATTTGTCAAGAATTATTTCTAAAACAATAAAAAACTTTATTAATACAAATTATAACTTCAGCAGATAAGGCTGAATGCTTTTGTAACACCCCAACTGTCGTCCTAACAATTTCCTCCGGCGGCCGTTCTCCACGCTGTGATGTTGCCGGGAGTTTCTAGAAAATGTCGGCCGAACAGCTGGGGGTACAAGTTTGACTATAAGGAACGAACTTCCACAACTTGGATGAGTTGAAAAGGATGCTTTATTCGTTTAGAGTTAGCCTTGTCGGTTGGGGCAGGCAAATGTGACACACAGCTCTAACTCTAATTAATGGAGATCAACAAACCCAAACTGAACGAAACAAGACGAACGGAGAATCTTACTTCGAGCTCGCGCCCGGCGGGACTCTCAACTCTCTAACTTAACTGTCTTAACTTTACTGACTCGGAAAAAATACCTGAATTTATTTAAAATTGACCGGAAACCCGGAAATCCGGAAATGCTTTAGACCACCGGTGGCAAACACCGGCGACTGTAAGTCTGAAATTTCAGTTATCTTTTTTTTTAATCTTAATAAGGCTTCCGCCGGAAAAGGCTTAATGTGTGGTCAAGATACAGTAAAGGACAGCCTTTGACCGGGTCATAGAAAACCTACCTAGTGAACTTTTCTGAACTTTATCTCTTTATCACTGAGTCAAACATTTACCGGAGGACAATTTTCCTCATAAAAGAAAAAGCGTTTATTTATTTATTTTTTTCCTCTTCTTTTTCACTTTTGTTAAATATGTTTTTAAACTATTTTCTATTCTAATCTATTTTCTATTTTAATCTATTATAATAAAATTCATATATGCCCAGTTATCGTGTCACACTTTGCTAGCAGATTCTCCACCAACTCAAATTTTGATTCGTTTGAGGTATCCGCACCCGACTTCCCACCCAGAACTGTGGCTCAACTGAGTGACGTTTACATTGCTCTTTCGCTGGTCTCTAACATAATTTCAAAGCTTGATCCCCATAAAGCGAGCTGCGGTGACGAAATCCCGATCATTGTCCTGAAGAAATGTGCCCCTGAACTCTCATCTGTCCTCTCCAAACTTTACAACTATTGCTTCTCTTCTTCTTGCTTTCCTGTTTGCTGGAAGTTCTCCTCTGTGGTTCCTGTATTTAAGAACGCTGGACAACCCTCAGACCCTTCTGATTATCGCCCTATCAGCCTACTATCAAATTTTGGCACAGTGTTCGAGGCTATTATCAATGTTGAGGTGGTTCAACATCTCACAGCGCACGTCCTATTCTCCGACAAACAGTATGGCTTCCGTTTCGCCAGGTCTATCGCTAAAATGCTAACGACCATCACAGTGTATATATACCAAGCTCTCAATATGAAAGGCGTAGCTCCAGCTTTTTCCCTGGATATCTCTAAAGCATTTGACAAAGTCTGGCACGCTGGCCTTCTACGCAAGCTACATGGCTATGGTATAACTGGACGCTTGTTTGTTTTCATCTAATCATTTTTATCAAATCGCGTAATGAAGATCGTTTTGAACGGGCATACCTCCAGATCCTATCACACGAACGCGGGTGCCGCTCAAGGTTCTATACCAGGTCCTACGCTTTTTCTGATTTTCATCAACGATCTCCCTGATGTACAGAAACCAAGTAGATATATGCGCTGACGTCGCCACCATTTATTTCCGCCTTGATAAGAAATCTACCGAGGCTGACAAAGCAAACCTCGCTGCTGATCTTGAAAAGGAACTCCAATCTGTGGGGGACTGGGGTAAGAAATGGGTCCTAAATTTTAATGCTTATAAAACGAAGCTGCTATCCTTTAACCACTGTAGACAATCGCTTCTACCATACATCAGAATGTATCAGACTAGTCCCCCTGAAAGCAAAACACTGCGCCTCCTCGGGCTTATCTGTCAACCAACCTCAAATAGAATGACTCTATTGAATCAACAGCTAAATACGCTGATCTGAAGTCGGTTCCCTTTGTAGGGCCAGGAAGTTTTTCTCGTCTAAATCCATCTTGCACATATATAAATCTAACATCCGCCCGTGCATCGAATACTGCTGTCACATCTGGTCGGTTGCCCTTGCAATTCATCTCGGGCTTCTTGAGAAAATCCAACGAAGATTCTGTAATGTAATTGATCCCGAACTGGTAACTCAGTCACTTTCTTACCGACGTCATGTGGCTTCTCTTTGTCTTTTCTACGAATATTTTCACGGTTTCTGCTCCGATTAGCTTAGTTCCCTGGTGCCCTCTCTGCATGAATTTGCTCGAGCTACTAGAGTAGCGGCTTGGCCCCACCCTTTTAGAGTGAAACCAATTAAGTATAACTTCTACTTCTGCTCTATCAGCTTCTTTGCTCGCACTTCTAGCCTGTTAGACTCTCTTCCGTATATTTGTTTTCCTGAAAGCTACAATCTCCAAGAATTTAAATGCAACATCAATTGTCATCTCCTTAACTCGCATCCTTTCCCTGACAACCCTTGTATCATGTTCTTCTTCCTTTCCACTCTACTCTCATGCAGCCCTCTTCACACCAGTGTTCTCATCCTTCTCTTACCCAATCTCTCTAACATGTTCCTCTTTCTCATCACTCTCCTCTTAATGTCAATTGCCATCTCTTATCTCCTTGACTCGCATCCTTTCCCTGACAACCCTTGTATCATGTTCTTCTTCCTTTCCACTCTACTCTCCTTCCCTTACCCATTTTCTGACACTCCTGTAACTTGTTCCTCTTTCTCATCACTCACTTCTTTTGCTTTTTTTCTTACTTGGGGTGAAATGATTAGAAAAAAGATTCACCAGAGCCACGATAGAGCCAGGGGAAGGAATCAAAGTGTTGACGTTGGGGAACTCATAGCCACAAACGCAGTGAGTCAGTCGTTTCCCCGCTGACGTATAAAGAGGTGGCCAGCTCAGCTGAGCTTAGGGTGAGCACACACATAACAAAGGCAAGTTACATGAGCGAAGGAAGAACCAGAGTTTAGTACATCTACGCGACTATAATATCAACGTTCGGAGAAAGTCCCGGAAGCCTCACTCTCGAACGCCAATATTAACTAACAATGTCCCCCAGTGAATAGACAATGATTTTACGGAGAAACGATTCAGCGACTTGTTATTTTCATTCTTTCCAGCGATAACTTTACAAATACTTTTATGTTGTTATTTTGTGCAAGAATCTATGAAGTTTGTTGTGTTTTCATGATGACTGAACAAGTTTTCAATTTTTTTTACGTACGACTAAAATAAATTAGTCGTCTCATAAAAATCGGAATTTTTTAGGAAATCAATCTTTTAGTCCGCGACACGTGTCAATCGAAAAAAAAATAATTTGTTATTGATTTAGAAAGGGGATACTGCTTTTAAAATCGTTATATTGTCAAATTGATCCTTCACACTGACAAAATTATTGGGCTAACAGTCAGTTAAGTGCCATACATGATACACGCTTTGGGCGATCATGTCTCGAAAGAGAAATGACTGACTGGGCAGAAGATTATCCCGCAGTAGGTTGCCATTGCTTTCTGCGGTAGACTGGTTACCAGCCAAGGCTATAGAACCCAATCTGTTCTGTTATTTGACTTATAGCTAGAGGGGGAAGAGATTATTATATTTTTAAGTAGTAATTAGTGGGGGATCAGTTTATTACTTCATAACAATATAAAACTGATCCTCCATTTTATGCATAGTAGAAGCCTTAATCAAGTTTTTTAACTATTATATTTAGTCAGTCAGTTAAGTGCCATACGTGATACACGCTTTGGGCGATCAAGTCTCGAAAGAGACATGACTGACCGGGCAGAAGTTTATTCCGCATTGCTTTTTGCGCTAGACTGGTTGCCAGTCAAGGCTATAGAACCCAATCTCTCCAATTATTTAACTCATAACTGAAGGGGATAGATGGATTAATACCTTTCCCAATGGTATTTGTGCGTAAGTGAATGACATAAATTCAACTGGAATTCGAACTAGGTTCCCCAATTTGTCGTTCTGAGTCGAAAACCACCGCACCAATTGGGCTATAATTAGTTAAATTTACCAATAACAAGTTTATAAATATGGCAACATCATTGATATCTGTATATATTTCAATTTTTTGAATTTTAACCTTTTTTTTAACATTTTAAAACATTTAAAACAAAAAGTGTAAATTATTTTTCGGAAGCCCATGCACAAACATTTGAGGTTTATAATCATTTATCTTAAAGAATAAACAGATAGATACTCGATATTAATTATTTGTAAATATTTGTTCTTTACTTAGAAATATTTATCGCAGTCTGTTTGTTGAGAAAGATCATTTTATGAACCCTACCAAAAATATTTATTTCCGTAGGCAAAACATCTAAAACCAATAACTTGGCAAAGTTCAAATATCGATTTGACATTGTATCGATATTATAAACAAGATCCCCTTTTAAATAAATATCAATAAACATTTCTAGATTCTGACAAGTGTCGTGGCCTAAGGTTATTTTGTTATTTAACAGCTTATCAACTTCTTTGAATTATTTAATGGCGAAATCTAAATAGTTTAAACACAAGGAAACATGGCCCAGTAGAAAAAAAGCATTGGTTGGATCCAGTGACTTAACCCGAATAGTTTTGAATTCCATTTAGTGAACCAAATCTGAGTTTATTTAAATGGAGAAAACTAGGACATCCGAAAGTGAATGACTCATGGAACGAGAACAATCTATCCCAGTGATTGAAATAATAGGGCTCAATTCAAAATTTCAATCACTTGAGGAAGGTCTGAGGTTACAACGGCCGAAAAGTCGTGAATATGTAAATCATGTAAATAATTACAATACCTCACTTCAGAAACAAATTTTGAACACATCTTTATGTATTATTGGACATTTTAATATAAAATGCATTGTTGGTCATTTTGCTATAAATATCTATTGTTGGTTATTTTACTATAATATGTATGATTGGTTATTTTGCTATTAATATATATTGTTGGTCATTTTGCTACAAAATCTTTTATTGGTAATTTTGCTATAAAAAGTATTGTTGTTCATTTTGCTATAAAATGTATTGTTAGTCATTTTGCTATAGAATGTATTATTGATCATTTTGCTAAAAAATGTATTTTTTATCATTTTGCTATAAAATGTATTGTTGTTCATATTACTATAAAATGTATTGTTGGTCATTTTATTATAAAAAGTATTATTGGTTATTTTGCTATAAAATGTATTGTTGGTCTTTTTGCTATCAAATGTCTTATTGGTCAATTTGCTATCAAATGTATTGTTGGACTTTTTGCAATAAAAAGACTGATTGAATATAATTGTAGGAAACATGACTAAGGCTTCTACTAGTCATAGGGATGGGGGATCAGCTTTATATTGTTATGAAGTAATAAACTGATCCCCCACTAATTACTACTTAATAATATAACACATCTCTTCTCTCTCTAGCTATGAGTCAAATAATAGGACAGATTGGGTTCTATAGCCTTGGCCGGCGACCAGTCTACTGCGGAAAATAATGGCAACCTACTTCGGGATAATCTTTTGCCCAGTCAGTCTCTTTCGAGACATGATCGCTCAAGCATGTTTCACGTATGACACTTAACTGACTAACAGAAATATAGAGCAGTTAGGTAAAGGAATCGATAGAAAAGAAAAGTGAGGTGATGAGAAAGTGAGGGCAAATAAAGAAGAGAGATAGCGAGAAAGGAAGAGAAAGAGAGAAAGCAAGAGAGAGAGACAAAGAGAGTGCAAATAGAGAGAATATGAGGAACGTTTATAGACATAAAGAGAAGGTAGATAAAGGAATAGAAGCAGAGAAAGAGAGCGAGAAAGAAAGAAAGAAAGAAAGAAAGAAGTGAAAGCAAGAGAAATAGAAAGTGCAAAAAGAGAGAGAATATGAGGAAAGAGTAGAGAAATAGAGAGAAAGAAATAGAAAGAGTTTTGAGTTTGAGTTTTGTTTAACGGCATATCAACATCTCTATGGGTTATTTAATGCCAAAAAGGTTAGGTTTTAGAGTTTTGTTTATGTTCAGTTATAGTGAGAAGGTTGATTTAGTCAGATTTTGATGAAAAATATTTTTTTATTTTAGAAAACTGAAGATATCTTATAGTTTTGTATTAAAAAATGTATTACTGGTAATATTTTTTTCTTTGAAAAATGTATTATGGCAATATGTTTTTTCCTTCAAAAATGTCTTGTTAATGTTTTTCTATCAAAAATGTATATATTTCTATAAAAGTCCATTTTTATACTTTCATAGTGTTTTGACCACAGTTTGAGGGTTAACTATTTGCCCATAGCTGGCACCCTAACAGGTGCTATCACTCCGGGTCAGAGTGGACCTGGGGACAACAGCAATTAAAAGGTGGTTCCATACTCCTCACAACCTCCCAATCAGAAGCCTTGCTGCCGGATGAAGTTTATTGTCATACCCAGGACCAGAAATAGAAAGAAATCAAAGAATAGAAAAGAAAAGTGGGTTTATGAGAAGGAGCTCGAGTAAGGAAGAAGGAAAAAGTGAGTGAGTGAGAGAGAGAGAGAGAGAGAGAGAGAGAGAGAGAGAGAGAGAGTGAGAGAGAGAGAAATGAGTAAAAACTGTTCCTGATAAAAAAGTCGAATTGAATTTAGGGGTGAAAATGTCAGCTGACCAGGAACAAACCAAAAATATTTAAAACAACTTTAACAGAGACAACATTTCTTTTTTCTCAACTTTGACGACATTTCTGAGATTTATCTGAATCGCAACCAACTCTAACGCCTGATTAATGATAATAAAAAAAAAACATCAATTTATCTATCGGTACAACAAGTGTCACAGGGGCAAAACAAAAGATGGACACTGCGTGAAGCAATCGTATGATAAACCAAACATAAAAATAAATAAAAGCGAAGAGAAAATGTGCGCCCCTGGCGACAATATCGGGAACTAAGCACTGATAAAAGGAGGAACATTTTTGGCGTAACTTCTGATATACTGATCACGAGTTCTAATCCAAAATTTGTCAATAAATGAAAAAAATAAATCCTAGAACTTTATCAACGTCAGAGATTCCAGAAAAAAAACCCTTAACAGCTCATCCAAATAAAAACCCGAAAAGATAATACATGTCAGAATGGCTTCTCAGATCGAGGTACACATCAAAGGGGCACGAAAAAAGAATCACTAATCCACCTTAGACGTTTTCATGTGACACTTGCCGGTGAATAATCGGATTCAATATGAAATACAAACCTGTAGTGCTGTTGCTGTTGAAAAACAATGAGCGATTATTTCCTTTCGTCAACAAGAACACGCCCAGGTAAAATATACGTCGACAAAAAGTAGTAGTCGACGAATGAAATAGAAAGACGTACATTGTCGCTGGTTTTGTGCTCACAGTAAGATATGCAGGAGAGCTTTCTTTAAGAATATATAATCGAACGCTTGTAAGCTTTTTCTTACCCAACCAAGGGTTGTCAAAGTCTCGCACCCAGAGAGGAGGATGGATGCGACCAGCGATTTTTAGAGCTTGAATTCGATATGGAAGCTGATGTTGCTCTTCCGTATCCTTTTCAGTCTGACGATCTCTGCTGCTATGGTCAATGTCGTCTGCAAAACGCAGGTCTAGCCCGATAGAGACAGAGTGGTGTGTTGTAGTCGTTGAAGGTTTCCTTCCTGTATAATTATCTCCAGATAACTCTCACACACACACACACACACACACACACACACACACATACACACACACACACACACACACACACACATATATATTTATGTATATATTACGAAGTTATACGGAAATTTACGAAACTGGTATTACCCGACATATCTCAAATTTTACTTGTTTAAACATCATTATTTCTAAATAAATAGAATAAATAGCCCGGCGTTGCTCGGGTGTAATAAAAGGTTTAAAACTAATCCATGGTCTTGGAGCTACAGACTCAGCCTAAAGAATATTTGTGTGAAGTTTGGTGAGAATCGGATAAAAATTGTGGATTTGTATAAAGGACATACAGACAGATAAACAGAGAGACACACAAACATCTTGCCTTTTATATATATATATATATATATATATATATATATATTATCGATTTTCTGCACAATTGTAAAATCGGACCACTCCTTCTTTAACCCGATTTTTTCGATTATCGATTTTCAATATTTATCGGGGGTACCTCGACACAAAACCTAGCTAAGAACACTCACAGACGCTTATAGTACAACTGTGTAAATTTTCAAGAAAATCGGTTCAGCCGTTTCGGAGTCTATAGGTAACGGATACACACACAGACACACACACACACATATACACAGACAAAGTTTCATTTATAAATAAGTTTATATATATATATATATATATATATATATAATTATATGGTTTTGTATAAATAAAACATTGCGACATGGAAATTTATATATATATATATATATATATATATATATATATATGTTAATCTGTTTTAGTATAATTTCCATCAATAAAGGTGAGATCTCGAGAGCCCCGCTATTCAGTACTACCGAAACATCAATTAGCGCTCCGGATTTTTCCCAATCTCACCTTTACGTATGGAATATATATATATATATATATATATTTCAAAATTATACGGAGATTTACGAAACTGGCATTTCCCGACATTTTACTTGTTTAAACATTATTATATCTAAATAAATACTCGTATTTAAGTGAATGGTCTGTTTATATATATATATATATATATATATATATATATATATATATATATATATATATATATATATTCGGTCTGGTTTCAATGCTGGGTAAAAGCAATCGGATGTCTAACCCTACTGATGAGCTGTGATACATCGAAACAGATCTGTCTGCGGATGACTATATATATATATATATATATATATATATATATATATATATTTGCTCTGTAATATATATATATATATATATATATATATATATTTGCTCTGTAATATTTTATTACATGGAGCTCTCTTCCTGTATCATTTTTTAATATTAAAATAAATTTTTAATATTAATTAGGATCGGTTTTTTGGAATATACCTTCCTGCTTTTTTCCCTTGGATTGAAGTATCTGAATTAAAAATATATATATATATATATATATATATATATATATATATATATATATATATATATATATCCGAGTGAATAAGGAAAGAAGAAAAATTTACAACGTCCAAAACATTAATTTAAAACAGTGCTCGATATATAATAGAGAGAGCTGTGAATATTTATTATAAATTATAGTTTAGAACATGTACATATTTTTATCCACCACAAGTGTACACTTTGTTTCGACATTGAAATGACAATGTCTCATCAGGTACCATATATATATATATATATATATATATATTTATATATATAATTAAACAGTGCATTATAATTTTGACTGGCCTTAATCGATTGAGAGAAATCTTATTTGGAAAATATCTATTTTCCGGCAGGAATCGAACTTAAATACTCTCGACACATTTAAACTGAATCAAGTCTTCCATGATATCTTTCGTACTCTAGTGGTAAGACGCGTCGAATCTAATGTCTGTATCTCTACGGTGTCGGGAGTATGCAGGTTCGATTTCTATCGGAAAATAGATATTTTCCAAATAAGATTTCTCGAAAGAGATTAAGGCCAGTGGAAATCATTATGTCCGAATTTCGAGTTTCATCCCGACCAGAAGCAAGTGGATATCTAGCGACATTGAAGAGCAGTGATACAGCAAAACAGGCTTGTATATGGATGACATATATATATATATATATATATGTGTGTGTGTGTGTGTGTGTGTGTTTGTATGTGGATGATATATATATATATATGTATATATATATATATATATATATATATATATATATATATCTTTCGCTCTATTTTGTATTGAACACTTTTAAAAAAATAGTGTTTCCTACGATACAGAAATTTATTCCATCCATACCTACCCTATACTCTCTCTCTCTCACACACACACACACACACACACACACACACATCTATCTATCTATATATATATATATATAAACAGAATATTCACATAAATACAAGTATCTATCAATAATAATAATGTTTAAACAAACAAAAACTGATATATATATATATATATATATATATATATATATATATATATATATATACATATATATATATATATATAGCCAGACTACCCGCACTTGTCATTTGATTATAGTGGTGAAGGCTTGTGCAGAACCAAACACTTTTTGAAATATCCGAATACAGTATGCCACTAGATCTAAAAACGCCTCTGAGTTTTGAATTCAGAGTTTTTCTTCTCCTAGACCGGTTGCTACCCAGGGCTATAGTACTCTGTCTGTTTTGATATTTACCCATAGCTGATAGGGAGGAGATGGGTTCATATTTTTTTCAAGGGTATGAGCATTAGAATCCGTAAGTGAATGTCATGAATTCGACTGTAATTCACACTCAGCTCTCTAATTCTTCACACCGAGGAGAATCCATTAGAAATTTTGATCTGCAAGAGTTAGAACGTTCCAGGACGCCTGCCTTCGTTAATTAGGATAAAATCGAAACGAGACCTCGCACAGATACTCCACATATCTCTAATGAGCTTTCATGTGAAACTATATTGATACGTGGCATACTGAGTTGCCTTATGATTTAACGGAAAAAAGTAACGGACTTCATTTTTTACTGTTCAAATGCAACGGCCCATTTTTGAAAATAACGATGAAAAACGGATTGTTTACAACAATGTGGAGTCGAGAAATACTGAGGAAGTCTAAATGAACAACCATTAACCTTCTCACGATGTATGAATATGGCGATGCTGTCCATCTGGCAAAATTCGAAGGGAGTTGTACGTTGTTAGCTCGTTTCACAAATTCAGACATTGCACTCAAAATAGTACTGTTTCCAGTCCAGGAAGTGCATGGAATTAGCCAATCAAAAGGGTATAGTGTTCTATGAGCGCATCGTAAGACTATACGTCTGATTTTAGACCTGGCAGAAATTGGTAGAGCATAGGTGGAATATTCTGATACACTTGTCATACTCACAGGAACTTGCCCTATCGGATCACCACTTACATCCATCCCTAAAATAATCACGTAAGAAAAATGTCTTCGGTTTTCTTGAAAACTGAGAAATCCACCCGGAAAGTTAATCAACCAGAGAAATGTTATATTCTCGGAGGATGAAATCCTGAAGCTGCTTCAGGTATGGCAAAAGACAGGGCAAGCAGATAGCATATCAGTAGATGGATGAATCAGTGGATAAAAGAAAATCTAAATATTGCCATATGAAGTCACTTAAAAAAGCAAATTGGACTTTCATCCGGCCTAATATCAATTTATATATAGCTATAGAGACTACAATAGATATGAATACATTGAAAGAGATAGTTATGAAAGGACTGAGATAGAAAGAAAGATATGAATAGACTTATATAGATAGATAGATAGATAGATAGATAGATAGATAGATAGATAGATATGATAGATAGATAATGAACAGACTGAGATAGATAGATAGATAGATAGATAGATAGATAGATAGATAGAATAGATAGTGAACAGACTGAGATAGATAGATAGATAGATAGATAGATAGATAGATAGATAGATAGAACAGACTGAGATAGATAGATAGATAGATAGATAGATATGATAATGAACAGACTGAGATAGATAGATAGATAGATAGATAGATAGATAGATAGATAGATAGATAGTGAACAGACTGAGATAGATAGATAGATAGATAGATAGATAGATAGATAGATAGATAGATAATGAACAGACTGAGATAGATAGATAGATAGATAGATAGATAGATAGATAGATAGATAGAATAATGAACAGACTGAGATAGATAGATAGATAGATAGATAGATAGACAGATGAGACAGACTGAGATAGATAGATAGATAGATAGATAGATAGATAGTAGAACAGACTGAGATAGATAGATAGATAGATAGATAGATAGATAGATAGATAATGAACAGACTGAGATAGATAGATAGATAGATAGATAGATAGATAGATAGATAGATAGATAATGAACAGACTGAGATAGATAGATAGATAGATAGATAGATAGATAGATAGATAGTGAACAGACTGAGATAGATAGATAGATAGATAGATAGATAGATAGATAGATAGATATATAATGAACAGACTGAGATAGATAATAGATAGATAGATAGATAGATAGATAGATAGATAGATAGATAGATAGATAGATAGACTGAGAGAGTTAAATTCGAATAGCCTAAAATGCATGGTGACCAAAGATATATTTGTGCAAACTGAGACACCATTATATAAGCATGGAGAAAATTCTATATCTTCTCTCGTTTCAGAAGAAAACAACCTCACATTCCAAATCACTCTCCCATATATATATATATATATATATATATATATATATATATATATATATATATATATGTCGTCTTTAGAGAAATTCCGAACCAATTATTACGGCTTCTAACGGCCATAGAATTGAACGACATAATTTTCTGCACAATGGAAAATGCCTTGACTCGATTAATGGTGGCTCGGTTCGTTTTTTTTTTTGTGGTTGTCATTTTCAATATTGTTCGTTATGGAAGCCCACCGGGGACAATTTTCTTAGATTGTTAACCGGGAAAAGTATCTGCTTAGCAGTATTGGAAAACATTTGGCCCAATACTCACACGAACAAGACTTAAAATATACACTAAACTAGTGTGTACGTGCGCACGCGCGTGCATATATACATGCATACACACACACGTACTTTTTTTGAGATTACATTAGGTACAATACTAAAAAAAATTAGTTTGGGTTTTCTCCTCAATACTGGTACTGCGGCTTTGCAGGAGAACAGTGTCAGTCTGGAAAACTGCTTGTTCACATGTTTTAATAACGAGATGAGGTGCAAATAAAAGAACAAAGGCAAGATAGAAAAAAAGAGAGAATTAAAGAAGAAAAGTATAAAAAACTGATTTCCAGACGAAAGAATAAACAAGAACAAAGAAAAGAAAAAAAGAAATGATGAAAGAAAGAAAGAAGAAAAAGGCTAAGTAGTTGATTTCCAAATGAAAGAATAAAAAAGAACAAAGAGAGAAAGAAAAGAAGGAAAAAAGAAAAAAGAAAGGAAAGAAAAAAGAAAAAAAGGAAAAATGAAAAGAAGAAAAAAGATAAATAATTGATTTTCAGAAAAAGAAAAAAGAAAGGAAAGAAAAAAGAAAGAAGGAAAAATAAAAGAAAAAAAAAGGAAAAGCTAAATAATTGATTTTCATACAAAAAGAAAAAAGAAAGGAAAGAAAAAAGAAAGGAAAAATGAAAAAAAAAAAGAAAAATGATAGAATGAAGAAAAAGGCTAAATAATTGAGTTTCAGACAAAAAGAAAAGAAGAAAGGAATGAAAAAATGAAAAATGAAAGAAAGAAAAAAGGTAAATATTAGATTTTCAGACAAAAAGACAAAAGAACGAAAAAGAAAGAAGGAAAAATGAAAGAAAGAAGAATAAAGCTAAATAATTGGTTTTCAGACAAAAAGAAAAAGAGAGGAAAGAAGAAAGAAAGGAAAGAAAAAAGAAAGAAGGAAAAATGAAAGAAAGTAGGAAAAATGAAAGAACAAAAAAGGTCAAATAATTGATTTTAGACAAAAAGAAAAAGAGAAAGGAAAGAAAAAAGAAAGAAGGAAAATGTAAGAAAGAAAGAAAAATGAAAAAAATGAAAGGTCAAATAATTGATTTTCAGACAAAAAGAAAAAAGGAAAGAAAGAAAAAAGAAAGGAGGAAAATGAAAGAAAGAAGAAAAAGGCTAAATAATTGATTTTCAGGAAAAAGAAAAAAAGAAAGGAAAGAAAAAGAAAAAAAGGAAAAATGTAAAAAAGAAAAAGGCTAAATAATTGATTTTCAGAAAACAGAAAAGAGAAAAGAAAGAAAAAAGAAAGAAAAAAAAATGAAAGAAAGACGATAAAGCCTAAATAATTAATTTTCAGAAAAAAGAAAAAAGAAAGAAGGAAAAATGAAAGAAAGAAGAAAAAGGTGAAATAATTGCTTTTCAGACAAAAAAGAAAAAAAGGAAAGAAATGAAAAAGAAGGAAGGAAAAATGAACGAAAGAAGGAAAAATGAAAGAAAGAAGAAAAAGGCTAAATAATTGATTTTCAGAAAACAAAAGAAAGGAAAGAAAAAGCAAAAAAGGAAAAATGAAAGAAAGACGAAAATGTTAAATAATTGATTTTCATACAAAAAGAAAAAAGAAAGGAAAGAAAAAAGAAAAAAGGAAAAAATGAACGAAAAAAGAAAAAATGATAGATGAAAAAAGCTAAATAATTAATTTTCAGACAAAAAGAAAAGAAGAATAGGAAAGAAAAAAGAAAAATGAAAGAAAGAAGAAAAAGATAAATATTAGATTTTCAGACAAAAAGAAAAAAGAAAAAAAAGAAAGAAAAAAATGAAAGAAAGAAGAATATAGTTAATAATTGATTTCCAGACAAAAAGAAAAAGAGAGGAAATAAAAAAGAAAGGAAAGAAAACAGAAAGAAGGAAAAATGAAAGAAAGAAGGAAAAATGAAGGCACAAAAAAGGTTAAATAATTGATTTTTAAACAAAAAGAAAAAGAGAAAGGAAAGAAAAAAGAAAGAAGGAAAAAATGAAAGAAATAAAGAAAAATGAAATGAAAAGAAAAGAAAGGCTAAATAATTGATTTTCAGACAAAAAGAAGAAAAGGAAGGAAATAAAAAAGAAAGAAGGAAAAATGAAAGAAAGAAGAAGAAGGCTAAATAATTGATTTTCAGACAAAAAGAAAAAAGAAAGAAAGAAAAAAGAAAGAAGGAAAAATGAAAAAAAGAAGAAAAAGGCTAAATAATTGATTTTCATAAAAAAGAAAAAAGAAAGGAAAGAAAAATGAAAGAAGGAAAAAATGAACGAAAGAAGTAAAAGGCTAAATAATTGATTTTCAGACAAAAGAATCAATCGTTGCAGTTGGGTCGAACAACTTGAAAAACCGACAAAGAAAAAAAAATGAATGGAAAATAACGAAATCCAACTGCCAATAATTAACGACATAGAAAAGAAAAACGAACTTATGACAAGCGAATGGAAAGTGGTGGAGGCGAGACTGTGTCCGTCGGCGGGTCCTGTCTTTTATGATGGGTCTCAAAGAATTCGGAAACGGTGGAACAATTGCTCAAATAACTGCGAAAGAATTCTTATGAAATTCTTAACGAATAACACTGCTTTTTGTACCACCTTCTCACCCGTCCCGCCCGTATCAATGGAAACGTATTCGTATTTTCGGCTTTGAGACAAAGTGGAAAAGTTACTCGGCTACACGTTTTGTATCTCGATAGTAGGTGTCCTCGGGCCGGAATGAGAGACAAACCCATGTATGAAGAATATGTGCTGGAACATGATGAAAAATTAATCCCATCTGAAACAATCCTGCACATCTACAAATCTACCACCCGCCCGTGCATTGAATACTGCTGCCATATTAGGTCAGGTGCTTCTGCTCTCCACCTAGGGGTCCTTGACAAAATCTGTAATGTGATCAATCCCGACTTGGCAGCTCGGATACAGTCACTTTCTCACCGGCGCAATGTGGCTTCTCTGTTTCTCTTCTACAAATACTTTCACGGCTTCTGCTCAGATGAACTTGGCTCATTGGTACCCCCCATACATGAATTTGTTCGAGCCACAAGATTATCAACTAGGTCTTACCGTTTTACTGTGAAATCAATAAATTGTAAACGCAAATTCTACTCCCTCAGTTTCTTTTCTCGCACTTCCCGCCTGTGGAATTCACTTCCGTTTACTTGCTTTCCCGACAGCTACAATCTTCAAGAATTCAAATGTAAAGTCAATAATAATCTCATATCTCACTAATCTGCATCCTCTCCCTCTCTCTCCCTCTCTCTCATGATCCTTTCCCCGCCCCCTCCACTCTAATCAGTATTCTTATTCTTCTCTTACCCACTTCCTGACAACCCCTATAACCTGACACTCTTTCCCATAACTTTCCTCCTATGTAACCCTCCCTCCAAAACAGTGGCAGTAAAATGTCTTACTTGGGGCGATATGATTATAAAGAAAATGCTACGAACAGACGATTTCGTTACTTCTGGTGTTGAAGCCATTGACAACTTCTGAATTTGAAATATATTCCACTCTGAGTAGATCTCTGTTTGTTTTTCTACTGTTGCGTATACCATATTGTGTGATTAATTTTTACAATGATCCGTGATATTGTGCATGAGCCTGGTCTGAGGTTGACAGTAGAGAATTGTGAGATCTGTGCACTTTTAATGCATTTTCTGCTTAGTGAATTCTTTTCTCTTTTTATCGGATTGGGATTTTGATGTGCATTGTGGTGCAGTGGATATCGACTCAGAACGAGAAATCAGGGAGCCGAGTTCAAACTCCAGTTGAATTCTCTGCATTCACTTACGCGCAAATACCCTTGGAAAGGTATTAATCCATCTCTTCCCCCCAGTTATGGGTTAAATAACAGAACAGATTGGGTTCTGTAGCCTTGGCTGTCAACCAGTCTATCGTAGAAAACAATGGCAGCGTACTGCGGGATAATCTTCTTTCGAGACATGATTGCCGAAGCGTGTATCACGTATGGCACTTAACTGACTGATTTGTAGGTCGAAATTACGGTCATGTGTGTACGTGCTGACAGCACTTCCTCACGAGCTACTTGATTCCCTCTTTGCTGATTTACCAAACCGGCTCTTGAAAGAAGAAGAAAATGACTGCACACATTACCTCTCAGTTCTTGTTGGACATCTCCTGGCACTCTATGTTCCTACTTCAGGAGTGAACGCTTCACTCGCTTCCGTGCTAATTCAAGGCATTTATCCCGGTTGAGCTTCCTCCAAATTTACACGACTCTTAGTCAAATTGTCCCAATCAGTTCTCACGACAAATCTTCAGGGCTTTGATGTTGCTTTTTACATCTTTAAGTCGAGTCGTTGGGTTATGCATAGTGTGACTCATTCACATAGTAAGTCTCCAAAAGTATAAATATCTGCCGCTCTTAGCCATGAGGTAGTTAAATGCTTACCACTTCCAGTGAGTTAGTGACACTACACAATCACTTGATAATTAAGAGTACACACAAGCATGGCGTAGAGGTCTAGCAGCTAAAGCTAGAGCAAAAATCTGAAGGATTCGAAATTAGTTGGAGAAGAAAACCAGGAAACTGATCTCTTCTTGGCAACTGCAGGTTGAGATCTTATAAAAGTATCAGCAATTGCACGCCCAAGACAGTTGGAAGAAATGGTGTTTGAAAAAATAAATCAGCTATGGGTAAAAACATAGCACCTAAGAAAAAAAATAAACAAAAACTGGTGAATGCAAAGTGTATGTGTGTGTGTGTGTGTGTGTGTGTGTGTGTGTGTGTGTGAGAGAGAGAGAGAGAGAGGGAGAGAGAGAGAGAGGGAGAGAGAGAAAGCGAGTGAGAGAGAGAGTTAAGTTCATGAAAATTTCTCAAAACTTAAATGGACCTGTTATTGAATATTTTTTTTAACATTTCACCTCAAGCAAGGCATTTTACTGTTAGTGTTGCGCAGGGGGTTACATACGAGAAAGTGATAAGAAAAGGGAGTTAATTATAGGAAATGTCAGGAGGAGGGTAATAGACGGATGAGAATACTGAGAATGGGGGTGGAGTAGATGGAAAAAAGAGCTTGAGAGAATGGATGCGAGTTAATGAGAGAGGAGATGTCTATTGACCTTACATTTAAATTCCTGGAGATTGTAGCTGCCGAGGAAGCAAGTATATGGAAGGGAATTCCACAGGCGGGAAGTGCGTGAAAATAGCTGTTAGAGTAGAAATTGCGGTTATATTTTATCGGTTTTACTGTAAAAGGGTGGGACCTAGTTGCTAATCTAGTAGCTCGTGTAAATTCATACGTAGGGGGCATCCGTGATCTAAGTTCATTGGAGTAGAAGCCGTGAAAGTATTTATAGAAGAGGCACGGGGAAGCTATGTCACGCCGGTGAGATAGCGACTGCAGCCGAGCTGCCAAGTCGGTATCGATATTGTCCGTTTAAAACAGGCTGCCAAATATTGCGTGTTTGAGAAACTGGGATCGGAAGTCAGTCAATCCAAGAGGATTTGATTAAAATAAAATTGGTAAACGGCCTTCAAAATAAGGATTATTAACAACTGACTTGAATGCAGTTAGAACCAGGAAAGTTGTCAGAATAGTGTGTCGAATTTGTTCAGCAACAAGAATTGATTCAAAAACTTAATTCCACAAAAGTTACGGATTTAGTAGAGGAAATGAATACATACGCGATAGAGAAGAACAGCAGAATAATGTGCATTTGCTGTGGTTATAAACATCAAAGAGAAAAGCAATAACGTTCGGCATATAAAACAGAGGTGAAAAATGTTTCAAAATGAATCATTTTAAACTTATGTGTAAATTAAATAAGAGAAACGTATAGATATTCTAGCAAAATGAAGAGGAAATGAGTATCGATGTCTTTTAATTGAAAAAAGGGAAATTAAAAAAGGGTTATTAAAGATTCGATTCAATAATGTTTTACTGGGCATGCAACTAGATACGGGAAGTGAAAAAGATAGAAATGGGATATTAGCATATGCAGGCCAAGTTAGATTACGACATGATCGCAATGAAGAAATGGATAGTGATCCTGAAAGTACTGGAAACGAAAGTGTCAACGCAAGATCAACATGACAGTGAAATCGAGAGCAGTATAGACTCTGAAAATGAACAATTGTAGAAGTAACACTCACTTAAGTGCCATACGTCAAACATGCCTGGGCGATCATATCTCGAAAGAGATATAACTGACTGGGCAGAAGATTATCCCGTAGTAGTTTGCCAATGTTGCTGCGGTAGACTGGTTGCCAGCCAAGGCTATAGAACACGATCTGTTCTATTATTTGACTTATAGCTAGAGGGGGAAGAGATGTATTATATTATTATATAGTAATTAATGGGGGATCAGTTTATTACTTCATAAAAATATAAAACTGATCGCCCACTTTATGTCCAGTAGAAGCCTTAATCATCAACTATTTTATTTAGTCAGTCAGTTAAGTGCCATACGTGATACACGCTTTGGGCGATCATGTCTCGAAAGAGACATGACTGAAAGGATAGATTATCCCGCAGTAGGTTGCCATTGCCAATCTGTCCTATTATTTAACCCATAACTGGAGGAAACAGACGGATTAATACTTTTTTCCAAGAGTATTTGCGCGTAAGTGAATGCAATGAATTCAACTGAAATTCGAAGTCGGCTCTTCGTTTTCTCGTTCCTTGGAAGGAACACACCCCTGAAAAAAGAAAAATGATCACGATTTCCTATATGTAGAAAAACAAGAAGGAACAAGATAATGAGGAGACAAAATCTCCCAGAAAAAATACAAGGGAATAAAACCTCTTCGGTACAGGGGGATGATATGATTTATTTACATAGAACCTCAGTATGAATAGGCACAGCTCTTACCCACCAGGTATTAGAGTGCTTACCGTTTTCCATTACTTAATAACACTACATAACAATGCTCTCCTTCTGGTTAGCTCTCCACAGAATATCGATTTTGGGAGCCTCTGATCATTCATCATTGTAACATAATTGCCACGTCTATTTTTGTTACTCTGCAAAGCTCATGAAGAGGGTGAGAATAGTGTTGTCCTGAAAAGTACACGTTAGAAGTTGTTAGAGAGCATTATCCTGAGACGGACAGTTTTCGTAGTCTCTGGAGAGCGTTGTCCTGAAAAGTGCAGTTTAGAAGTTGTTGGAGTGCATTGTCCTGAGAGGGACAGTTTTCATAGTCGCTGGAGAGCGTTGTCCTGAAAAGTACAGTTTAGAAGTTGTTGGAGTGCATTGTCCTGAGAGGGACAGTTTTCGTAGTCTCTGGAGAGCGTTGTCCTAAAAAGTACAGTTTAGAAGTTGTTGGAGTGCATTGTCCTGAGAGGGACAGTTTTCGTAGACTGGTGAGCGTTGTCCTGAAAAGTAAAATTTAGAAGTTGTTGGAGAGCATTATCCTGAGAGGGACAGTTTTCGTAGTCGCTGGAGAGCGTTGTCCTGAGAAGGATGGCTGGAGTGTTGGGAGCTGAAGGCCTAGTGGAAATGGCTAAAGCTGTAGGATCAGCTGTTGACTGCTGCATGAAAAGATACTCTGAATCCCTGTTGGTATTTACACACTGGGTATTTATCCACTGGGGCAGAGCGACACAAGGTCAGTTATTTAACGTGGAGACCAAAGTGCGTACACTCGAGCCAAGGGTCAAAATTTACCCAGCTCTACATACGCAGGGTTTAGGTACAAAGCTTGTCTTAGCTGGTCTCCGGCGTGGAAGCATCTTTTGTAGCTTTTGAAGCCTCTTTAATTCTGAATCAGTTTTACAGCGCTCGGTGGTTAAAATTTTTCTTCCAGTTATTTTTAAGTGCTCACAGGATACGACAATATTTCAAAAACAAGAATATCTGGTATGTAAGACCATTCGACGTTTAGGATTCTCCGAGGCAATCCTAAAGAAATCTTTCCAGCAGACTAAAACAGTGCCTGAAAGTTGTCCATGCTTTATATTTTTGTAGCATGATTGTAACGACAAAAGCCTTGTCTACACTGAGTTTTGTGTTTCATGTGTTAGAACGATCTCACCAAATTCGTTTGTCGAGGTTCCGAAAAGTTTTTGATATCTTTCTTTTTTTTAATCATTTCATCCCAAGCAAGGCGGCACCGCTACTGATGCGCAGGGGGCTACATAAGAGTAAAAGTTTAGACAAGAGGAGAGTGAAGAGAAAGACGAACCAGTACAAGGGGTGTCAAATAAAGTGCAAGAGAAGGATATGAACACAGGAGTGAAGACAGTTGCGAAGATAGAGAGAAAGGAAAAGAACAAGATACACGGGGTGATGTAGAAAGGGCTGGAGTTACATAAGAGAGTTGAAGTATTAGGCAGGAGGAGAGTGACGACAAAAACAAACCAGCTACAGTGGGTGAAAGAGAAAGGGCAAGAGAAGGATGTGAACACAGGACTGAAGACAGTTGCGAAGGTAGCGAGAAAAGAAAAGAACAAGATACACGGGGTGATGTAGAAAGAGTGAAGATAAAGACAAACCAGCTACAGGGGGTGAAAGAGAAAGGGCAAGAGAAGGATGGGAACACAGGACTGAAGACAGTTGCGAAGATAGAGAGAAAGGAAAAGAACAAGATAAAAAGGGTGATGTAGAAAGAACTGGAGTCAAGTGGATAAGAGATGGGAATTGAGATTGCATTTAAATTCCTGGAGGTTGTAGCCGTCAGGAAAGCAAGTAAATGGAAGGAAGTTCCACAGCCTGGAAGTGCGAGAAAAGAAGCTAATGGAGTAGAATTGTCGGCTGCAGTTGGTTGATCTAAATGTAAATGGTCGGGACCTTGTTGCCAATCTGGTTGCACGAGTAAATTCTAGTGGCGGGGGTACCAGTGACTTAAGTTCATCGGAGCAGAAGCCATGGAAATATTTGTAGAATAGACAGAGGGAAGCCACATCCCGCCGGTGATAAAGTGGCTAGAGTCGAGCTGCCAAGTCGGGACCTATCACATTACAAATTTTCTTTTGGAGCTCGTCGAGAACACTGAGATGAACAGCAGCAATTTCAGCTTAAAACATATCGTATCCTCTGAGTGTGATTCTGGGATTAACAAAACTTTCCACTTTTTCAAGTCTATTTAACTCCACAAGTGTTGGTCTCAACGTGGGCTTCCCTAGCTGGCTGGGTGGACATAACTTTGGTCTTCTTTATTCTGATACTGGGCCCGAATACAGTACATGCACTGAAGAGAATGCCCACTATCACCCGGAGGTCTTTTCTTCTGCATAGACCGTGAGAACAGAAACCTGTGTAAACAAATTCGTTGAAGCATTGTAAATGAAAGAATTTGCCCGACGATCTGTCAGTCAGTCAGTGCCATACGCGATACACGCTTTGGGCGATCGTGTCTCGAAAGAGACATGACTGACTGGGTAGAAGATTATCCCGCAGTAGGTTGTCATGACTTTCTGCGGTAGACTGGTTGCCAGCCAAGGCTATAGAACCCAATCTATTCTATTATTTGACTCATGGCTAGAGGGGGAAGAGATGTATTATATTATTAAGTAGTAATTAATGGGGGATCAGTTCATTACTTCATAACAATATAAAACTGATCCCCCACTTTTTTATCCATAATGTTATTATGGTACAATAAGGTATAGTTCTGAAGTGTCAGAACTAATAGGGTGCTTATTGCTTTATAGGCTTAATGAATACATCGACTTTAACAACTACAGTATTCCCCAAAAGTGTGACACTATATGCAAAAAACTGTATTGGTTTTTTTAAGAAGTATGGATTTAGTTTGGATGTTGAAATTAATTTAAAAGTGGTTAATTTTTTAGACATTACGCTTATTTAACTCAATGGAAGCATATCCCCATACAAGAAAGAAAATCAACCCCCCCAATATGTAAACACTAAATCCAATCACCCTGCAAACATTGTGCGCGGTATTGCTAAAAGTATTTCTTATAGAGTGTCAAACAATTCATTGAATAAAAACATTTTCGAGGAAAATAAAAATGTCTACCAAGATGTCTTAACTAAGAGTGGGACACAAAGATAAATTACGGACACTAAGAGAAGTAAACGAAAAAATAGAGGTAGAAACATTTTATGGTTTAATCTCCCGCTTAATTTTAGACTAATTGGAGTAGATAGACTAAACTATCGCCCGGTTCACACTCCACCCACGTCTATTGAACAGGTGAAGAGGCTCATCCCTTGTTTCCTGTTTAGGATGTGGTTTCCGGTTTTCTATTTTCTAATCTTCTCACTCTTATGTAGCCCCCTGTACATCAGTGGCGTTACCGCCTTGCTTGGGGTGATATGATTAAAAAAAAAAAAAAAGTAGTAAAAACTAAAATCGGTAAAATGTTTTTTAATCTATTATAACAGAATTTTGGCAAAGATAATAAGTTGTATAAAATATTTAACAAAAACAATGTTAAACTTAGCTACTGTTGTATGCCAAATTTGGAGAAAATAATTAATGGACTTAATAAGAAAAAAGCTAGCGAAAAAACACACAGGGTTGGAATTGTAGGATTAAGAATAGTTGTCCCTTACAGGGTAAATGTCAGCAGTAATGCGTAGTTTATGAAGTTAAAATTTATAAGAACACAGAGGACACTGAACCCAAAATATACATAGGAGCTACACAGGATAAATTTTAAAAAAAGTTATTATAATCATACTAGTAGCTTCAATAACGAAAAGTCTAAGCATAGCACTACTTTATCCACTTACGTATGGACCAGTAAACCAAAACTTACTAGAGACACTATCTTGAAATGGGAAATACTAAAGAGATGCGCTAAATATAAAACTGGCCAGGAATTTTGTAGGCTATGTACAGAGGAAAAACTAGCTATAGATTTGTATTAACAACCGAATAATTTATTGAATTCCAAGACGGAAATATTGAATAAATGTAGGCATGGGAAGCCCTGGCTGTTGGATTAGGTTCCTTTATCGTCGGATAGCACCTTTTTGTTTTTGTCTTTGCATTTCACCCATCTATATAAAAATTTTAAAAAATTAAAAAATTAAAAGATTTTTTGTAATAAAGTTGTTGACTCCTCCTCCTTGTGTTTGGTATCTCCTTTCATGGTCACGTGGGTTGTCTTCATTTCCTTCAGATATGTTGTTTTTTCATCTCCTATTTAGCCAGCTTTCAGTGACGATCCGTTTAGGTGAAACTTAGGTAGGTTCGTAGGTGTTATCTATTTATTTCGCTCTACCTCTGTATTGAGCGCTTTTTGTTAGATGATTACTCGTATCAGGGTTTTTTCTTTGGGCTTCGGGCTGATCTCAATCCGAACACTTTTGACTGACACTCATGTACTAAGCTCTTTTTTTAAAACCATTATTTTCCTTCCGTCGAAACTTTTCGAGGAAGGTTTTCAACACGAGTATCATTATAATCTCGTTTATATATATATATATATATATATATATATATGTGTGTGTGTGCATACGCGCCGAACCATATCAATATATAAATATTAATCAGGTGTCAATCGAACAGTGCTCAATGCAGTATAACAGTAAAAAATATATATTAATAAATATACTTATCATACGTTTAAAGCTCGATCGGAGTTTCATGCATTATTCAATCATTAGATGCATATTATGAACTGAACGTTTTTCGGTTATATATATATATATATATATATATATATATATATATATATATATTGATGCTTCTACTGTTGGGTATCTTACATTAAGACGTAAGAAAAAATATTCCAATATATATATATATATATATATATATATTGGAATATTTTTTCTTACGTCTTAATGTCTAAGAAAAAATATTCCTATATATATATATATATATATATATATATTTATATATTGGAATATTTTTTCTTACGTCTTAATGTAAGATACCCAACAGTAGAAGCATCAATATACATGTAGCCGTCATTTTAGACGGCATATTGATATAAATATTTTGCTGCCATTTTTCGGCATCTTTTCTCATATAACTGTTGAATTTTGTTCCGACTGCACAAAATTGATAAGAACGAAAGAGTGAAGTAGTATGTATAGACGTGAAAGAATTCTTCAAGGGTGCCCTTGTCATGACATTTTGTTCTTGTGTATATATCTGGAGTTTTGGACTCGTCACAAAGTCAGGCCAAAATTGGCCAATACAAAATTTGATGTCATAAGGTTTGCACGGAAACCGGAAGTAACATTTTTCCCCCTCTTTCTTTGGAAGCTGTAAATTGTTGATGCAAATGTATTTTTGTCAGGTTTCTCTCAAAACGAAATAAATATTTGCTAAAATATTCAACTTGGCTTCTTTTTATTACTTCATCTTTGCTTTTTTTTTTCATTCATTTTATTTTTCTCTATTCAGAATATCCTTTATTTTTCTTTCTTCCTTTCGTAAGTTTATACGCTTATTCTCTTTCTTTTTTTATTCTACTGTTTTCCTTTTCTTTCTTTTTTAATACCTGTTTCGAAATCTGTTTTATTTTATTTTTAATACTTCTTTCTTTCTTTCTTTCTTTCTTTTGTATTTTTAATCCTTCTTTCTTTCTCTTTCATCCGTTCTTAAGTCTATTCTTTCTTTCTTTTATTGTATTTTTAAATACTTCTTTCTTTCTCTTTCATACATTCTTACGTCTATTTTGTTTGTTTGTTTGTTTGTTTCTTTCTAAAACTTAACCCTATCCTTTCTTACGTATATCTTTTTCTTTCTCATCCTATTATTTTCGTATTTACTTTTTTTCTCCTTTCTTTTGGTGTGCAAGTGGTGCAGTGTGCTTCCGCTCAAAATGAGAAATGAAAAATCTGAGTTCGAATTATGGTTGGGTTATTGTATCTGGAGAACTCCTTGTTCTTTTAAAAAAAGAGTTGATATTCAATCACCAAAAGAAAATAGATAATACACAAAAGGTCGATAAGCCATAAAAAACAAATCAGCCTTTCTTTCCTACGCTTATTCTCGTTTTATCTTTTTATGGTGAACTTTTATTTCTCTCTTTCTTTCTGTTTTTTTCTCTAGGTTTTCCTTCTTTTTCTCATTTTTTCTTTCTTTCTTTCTTTCTTTCTTTCTTTCTTTCTTTCTCTCTCTTTCTTTCCCGCGTTCTTTTGTTCTTTCTTTTTTTTTCTTTCGTTTTTTCTCTCTCTCTTTCTTTCTTTTTCTTTCTTTCTCTCGTTCTTTCTTTCCTTCTTTCTTTCCTTCTTTTTTCTCTCATTCTTTCACTCTTTATTTCTCTCTTCCTCTCTTTATTTCTCTATTTCTGTCGTTAGTTGTTTCTTTGCGTTTTTTTTGTTCATTCCTTTTTTTGTTTCCTAAGTTCTTTCTTTTTTTCGTTCGTTCGACTTTTTCGTTTGTTCTTTCTTACATTTATTTATTTTTCTTTCTTTTTTTTCTATTTATTTCTCAGCATATTTGTCTATACTTCTAAGATGAGGTAGTATTTAAACTATTTACATTGTTCGGACTGTTGTCTTCTTTCTTAACATGAACACTTTTTTTATATATTTCAGACCCTTTCTTTCTTTTATAGATACTTGCACGAGGATTTATAAAATAAAAAACGCATGCGCAATAAGTGCGAATGCCTCGCCCCGTACGGTTGCATGTAAAAATGTTATCAACGAAACGAACCGAATATACGAACGAAACTAAAATGCAAAGAAAAAAAAGCAGACGGATGACTTCGCAAACACGGTAAGCCCAAGAGGTACCAATAATAAAATAATTATCCTTCGCTTGGTGCGATAAAACATTCTTCAATATAACAATATTTGATTATGAAGACGAAGGAGGGTGAAGGGGAATAGGTAAGACAGGAATTCTAGGAAAATTCTGGAAAATATGTTGCGAAAAAAAAAAAAACGAGAGAGATAGAGAAGAAAGAGTGAGAGAGAGATTGGTCGACAGGGATTCTAAAAAAAAAAATAACAATATTTGAAAATGCAGTTTGGGAGTTAAAGAAAGAGAGGAACCGGAAGGAAGAATCATGGTGTATGATGGGAATTTGGAGTAGATACGCCATTTTGAATCTAAATATGAATCAGTTGGGAGATCTTGGAAGATATTTTCAGAGGAGTAAGTTTTTAGAGCGAGTAAATTATTGAAGCGGAGAAAATGAAGACCGATAAAAATAAAACGAAAAGAACTTAAGAATGAAAACAAAAAAATAAAGGAATGAAATGAAAAATAAAATAAAGAGAAGAAAATGAAAAACAGAACTTAAAAAGAAATAATAACAACAAAATTATTATCAATATTACTACTACTACTACTACTAGCAAGAATAAAGAGAAAAACGAAAAGAAGTAATTTATTGAAGAATAATAAGATATATAAATAAGAAAAAACAAAAGAAAAAGGAAGAAGAAAATGAAGAAATTTTTAAATGGGAAACCAAACAAGTTTCAAATGCGAAAAAAGGAAAAGGAAAAACGGAAAAGGAAATAAGAAAATAATGGCAAATAGGAATAAAATTCGGAGGGAATGAAAATGATAGAAACATGATTTTAAAACCTCAAAAGCAAATCAATAACGAAACAAATCAAATTAGCAGCATCAGCAGAGACAACAATAATATTAAACTCTGATGAGACCAATTAAAACTAAAATGAAAAAATGCAGCGAGTTGGGAGGAAGAAAAAATGGTTTTGGATTGAAATAACGAAGAAGGAAAAGTGATTAAAAAAGAAATAAAAAGAAGAAAAAAGAGAAGGAAAATCATTTTCTTGTTTGGCTGGAAGGTGAAAGATGTTCAATAGAATTTAATGAGTGAGAAAGAATTGCTTTGTTTTGTCTGATATATATATATATATATATAATGACATATATAGAAATATATACTGATATATATATATATATATATATATATATATATATATGTGTGTGTGTGTGTGTGTGTGTGTGTGTATTTACTCACGTACAACCTATTTTTGGAGAGGCATTAAAACGTACTTCTGAGAGACTTCAATAGACTATGCCTTCGATACATGAACAGTGAGGGAGTTAGAGAGTGAGAAAGAGAGAGAGAGAGAGAGAGAGAGAGAGAGAGAGAGAGAGAGAGTGGAAATATAAATTGGACACGAATTTGTATATTGTATACGGTTTTCAACTTAAAAAACTATCCTAAATGAAAATGTTTTAAACAAATTGAAACTAATAATGTTTATATTTTGTGTGTGTATGTATCTGCTGAAAATACTAGAAACTAACACACACACACACACACACACACATACAGACATTGACACACACACACACACACACACACACACATATATATACTAGCAGTATAGCCCGGCGTTGCTCGGGTGTAATGAAAGCTTTAAAACTAATCCATGGTCCTGGAGCTCAGACTCTTTGGACGTTGGCACGAAAGACTAAAAAGCAATAGTTGTTTCCAGTTAAAGCGAAACCGTAGACTGAAAGAAAAATGAATGGATGTAAGTCAAATTTTGATTTCCTGGTATCGATATCAAATAAGTTTTTTCATCATAAACTGAATTTTGAAGGCTAAATAAGTCCTCTGAGTAAATGATATCATGGCTGAGACTAAGAACTACAATTATATCTACTTACAGCCAAACCCGAAGCAAAAACTAAAATAAAAGGGCTGGAAAAAATATAGACATACAGGCAGATAAACAGACACACACACAAACATATTACCTTATATATATATATATATATATATATATATATATATATATATATATATATTATCGATTTTCTGCACTATTGTAAGAACTGCAACCTTCAAACTTCTGAATATCGTTTCATGTATCTTTGTCTATGAGTGTATCAAATTTGATTAAAATCGGACCACTGCTTCTATAACCCCATTTTTTCGATTATCGATTTTCGATATTTATCGGGGGTACCAGGAAACAAAACGTAGCTAAGAACACTCGCAGACGCTTATAGTACAAGTGTATAAATTTTCAAGAAAATCGGTTCAGCCGTTTCGGAGTCTATAGGTAACGGACACACACACACACACACACACACAGACACACACACACACACACACACACACACACAGACACACACACAAACAAAGTTACATTTATAAATAAGTTTAGATTTGAGTTTGAGTTGGAATTTTGATTTACGATATATCAACCTTTCTGGGTTATTTAATGCCAAAAAGGTGGGATTTTAAGGTATTTTTTATCAGTTTGGTTATAGTGAGAAGGTTGAATTAGTCAGATTTTAGAAAACTGAAGATGTCTTCTAGTTTTCTATTTAAAAATGTATTGCTCCTCACAACCTCCCAGTCAGAGGCCTTGCTGCCGGATGCAGTTTACCGTCATACCCAGGATCATATCTACTTGCCTGAGTCTTATATTTTGTCAAAGTTAGTAGTTCTTGATTAATGGAAAAAACTAGTTTGAATGTTCAGATCTGAAATTTAAACTTTAAAATAATTGCTTTGTTGTTTATTTCCAATTTGTTTTTGTGACCTTTATAAACGAGCAGTTGTTTTGTTGATGTCCTTTAAAACGAATTGCTCACTAAATTCAAATAAGGCCATTTTATGCTCTAAAAAGTGGTAACGATCTTAGCACATAGATCACAGCTTAAAACAATGTTGGCATTATTTGTTGCACACTTTTAAAAACTGACAAATATTCTGGGTATTAAATAAACAACTAATAATATGTTAAAATCGATGGAACAACTGAGGACAATTTTTAAAATGAATCAAAAACCGTTGTGTAGTTTAGTGGAAAAAAGGAAAGAGATTTAGTCAACGTAAGAGGGTTAAAAATGACGAGCTTTATTTTTTTTAAGAAACACATAAAGTGCTACATTAAACATTTTTTCTGTCGTATATCTTCAAAACATAGGTGATCATAACCATCCACAGATTTTTATCTTTCTAAATCTAGGATCTTATCACTTCTTATGGGGGACTGCTCTTCACTACTTCCTATCCCGGCCATACTGGGCCATATGGGACCGACGTATTGGGTCAGATCGTTGCGCCACCCTTCTAGCACGCCAGGGTTGACTTCCACCACTTCCTACCTCTGGCCATACTAGGCTATTTGGGGTGAAGGTATCGAGTCAACTCCTTGTACCATCTTGCCTTTGGGAGCTCTTTAGTTCTTTGCCACTGCCTTGATGTTCACTTTTTCGCGTTAATATTCCACCTGCTGCCTCTTAGTAGATATATATGAGCATGCGGTGTAGATATAGAAGAATCCAAAGGAGTATCCTGTACATAAAGTGGTAGGATAGCTCTCTAAGAGAGCTCTAAATATATATGTATATAAATACATATAGAGCAAATATAAGAAATAATTATTTCATGGTAAATCGGAAGTGTGAGCCTATTTCAGGCGAACCATCATCAAGCTCCCGTCTTTATTATACAGAAGATTTTACACGAATCGTATAAAATCTTCTGTACAATAAAGACGGAAACTGATGATGATTTGCCTGAAATAAGCCCATACTTCCGATTTACCATGAAATAACACGTCTGCCTTAATTATTTCTTATATATATATATATATATTCAGAAATTATAACATAAATATGTTATAATATCACTAGAAAAGCAATTATTTTGTTTTGACACTATCTGTGTCTAAATCACTTGATAAGACACAAGTAGTGTCCAAACAAAATAACTACTTTTGTAGTGATATTATAACATATTTGTTATAATTTCTGAATAAATATTATTAACTCTATTTTGTATTGAGCATTCCTTAAAGAATAGTGTTTCTTTGGATACGGAATATTATTCCATCCATGCCTACTCTATACCTGGATATATATAACGTTCATTCAGTAATGAATTAGAACATTCTCAGCTATTGGGCGTGTATAATGATAATATACACGCTAAAAAGTCTGCCTCCTTCTACCGAGCGCCTATAGCTCAGAGGTAGAATAGCCGACTGATGCCAATTCAGTCGGGTTTCAATCCTAGGTTAAAAAGCAATCGGAGTCTAACCGTACTGATGAGCTGTGATACAACGAAACAGATCTGTCTGCGGATGATAATATATATATATATATATATATATATATATATATTAGAATCTTTGGTATTTGGTAAGGTAAATTCCACAGGAAAAAAATTTATTGTTAAATTTAACAGTATTAATGAAGAATAAAAGTTGGATATTTTAATAAACTCATAGGTAATATTATATTTCACGGTTGTCTTATCACAGCTCCACAGAACAAATTCATACAACAATGAATGAATAAATTTGAACCATTCATTGTTGTATGAATTTGGTCTGACGATCGTTGATATGACAAGAGAAAAATGGTGTTTGTCTGACGATCGCAAAAGCGTGAAACCCAGGGTTACAAACTCACACATATCTATATGAATATGTCTGCTCTATCGCTGATATTGAGCGCTTTTAAATAAGTACCACAAGACAGTATACGTGGTCATCATTATGCTACCACGCATATATAATATGTAAACAATATAATATATATAACGAATTGCATATATATATATATATATATATATATATATATATATTGATATTCATAATTATAATTATATACATACACTTTTCACACACACACACACACACACATACACACACACACACACACACACACATATATATATAAGTTTAATTTTTTAATAGTTTTATTCTTTAATTTATAAAACAATTAATTTGGTTTAACGCTCATAGTTTTTACTTTATTTAATCTATTCCTCTAAATTTAAATCAGCTGAAAACTGACTTTGTTTTTGTGATGTTGAACACTTGGAACTATATTCCTTTTTATCACAATAGCTCCTTCGTAATTATTGTTGTGGTTTCTTGTTTAGAAAACCACATACTATAATGATAACACAAAACACATATGATAGGAAAAATGCAAGAACAAAAGATATACAACCTATACAAAGTTAGTAGATCTAGGAATACTTGTTAGTAGGAGTCAAATATATACAAAGAAGTAAGTCCGGGTAATAAGTCAATATTCTTGCTGACCAACGAGTGGTGGTTCAACTGCTCTGACAAACACCAACTCTAACAACAACAACAACTCTCACTCGTTCTCTGTAGGCAGGATTATAAATATACCATGGACGAGTCCACTGAGTGTGTAAAAAGGCGCGATCCCCAAACATTATATATACTATTTTATGCTTTTGTTATTTCGCTATAATATTTTCTCTTGTGAACCATTTTTAACGGCGTTTTTTAAGAAATAAATATCTTAGGAAGATTTTAAATCTTTTTTTGAAGAGCTTTTTAGAGAAAGTCAAATGTTTAAAGAGAATCATTTGAAAAGGTTTCTGAAAAGATAGTTTTTATCTTTAACATTTTTTTGGTTGTGTAAATTATTATTTGTGACTGTCGTGTATATTGTCTCCATTTTTCATTTTTGTTTCATTCTCTCCTCTTTTATTCGTTTATTTCTCTGGACTTAAATGTCTATTTCTATATTTCTCCTTTATTTTGGGTGCTTATTTATTCTGTACATTTTTATATAATTGTGTGATTAACTCTATGCAATCCGTTTGTGTCCCGTCTATTTCTTATTTTTGTGTACGAATATATTTTTCTAAGATTTGTTTTGTGTATGTGTGATTTAATGTATGTATTCCTGTTTGCATTATGTTATAAGTGTGATCTGATGTATCTATTCTCAATTTATTTTCGGTTTAAACAATACAAAGCTTCATTTTCTCATAAGATTTGTTTTGTGTATGTGAAATTTAATATATGTATTTCTGTGTCTCTGTTATGTTATATGTGTGATCTGATGTATCGATTGTCAATTTATTTTCGGTTTAAATAATACAAGCTTCGCTTCCTCTGTTAAACACGTTTTTTATATTCTGAGTGAATTTGAATATTTTTCAACGGGTTGAATGAGACAATGTAATTTTACATTGTCGAAATAAATCTTGAGTTATAACCATTTAACTATGTGTTCAGTTTTCCTCTCAATATTTTATAATGCTCTGGTTAATATCCATCAAGCTCTCTATTTTTATCTCATTAATAAATAATAATTTATATCAATTAAATACAATCTTTTGTATTATCCTCTCCATCTATACGAATCTGCCATTCTCTATATATCTATAGATCATTTCACCCTAATCAAGGCGGTAATGAAGGGAGTGAAAGAGAAGAGTGAGTATAGGAAAGATTGAGGAATGTACAGAAGATGAATGGGATTCATGAAGACAGAATATGACGATTGACGGTGCATTTAAATTTTTGAGGATTGCAGTTATCAATGAAGCAAGAAAACGGAAGGGAGTTCCATGGTTGGAAAGTGCGTGTAAAGAAACTTTTTGGTGTAGAAGTGCCGGTCGCATTTAGTTTTTTAAACTGTAAAACGGTGGGAACTTCGTGGTCGGGACACCAGGTAAAAACCTCATCAGAGCAGTTGCTAAAGAAGTATGTTCAGTAAAGACATAGGGAAGCCCCTTCACGTCTGTAAGAAAGTAACTCAAATCGACATGCTTAGTCAGGATCGATTACATTGCAGATCCTACTTTGGATTTTGGCATGAACCTCGAAATAAATAGCAGGAGCACCCGACCAAACATTACAGTATTACATGCACAGTCAAATGATAGATTTGTAAGTGGTTAAGATGGATTCTGACAAGAAAAGATTTTTGGCACGACACAGTGACACGACTTTTCTATCAGTAGATGCAGCTATTGATCCAATATAGTCGCTCTGTTTCAGTTCAGTGGAAGACGTGAGCCCAAGAAGGTATTGCGTAGAGCACTCGTAGAATCTAACATCAGCCATGCCGATGACAGGCAGAAAATGTGTTGTAATAAATGTCCCAAACTTCCTATCGCCTATGTGGACTGATTATATTAGTAATCCTATATCGTGTGCACAGGAGACACCTTCGGCAATCACTAGCCTGCCACCAAATTCCCTGTCTTGCTGTAGTGTATTCGCTTTAAAATAAAACTCTCTTCTTTCATCTACGGACATGTTGCTGTTCTTTCAGTCGAATACCACCTTGTCTGTTTGTAACCTCTTTAAACAATACAACACTGTGGTGGTTAAATGAAAGCATATTTGTTTTAGAGGTGTTAAAATTGACAAACCATTTCTTGCCCCAGTTAACCACTGATTGCGATCATATTCAAGAGCAGCTGCCAGAATTATATTGTCAGATCTGTCAGATTTGCCACTGAGACAAGAGTAAATATTTGAGTCTTTTGCATAAATACCGAATTGGAAACTGATAACATCGGGGAAATCAGTGATGAAGTCATTAATATTGATGAAAGTATTAATAGAATAGCCGAAAGCGCTCGGATTCATAGAACATTTCGACAGTTTTTACATAATTTATGTCCAGAAAATAAACCACTGAAAGAACACGAGAAAATTTTATAAAAAAGCAATTTGTTGTCGTTTGTCTTTAATGAAACTCACACATACCCCCCCCCCCCCCACATATATATATATATAGTATCAAGGCAGCAGGTAATTTTCTAAACATATATTATAAATATAAGAGACAATGAATGCCTACTATGTTGAATCATGAGCCGTTCTAAACACCGTATTTTGGTTTTAATTTCAGGTGAAAATAAAGACAAAAATTGTCCAACATTTCGATAATTTTTTATTAAGTTGGTTCTAAGCTTTCGGCTCGTATGAGCCATTTCAGAGAGGTTACTGGGACGTTAACATAAAGACATATACTATAAAAAATGATATTATCTTGTGTTGACATAAAACATTGCTATGCGACGATAATAGCAGACGCAGGTCGTAAATTGGTAATGCGGTTAGATGACGTCACACCTCGTAAGAGTACGAAATGTTAACAACAGAACTATATGCCTAAATTCAATGTAATGTCTTGTGACTAGATTAAAATGTGATTTTATTGAGTGTGGGTTGCTTTTATTTAATGTAGATGGCCTCCAATACCTGAGGTTCTTTTTACTGTGTGCATATTTGAGTATTATTATGTTATAGATTAAAATTTGTCTACACACACACACACACACACACAGACAGACACAGACACAGACACACACACACACACACACACACACACACACACACACACACACACACACACACACACACACACATATATATATATATTGTTGAACATAAAGGATAATAATAATGTGAAACAAATAAAAATTCAGTGTAGCTCAATATTGCATTACATTTTTAAAAGCGAAGCCACCGGTTTTGCTCCCGCTCTTCAAGCCTCTACGGGAAATTCAAACTTAGATTAAAATAACAAAGAATGACTGGTGAAGAAGAAAAAAATGACAAAAAATATATGACAAAAAAACAAAAAAACAAACCAAAGACAAATGATGGTAAGCTCCATTCCCGCTGTTTACACAGGGATGGTTTGCGGGACCCGATATAAAAAGCCTCCAGCGCTTTGAGATGAAATACAGAGTGCGACCGAAATAAAACAGTGAACCAATCAACAATAAAATTAGCAGAGCACTTTCTGTTATTTAATAGGTGCTCACATATGACGGAACCGTAAGTATTTGGGATAAGCCTATTCAAAGGTAAGTTATGATCAGGAATCAGAGATAGAGCGTATGTAAATATAAAAGTGAATATTGAAGTCAACACTCAGAGGCGCAATCATCAAGCCACATGTGTTGGGTTTTTCCTCCGCTATTCAAATATAAGCGTCAGTAGTGCATTGTGGGTAATCCTTCTAACTATCATTTCGGCTGAGGTGGTTTATTTATTTATTTAGATTTTATTTGTTTTTATTTATATATATATATATCTACTTATTCTTTTAGGTTTTCGATGTTTAATTAATTTATTTATTCGAAATTTTGATTTATTTATTTAATTATTTTATTTTATTTTTGTTTTATTTTATCTTTTCTAATGATTGTTATGGCGGCAGTGGCGTAGTTTCTTATTTGCTTGGATTAAGTTATTCTTTATTATTACTTATTATTTCGTTTCAGTTTTCGATTTTAAAGTAATGCAGTAAAATTTCTTTTCATGTCTGCATTTTGAGATGAGTTTAGATCGTTTATTTAGTAATTTGTTTTGGTCTGGGAAATTAATAATGTCTATTTTTCTTCCAAACAAAGTCTGTAGGGTTTGGATTGATTGTTGTAGGCTTATGTTCATTTCCGTATTTTCCATGAATTTTGGTGTGATTTGGGTTTTGTTTTTAATTTCCCAGTTATACTGAGAAAGGATTGTGTGCTCGCGTCTTTACTATTTGTGAAGAATGTTTTGTGTGCGTAGTTGCTTTTTTCCAGTGTCTTTCTGTTGCTTTTATGTACAGTTTTGGCGTCAGATTTATGAATCTATTTGCTTTTTTTTTTATCAATATTAACTAATAAACATAAATATACATACATTCAGTTAAAAGTAAAATAAAATCACCCTAGATAATGGCTAAAAAATAGCCGAAAGCACACGGACATAGCGAACACTTCTACTTAATTCATGTCTAGAAAATAGTTTTTAATTAAACTTCTATAAAAGAAGAATATATATATATATATATATATATATATATATATATATATATATATATATATATTAATGCATCTTTCATTAAACAATATAGACAAGTTTTGTCTATTTATTTTATGTAAATTATTTCATATTCTCTGATAAGCTTAATAGCATTATCATTAAATGAAGAAAGAAAATTACAATATCAATACATAATTTTCTTAATAATCCAATCTAAGCTTTCGGCTTACATAAGCCATTTTCAAAGATGTCAAATTACATTATATATTATAAACATGGACAAACCATCATGACAAACTGTTTTTGTTTACATGGAAGATTTCCAAGCAACAATAACCTCGTGCATTTAAGACGTTGGAAACGAATGTCGCATCACAGCTCATGAAGTCAAACATGACCAAGCTAGAGTGAAAACAAGAAATATTAAGTATGGGTTAGTACATATATATATATATATATATATATATATATATATATATATATATATATATATATATAAATAAACCTGCTAAAAAGTTGTAAGTTTAAAAATGTATTTTTTTGACAGTATTTGTTTATTTCTATCATTATATTCTATATTTCAGACCGTCCTAGGTCCTTCATCAGAAACAAATGATTTTAAAATTTAAATTAGAAACCTATTTCGCGAGAGCGTTTGTGGGGAGAGATTGTTTACATCACGTGACGCAAAAAGCAACATATTTATTAAAAAATATTTGTAAACGTAAACCTAAACCTATCTTTAATAATACTTATAAATTTTGTTTTAGAGAACATTTTTTTAATTGTATCTAAAAAATGTTTAGCTACTGAAATATTTATAAAGATTCAAAACACCTAAGTCCCTATTTAACCCTAGCCTGTGTGTATTTAATTTTAAAATCCAATCCTAAAACCTTTGATGCCTGACATACCTAGTTATATTAGAGACACTACTGACTTTCTCAACAAATTACAAAGCATTAACTTAGTCCACGATGATAATATCCTAGTAACGATGGATATTACGTCTCTGTACACGAATATACCACATGTTGAAGGAGTATCAGCTTACCGTGAGTTCCTTAGTAAAAGCAAACTACCTAAGAACCAAATTAAAGATATATGCCAATTAATAAATTTCATTTTAACACATAATAATTTTAAATTCAACAACAAACACTATTTACAGATTAGTGGCACAGCAATGGGCACGAAAATGGCACCTAGTTATGCCAATATCTTTATGCACATTTTAGAAAGAAAGATACTAGACAATTCACAATATAAACCATCACATTATTTTAGATACATTGATCACATTTTCTTATTATGGACTCATGGAGTAGAAAAATTAAAAAAACTTTTTTTACTTTCTGCAACAACTTCCACAATACAATTAAATTTACCATGGAGTACTCATACACATCCGTCCCTTTCTTAGACGTCATGATAAAATTAGACAAACATACACTTTCCACCAGTCTATACAACAAACCCACAAACCAACATAAATTCCTACACTTTAACAGTTGTCATCCCCTTAAATTAAAAAAATCTATCGTATACAGCTCATTTCTAAGAATCAAACGCATATGCTCAGACCATCCAGATTTTCTAAACAACATTAACAACCTAACAAAGCAATTTCTAAAATGTAAATACCCAATAAAAATAATAAAAGAAGCACTAAATAAAACCATCCACATAAATCGTAACACACTTCTCACATACAAGAAAAGAAAAAACAACAACCGAATTCCCATGGTTTTTAACCACAATCAACATTCACACACACTTATCAAAAATTTAAAAAATGATTACAAGAACCTCCAATCAAACAAAAAAATCAAAGACATTTTCGATAAACCACCCACAAATGCAATGAAACAAACACCCAAACTATCAGCTGTCCTCACTTCTACCAAATATCTAAAAAATACAAGCCTATCAGGGAATTTCAAATGTCAGAAACCCCGGTGTTTAATTTGTAAACATTTAGTAAACGACGCAATATTCTCTCTACCCAACACCAAAATCAAATTGCACCCACCACGCTTCACCTGTGACAGCCAAAACATTACATATTTTCTCTTCTGTTCAATATGTCCAAATAGTGGATATATTGGTGAATCTGGTAATAGCTTTAGATTTCGTTTCAACAATCACAAACTTAGCATAGGCCAGAACAAACAATATTCCCATAGCAGTTCACTTCAATCAACCGAGTCACTTTAGAAAACTGCAAATGTTTACTAATAGACTCCGATTTTAGTTCTACACACTTACGCAGAAAGAAGGAAAAATACTGGATTTTAAAATTAAATACACACAGGCTAGCTATATAATGAGTTTAATTTGATTATTACTTTCGACTGGTTTAACATTTCTACGTATTTTATTTTTGAGAGTTTTTTCATCTTGTTTATAATTATTATGTATTTGGTTGCAATAGTATAAGTTAATAGTGTTATGTTTATTTTGATGTAAACCATTATATTAATATTATCATTATTGTTAGAGCTATTGTTAATTTTGTTGAGATACATTTTAATTTGTTGATCAATAACGGAGTTAGGAAATCCATTATTGACTAGTGTTTGCTTAACTTTAAGATCATTATATATTATAAAAAGTTTAAAACAATTGACCTCATAGTCTATAATAACCCAACAAGCACTAAACTAAATTCTTTACAAAAAACCAATGTAGTGTACCAATTTACATGCCCATTCAGAGATTGCATCTCTGATACTAATCAAAAACCTAGTACATATATTGGTTTTACTACAACCACGCTCTCCCGTAGACTTACATTTCATCTTTCTGATCAGAGTACTATTAAACAACATTTCTCTGAAAAACATAAGCATGTAGGTAATATCAGACAGATTTTGGTCAACAATACGGTGATCCTTACTCATATACACAGTAAGAGGAACCTGCAGATATTGGAGGCCATGTACATCAAATCAAAACAACCAACACTCAATAAAATCAACTTTAAAACCGGAAATAACATATTACATTGCATTTGACTACATGGTTTTGTTGTCATTTCGCGCTATCCCGCGGTGTGACGTCATAAAACCTCATCGCAAACTTAAGAACTGCGTTTATTATTTTTGGTAACTATTGTCGTTGCCAAGCGGAGTTTTATGTCAGCACAAAATAAAATCGTCGGTGATGGTGGATTTTATAATATTTCAGTTTAAACAACTTCTCTGAAGATGGCTCATGTGAGCCGAAAGCTTAGAAGAAAACCAATAAATAATTATCCAAATGTTGGAGAATTTTTGTCTTTATTTTCAACTGAAATTAAAGCAAAAATACGACGTTTAGAACGGCTCATGATTAAACATAATAGACATTCATTGTCTCTTATATTTAATAGCATATGTTTAGAAAATTACTTGCTGCCTCGATATACTATATATATATATATATATATATATATATATATATATATATTTAGTATATCGAGGCAGCAATATATATATATATATATATATATATATATATATATATATATATATATCAGTAATCGCCAGAGCGTATATAAAAAAAGTACTCAATACACAATTAAAACAAAACAATTGAATATGCAGAGCCAACAATATGTCACAGAATAAAATATACACTACTCGCACATAGTGTGTATTTCGTTCTATTATATAATGGGTAATACATATTTCACCGCATATTGCGGCTCGTCAAACCCAAATGGTACAACAGTTGGTCCTCAAAAATCCCCTAAAACCCTTTTTTTTACATAGACGCTCACATGTCCATATTTAGAATAGACATTTGCAAGGGTTATTTACGAAAAATTTCTCTATTCTGATCTATTATTATTATTATTATTATTCAAAGCTTTTTTTAAAGATTTTATTTTAATATTTTCTTCATTTTTTCTTACTAGGAGTTATTATTTTAACAATATTATTTATAATAAATTACTGCTAGTGGTTATATTGTAATTTATATTAGGATGTATGACATGATTTATTTTTCATCAAAAAAATTCACCCCATAGTCGGCATATTTTAATTTAAGAATAAATCCCATGTAGCGTTTCTAAGAATGAATATTAGACGTCGATTTCCATCTATTTTTTTTAATTATTTTAAATTCTCTTCTATCTTGCTCTCTTTCTTTTTCTTTCTTGCTTTCTTTTTCTTTCTCTCTTACTTTTTATAGATTTAATAATTTTAATTTTTGATTTTTTAACTGAATTTTTTAAATTAATATGAATTTTTAAAATAATAGTAAGAGTAGTTACTTTTTCAAACTGTATTAAAATTATGATGTATAATTTACTTTTGTACTGTAAGTATATTACATTATATTTGAAACTAAATTTCAGAGTTAAATTTTCCACGTCATGTTTTTCTAAGAAATCGGATGAATGTTAGAGACGCTATTTTGATACATGAAGTTAACATTTTATTTCTCTGGATACTGTTTATTTTCTTTTTATTGTATCTCTTTGTCCTTTCTTTTTCTCTTTTTTCCTTTTACTCTTCTTTCTTTCTCTTCATTTTTTTTTGTTTTCTCTCTTTTTTGTCTCTTCTTTCCATTAATCAATCGTCTACTTTTTCTTTATCCTTACTTTTTTTTTATTATTTGAAGTTCTTTTTAAATGAGCGAGAAATGTTTCGTAAATAAACGTTACAAATGTCTGTTCTAAATATGGACATGTGAGCGTCTATGCAAAAAGAAAAAAGAAAAAAAAATTAGGGTATTTTTGAGGACCAACTGTTGAACCATTTGGGTCTGATGAGCCTCAATATGCGGTGAAATAGGAATTATCTATTGTAATAATCCAAAATATTTTCTAAATTATATTGCTCTGTTAAATTAAAAAAATGAATTTAACATTGAGTTCTTTTGAGTTCGTCTCTTTCGGAATTTACCTGGATAGTATACCAAGTGTGCTATATATATATATATATATATATATATATATATATATATATATATATATATATATATCCAGGTGAAGAGGATCCAAGGTTTTACGATTTTGAGTCCCCTAGCATTTATTTTTGTATATACACAGTCCTCAATACAATATATATTGTAGAGCTTAATATAATCATCTACCCATATACATAAATAGCAAACCGATGTTTTTTTGTATTTAAATGTAAATGATTTTCGCAACCAACTTCCAACATTGCCTGATGACGAAATTCTATCTCGAAACATAGAAATTTCCCTGTCACAATGTACATTTAATTTATATATATATATATATATATATATATATATATATATATATATATGTGTGTGTGTGTGTGTGTGTGTGTGTGTACTTTTTCGATGCAAGCAAACATAGCAATTTTAACTAGGTATGCCGTAGTTGGGTTGGCTATTAATTCAAAATGTCTCTCTTTGATGTTTTTATCCACTCATTTTCTCTGTATTAATGAAATCAGTAGGCATTTTCCATCATAGAAACCGATAATTCAATGACGCAAAATTTTCGAATTAATCGACTGAGTAACAAGGTTAGGTCGTCGAGCAATTAACATGATCTCAGCTGGAAAGGCGAAACGACACTCTACTCTGCGATTGGAATAACCATCAAATAACAATAAACAATTATATATTTTTTTCAAAGGCATCACGTTTATTGACTCCCACCTCATATCCACCAGTGTTATAATTGAAAATTTATTAGTAATTTCAAAGCTACTTCTGCGGCTTCAGTATGGACAATTCGGTTAGAAATTGTGAAAGGTATTAATCCATCTCTTCTCTCTTCTGCTATGGGTTAAATTGCAGAACAGAATGGGTTGTATAGCTTAGGTTTGCCACCAGCCTTCCGCAGAAAGAAATGGTAACCGACTGCGAAAATATCTTTTGCCTAGTCAGTCATGGATCGAAAGAGACATGATCACCTAAGCGAACATCACTTATGGCACTTAACTGACTGATATATATATATATATATATATATATATATATATATATATATATATATATATGAATAGGATAACTACAGAGCAAGTAGGAAAAATGTCTTTAATCTAACATGTTTCATTTATAACAAGCTTCTTCAGAAATTTAATAAGGACGAATGATTTAAAAATCCGATAGATAGTATTTTTAAATGAGCTATAGTTTCATTGGTCAGATACGTGTCACGTGTGATAAAGCAACGGATGAATATTAAATGTAGAAGATAAAACTTGTGTTTGTTTAACTGTATGTGTCAACGCGTTCTTGTTAAATAAAATAAGAGAAAACAGTTATGAATGTATGTGTTGAGAGAAATCAAATGATGGAACGTTGCTTTATCACTCGTAACACGTATCTGATGTTTGAAACTATACCTCATTTAAAAATAATCCCTCGGATTTTTAAATCATTCGTCTTTATCAAATCTCTGAAGAAGTTTGTTATAAGTTAAACATGTTAGATTAAAGACACTTCTTTCCTACTTGTTCCTTATTTATTCTATTCATGTTGTCGGATTCCGATCCATATATTTAACTCTTGCGAGAAAGAGAGAGATTCTTCATAAAATTCAAAAAGAATCTGCAATATTATTGGTCCTTATCTGACATCTTTACCACCTGAGTAATGTAGTTTACTTGTGCTCTTTCTATAAATAATTACATGGTAATTGTTCGGGTGAACTTCCTTTTATGGTAGCTAGTCTTTATGAATTTAAGCTCGGTACTAGAATGCCGGACAAAATCATCGATTTACTGTTGAGCTGGCTAGATGTAACCGTAATGCCAACATTCTCTTCTCTCACACTTCTCGCTTTGGAATTCACTTCCTGCTCCATGCATTCTAGCCAAAAATATTAAGATTTAACGATCTAAACTTATCTCAAAATGCAGACTTGAAAACAAATTTTACTACGTTAATTCAAAATTGAAAACTGAAAAGAATAAATAATACTAAAGAATCAGTTAATCCAAGCAAATAATTAACAAATTGACTAACCACTGCCGCCATAACAACCAATAAAAATTAAATTAATTAAAATTAATTAAATAAATAAATAAAAATTCCGAATAAAAAAAATTAAAAAATAATTAAACATTGAAAATGTAAAGGAATAAGTAAATATATATATAAAAAGAAAAAGAAAAAAATATTTATCCAAATAAATAAATAAATAAATAAACCACTTCCGCCGAACAATTTTCAATAAATGACCATTATATAATAGTTAATGTGCCATGAAACAAGATTTTGAATTAGAACCTTGGTGATAAGTTTAAAGATTATGATATATTACTTGAAAATTCTTGTTTGGCACTTGAAAATCCTTGTTTGGCACTACATGACCATCATATAGGAGTCAATGTGCCATAAAACCACCTTCAGGATTAGAACCTTGGAGATGGGATTAAAAACTATGAGAATCTACTTGAAAATCCTTGTTTGGCGCTACATGACCATTATATAGGAGTCAGTGTGCCATAAAACCAAATTCAGGATTAGAACCTTGGAGATGGGATTAAAGACTATATGAAAATCATTGTTTAGCACTAGATAACCATTATATAGACGTCACTTGCATTCACTTACGCACAAATATCCTTGAGAAAAGTATTAATCAGTCTCTTCCCTCCAGTTATGGGTTAAATAATAGGACAGATTGGGTTCTAAAGCCTTGTTTGGCAACCAGTCTACCACAGAAAGCAATGGCAACTTACTGCAGGATAAGTTTCTGCCCAGTCAGTCAAGTCTCTTTTGAGACATGATCGCCAAAAGCGTGTATCACGTACGGCATTTAACTGACTGACTGAATGTAATAATTGAAAACAGGATTAAGGTTTCAAATGAGCATAAAGTGGGAGATCAGTTTTATATTGTTATTAAGTAATAAACTGATACCCCTCTAATTACTACTTAATAATATAATACATCTCTTCTCCCTCCAGTTATGGGTTAAATAATAGAACAGATTGGGTTCCATAGCCTTGGCTGGCAACCAGTCCACCGCAGAAAGCAATAGCAACAAACTGCGGGATAATCTTCTGCCCAGGGAGTCATGTCTCTTTTGAGACATGATCGCCCAAGCGTGTATCACGTAGGGCACTCAACTGACTGACTGAATATAATAGTTTAAAACATGATTAAGGCTTCTACTGGGAAGAAATTGGGGGATCAGTTTTATATTGTCATGAAATAATAAACTGATCCCCCACTAATAAATACGTAATAATATAATACATCTCCTTCCCCTCTAGCTATGAGTCAAATAATAAGACAGATTGGGTTCTATAGCCTTGGCTGGTAACCAGTCCACCGCAGAAAGCAATAGAAACAAACTGCGGAATAATTTTCTGCCCAGTCAGTCATGTCTCTTTCGAGACATGATCGCCCAAAGCGTGTATCACGTATGGCACTTAACTGATTGGGGCATAAGATCAGATTCAAGATCAGAAGCTTGCTGTTCTCCTCGGGCTTCTCGATAAGGTTCAGATGAGGGTCTGTAATGTGATAGATACCGACTTGGCAGACCGCCTGCAGTCTCTCTCCCACCGGCGCGACGTGGCTTCCCTGTGTCTTTTCTATAAATACTTTCACGGCTTCTGCTCCGATTAACTTAGATCACTAGATGCCCCCTAAATACGAATTTGAACGAGATACTAGATTAGCTACTAGATCCCACCCTTTTACAGTGAAACCGATAAAATGCAGCCGTAACTTCTACTCCAACAGTTTCTTTCCTCGCACTTCCCGACTGTGGAATTCTCTTCCAAACGATTGCTTCCCCGACGGCTACAATCTCCAGGAGTTTAAATGTAAGGTCAATTGACACCTCCTAACACACTAACCTGCTCCCATTCTATCAAGCACTCTTCCCATCTGCCCAACCCTCATCCTCGCTATCCTTATTCATCTGTCACCTTCCTCCTGACATTCCCTATGTCTAACCACTCCTTCTCTTTACCTTCCCCTATGTAGCTCCATGCGCAATAGTGGCAGTGGAATGCCTTGCTTGGGGTGAGATGATTAAAAAAAAAAATTAAAGACTGTGAGAAACTACTTTAAACTTTTTGGTAGTCGCGCTCGCTATTTCGTCAAATTATATCAAATAATTTTGGAATGAGGCTTTTTGGTGTTGCAGAATCCTTTTATTGCATTGTTTACTTTCATATATAATAAATATTGAACTAAAAATGAAGCCATTTTTAGTTTTCATTTTCTGAGAAGTCGATATGAAGAAAACCTTCCAGAAAAAGTATATCGTCTGTTGATATGAATTCAAATATGGAAGTAGCCGCATTGAAAGACATTGGAAAGCAAATGAACGCTACTCTCTACGCTTGATCCACCGAAATGTTGCGTTGCATATTTGATTATTTTTTCGCGCTATTTTGCGGCTTTGGAGCGCCTCGTTGTCATCTTCGTTTAATTTTGGCGAAAGGCCAAAAAAAGCGGTTTTAACTCCCAACCCTGTCTAAACCTCCCATTGCTATTGCTGTTGCTTCTCTAGTAATTAAACCAGTTGGAAATTTGTTGTTGTTGCTGCTTGCGTTATTGCGAGGGCTTTCAGTCCCATATCGGAAATTGGAGATAAACAAACGTACATTGTAGGACAATGCGATTAAGTGAACACATTCGCACTCGCACTCACACACACACACACACACATACACACACACACACGCACACACACACGTATGTATTGTTTAAAATAAGATAAAGGTGTTCAATATTTGGTATAAAATATTTAAATATAGAGCGTGTTGACTTAGAAAGCAACTTTTAGTGCGAATATTGCATTAAGACATGAATCTGCCGATCACTTTTATTGTTGATTAAATTTCTCTCTCCCTCTCTCTTTCTCCCTCCCCCCTCTCTCTCTATCGCAATATATTTTTACTTTTAATTTTTTTACAGTAAGGTTCACTCTCTATAAGGCTCGGGAGCCACTCATGGTAGAGTTTTAAGTTAAAAAGTTGTTTATACGAATAGGAGGGAAAGATAACATTTAACGCTAGGCTTGAACAGGTTAAGATTGTAGGGATCGGGAAATCATCACCTTGGGAGTCTGCTCCACATGGCAGTGGTTCACGGGAAGAAGCTATTCCTTTAGAACTTACTTCTCGCCGATAGAATACAAAGGGAATGTGAGTGATTTGCTGTAGTGAGGGATCAATTTATACATTAATTGTAATATAAAACTGATCCCCCACTTTATATTTACATAATAATTTCTTGTCTGTTGATAAGCCGTAGAAAACGAATCAACCAGTCAATGAAATACTGATTAGCTACACATGCATGTCTTTTAGATTAATTTACATTCTCTGGAATATAAAGGTATAGAATTTTTTTTATATAATCATATCGCCTCAAACACTTTTTGGTAGTCATAAGTTATCTCCCTCTAACCGGACTCTGTAAGTTACTTGTTCACCACTGCTGTAGCCTGGTATAGAACTCACAACTCTTTGGAACTAACCAACGTCTATATCCACTGGGTTTGAACGGCCAAAACGTCGGATAAATGGCAATAAAGATGAGGTCAATAGTCCGAATATTGTAAATAATATATAACATAACAGTCTAAGCTCATATAACACGAATATTGTGACAATGTAAGTCGTATTTGCGTTTTGGTGCAATGTAGGCCCTTTTCTTTTAATAATCATATCGCCCCAAGCAAGGCATTTTACTGTCACTGTTTCGCAGGGAGTCACATAGGAGGAAAGTTACGAGAAGGAGTGACAGGTAACAGGGGGTGTCAGGAAGTTGGTAAGAGAAGAATACTGATGAGAGTGGAGTGGGCGGCGAAAAGAGCATTTAAATTCCTGGAGAAGAATTTAGCTAAGTAAGTAAATGGAAGGGAACTCCACATGCGGGAAGTGCGAGAAAAGAAGCTACTCGAGTAGAATTTGCGTTTACATTTTATTGGTTTCACAGTAAAAGGGTGGGACTTAATTGCTAATCTTGTTGCTCGAGTAAATTTATATATAGGTGGCACCAGTTCGTCGAAGCAGAATCTGTGAAAGTATTTGCAGAATTCGTCCGAGCACTTTTCATGATAGTAGCAATAGAGAAATGATATGTATTTTTACAGTATGTTTCACTGTTTGCAAGGCTCGGGAGCCACTCGTGGTAGCGGGTTACGTTAAGTAGTAATTTATATGGGTAGGAGGGGAAAATAACGTTTAACTCGCGACTTTGTCGGCTTCAGACTGTAGCGATCGGGAAAACATCCACTTTGTAATCTGCTGGCAGCCGTTTGCTGGAATGAGCTGTTCGTGTAGAACTCACTTTTCGCCGATGGAATACGGAGGGAATATAGGTTATTTGCTACAGTGTAAATGGCATAGTGGATCCAAGGAATCTAGTTTCGCCCGAATTCTTTCTATAAATACTTTCATAGCATTTGTTCTGATGAGACTTTCGCTATGGTGCTTAAACTTTTTGAATCTTTTGAATCAAGTTCAATTATTGAATTGAACTGGACTGGCGACGATGTCTCCTTGATATGCAGTTGAACTGACCAGATGTAACCGTAATTTCTATGTCAACAGTTTCTTCTATCGCGCTTCCCACTTGTGAGACACTCTTCTTGCTCATATGCTTTTCAGCAAATTTCAATCTTCAAAAACTTAAATGAAATGACAATACCCATCTCTTATCCACTTAACTCCACTTCTTTTCTACATCACCTCGTGTATCTTGTTCTTTTTCTTTCTCTCTACCTTCGCAACAGTCTTCACTCCTGTGTTCACACTCTTCTCTTACCCTTTCTCTTTCACCCGCTGCTGCTGGTTCGTATTTCTCTTCACTCTCCTCCTGCCTAAAACTTTAACTCTCTTATGTAGCCCCCTGCATATCAGTGCCGGTACCGCCTAGCTTCGGATGAAATGATTAAAAAAAAAAAAAGAAGCTCCAGATTACTCTTCTTTTCTTTTCTCTTTTTAGTAATGTTTCTGTTTTCTAACTCTTCCACACCAGTAACCACTTGTAACTTAGTAGCTTTACTACCTTGCTTGGGGTGAATTCGATAGCATATATATAGTTCATTCAGCAATGAATTAGAACACTCTCAGCTATTGGGCGTTTACAATGATAATATACACGCTAAAAAGTCTGCCTCCTTCTACCGAGCGTCCGTAGCTTAGAGGTAGAATCGCCGATTGACGCCAATTCGGTCGGGTTTCAATACTGGGCATAAAGCAATCGACTGTCTAACCGTATTGATGAGCTGTGATACAGCGAAACAGATCTGTCTGCAGGATGACTATATAAATATATATATAATATTGTACATGAGGTCAATATGGAGTAGCTAATTTGTTTCATCCTTTAACGCAATCACGCATGACCAAACTGTTACCAAATTTTTCTGTCAATAAAACGTACATAAAATAAAGAATCCTGCCCCCACCCATATATATATATATATATGCTTTAGAGTTTATTTTGGTACTCATTCTGTTTTTCCTTCTATGCGTAAAAATTTACTTCCTCCACATCATATTTCATCTATAATTTATATGTTTAGCTGTGGTTGCGGTAGCAACTACATAGGAAGGACTTTAGAGCGTTTAGATTGTAGAATTAGGAAACATGTCTCATTTAAAATTCTCAAACCGGATGCCCGTACAAGTTAACACTTCCGGGTCAGCACTTACCCAACACCTTATAAATAGCAGAGGTTGTGCGATTGACTTTAGTGAGGACTATTTCTCCGTTTTGTTTGGTTCACACTCTGTATTTCACTTGCAGGCACTGGAATCATTGTATATTAGATCTACGAGGCTGTCTCTCTGTAAAAAGAAAGATTGGCTACTTGAACTTCACATTATCAGCATCTAGTGCTTGCTCCTTTTTTTTCTCTCTTCCTTACATTTTTCTTCATTTTTTTTAAATATTAAAAAAAAAAAGAAGAATGAAATAAATATTCCCAGACAGCCCTGAAGAAACTAGAGATAGAAACGGGTCGGCCGCTTTTCCTGCATCTTATTATTTTTTATTTTTCATCTTTACAAAATGCCTGTAAATATTAAATTTAATTTATTTCTAGTCATAACACACACACACACACACACACACACACACACACACACACACACACACACACACACACACACACATATATAGTCACCCGCAGACAGATTTGTTTCGCAGCTCATCAGTACGGTTAGACATCCGACTGCGTTTTACCTAGGATTGAAAGCCAACCGAATTGGCATCAGTCGGTGATTCTACCTCTGAGCTATGGGCGCTCGGTATAAGGAGGATGATTTTTAACAAGTGATATAACATGTATTCATACGAGAGTAGTGAAAGTGTTCTAATTCATTCACTTATATATATATATATATATATATATATATATATATATATATACATATATATCCAAGTGAGTAAAGAACTAAGAAAGTATTAGCAACGCTCAAAACATTAATTTAAAACTCCTCAATATAGAAATAGACCTATGAATATTTATTATAAGTTATATTTTAGAACATGTACAAATTATTATTTGTGCATGTTCTAAACTATAACTTATAATATATATATAATATATATATATATATATATATATATATATATATATATATATGATTTTATGAAGTTTGCTTTCAAGCACGAAAAATATGCAGCTTGGTATTGACCTCAGTGTCCACTTTTAAATTTACATCCGCCTTATATCTTATATTGAGAACTTTTATCCATAAAGATAACATATTTATTTATGGGTAAAATTACTCAATATCCTGGATAGCGTCTATATAAATATAAAATTTGGCACTGTGATCAGCCCCAACCGACGACAACCTGTTTCACGCAATCTTCATGCCACGAAGGTTACATTCAAACATACCACAAAGACAAATGCAAATATAGACGCTGTATACGAAGCAGATAATATAATATACTTTAAATAAAGCCAGCACTTTAAACTTAAAAACATATATATATTGTTATAAATCACTATTAACGGTTATAATATTGTCTCGACTGACTTTAACGGTACATTCACGAACCCTCTATCAAGACTGATGTAATGAGTAGGTAATGAATATAAATACACCTTGGTTCCCCTTCACTGAAATGTGAGTGGCTGGTGTCAGCCATAGATATAGACTAAGGCGAGGGCGCATAGAGATCTATCACTAGAGGGGTATTGGTCTACCACTAGAGGTCTATTTGACTTTGACTAGAGATCTACGACTATTGATCTACGGCTATTGACTACGCCTACATCTCAGGATACCGCATATAACGAGTACCATCCATTACGTCTACTTACTAGATTGTCATACCCGCTAAGTTACTACGCTAAGTACCAATTTTAGGGGGATAAATTTACTTGCTTTATTTTTACTGTGTATTTTTTATGTCCTACTTTTTATACACTTGTAGCATTTCGAACTCTTAAAGGATCACTTGTCTCCGAGATTCAGTAATTTTTCTTTTCCACATTTTCTTCCGCTTGTATGTGTGCACATTCCTTTTCCTCAATTTCTTCGGCATGGCGTCTCAGAATTGGGATTCTCTGAAATTTTTCCGATATTTCCTATAGTGTCAATTTTTTTTTATTCTGTCCCAATTTCGTTATGATTCTAGGAAGTATTTCGGCGCCTTTTCTCGACATTAACCCTTCAACTAAAGTTAATCCTTTAAACATGTCCAGTCAGTTCGTTTAATTTGAATCTTTCACACTATGATTCCAGCGTATGTGACAAAATATTCGTCTTTTTTTGTCAGATTCATACACTTCTAACGAGTATTAAATAACGGACTTTTCTCGCTAAATATGTTAGTCAGATATTTATTATTTCTTTAAAGCAAGCTTCTCCTGGCTTTCTCTGTTGTACAATATTTTTATGCTATGCCGGTGCTAACTTCTCAACAAAAGTCTTGCTTTTTATTTCGTTTTTCCAGTCGCTATATCTTCTCTGTAAATTTGATTTTATCACTTGAAATTAGCAAAAAAGATAATTCCATCATCTTAATTGTATATGGATTCATCTATGACGTTTGATGTTGTCGATATTTTATTTTTACCATTTGGGCTAATAATTCTTCCATGTTTAAGAATATCTGGGTTTTTTCTCTTTACGCACAGCAAAACAAAACAAAAATTTATTATGCTTGCTGCAGTAAAAAAAACCCAAAAACAACAAACTATTTTTCCTACTCCATATGATTTGTTTCTGCTGTGGATCTTCGTCGCCAATTTGTTATGTAGTTATGGCGAAACTTGGCCGGAAAGTTGTAGTGAACGGTTTGTGTCGGAAGTAAGGAACGGAACAAGAAGGTAGGTTCAAAACAGTGTATTAGTATCACAAATAATCAAGATATCCAAAGAAAATGTTAATAAATAGTAATATAGAAATAAGTAAGTCCGAGGGTATTATTACGCTGCCTGACTAGTAGCTGTCGTTAACTGCTGCAATTGACTGCTCGTAACTTGACTATTCTATTAGCTACTTACTAGAAGTCACGCAGGCAACCTATATGCAGCAAAAGGAATAGTTCATTACACGTAGGAGGATATCATAACAGTTTCCTTGTTGCCACTGTTATCACTCTCTACTAACGGTTATAATATGTTTTGACTGACTTCAACGGCACTCTAACGAACATTTTATCCGAAATCTCTGTGAATTCTGGGCATTTGCGACAAACCTCGGAACGGAGGCCGGATGTGACACAAAGTCATCTTTTAACATGGAAATTTCGAGCCTTTAATCTCAGTCAGAAATTTTCCGTAGACCCAGCATAAATAGGGCTTTTGTCTAATTTTGTCTAATTTTGTCTAGAGAGGACTCTGCTTTTCGACATAGCCTCATCTGGGTTCCTTTCCGTCCGAAGGCAAAGAGTCTGACAAGTTTGAGTTCATATCGAACTATGGCTCTGAACTCTCTTTGAGTTCATTATTTAAGGCGTCTTGCCTAGTTCATTTGTGTTACCGGACATGTCTTATTTAGTTCATAACACACAAACAAACACCCCCCCACAATATATATATATATATATATATATATAGAATTATAGAAGATTAACGAAATTGGTTATAAAATTATAGAAGATTAACGAAATTGGTTATAAAAAACCGACGAAATTGGTTATAAAAAAACCGACGAAATTGGTTATAAAAACCGACGGATTGAATGATTTGTTTGAGCATTAATTTTGATCAATACTAGTATTTAAGTTGATATTCTGTTTATAATAACATGTTATCACATTATAAAACATAATTGTATAACATTATTATAACATGTTTAGATTTGTTGACATGAAGATAAATTTCAGAGCAGATATGGTTATTACAATGAATCGAAAATTGTGTTTTATAGGCTTGATTTAATTTCGTTTAGACTGATGATCATTCGTGATCGAGAGGTCTAAGACGCGCCAGATTAAATGGTAGCTTCCCCTTATATGGATAGGGGTCGATGATTTGAATCATGCCAAATGACACACAATTTTCGTAACAAAAATTTTATCGTAAACTGGTTAAAATATATATATATATATATATATATATATAGTGTATCGAGGCAGCAGATAATTTTCTAAACATATACTGTTAAATGTAACAGACAATGCATGTCTATTATGTTTAATCATGAGCTGTTTTAAACATTGTATTTTTTATATATCCACTACAAATCGTACATTTGTTTCGACATTCAAACTACAATTTCTCATCAGGTGGTGTGGACAGGAATGGAAAGTCTCTTTTCTTATATTTGGTGAGTTGTGTGTGGGATGTTGATGGGGGTTAGTAAAAAGGGAATAAGTCTTGTGAATTGTCCGTTTGAATTTTGAAGAAAGTGGTGTGGGTAGTGAATATAGTTGATTAATGAGTGTCTGGGAATTCAGTAGACAGATTTAACATTAGCAGATAGAATGTAAGTTTTATGATCTTGCGTCTAGACTATATCCTTTGGATTTCTTAGAGGAGCAGAGTAGGGAGGTGTAAGGGGTGGGAGGATGGGATTGGACTTACTGCTTATTTGTACAACTATAGAATATTTTTGTATTTAAGCATAGTTTTTATAGTTAATCTAATTTTGTATATTTAACCTTAATTTTGAATTTAGGAAATCGATTTTTCTATAAAATTTTAAATTTTTAAAATTAGATCACGGTTTTTGGTGTGTGTAAGAGTGCTGTTAGTACTATGAAGGTGTATCATTTCTAAGGGGTCCTAGCTCTGGCTTTTGTAGTATTTTTTAGCATGATTGTAAGGTTAGTTCTTGCTACAGTTACAGAAGTTGTTATTATGGGGCAGACTGGTATTAGTGTTGGAGTTAGTTTTGTTTTGTACTTTTAATATTTTGCTGTTATGTACTTTAATTATTTTTTCTAGATTGTTGGAGCAGCTATAGCTTAGTTTTATTGTATTTTTATTGAAGATTTTGCTTAGAGGGTTATTTTTGGAAAATGCTTATCTATTAGTTCAAGAAATTTGTGTCCCAGCTTGAAGTTAATTGATTGATTAAAAAGAGGGTTATACCATATGATTTTCCTGTTTCTATTTTTGCTTTTTGTGCTCTTGAATTTTTCCACAAAGTTAATTTTGGATGATTGATATCCGCTTTCTTTAAGGATTCTGTCGGAAATTACTTTGTGTTTATCAAAGATTACTTTATTGGAGGAGTGTGTGTTAATGCGGCGTTCCACTGATGATGGGATATGCTTGATAATGGATGGTGGGTGTGTTTTGGACGTAGACTGTTTTAAATTAATGTTTTGGACGTTGTATAAATTTTTTTTTCTTCGTTCCTTATTCACTCGATATATATATATATATATATATATATATATATATATATATATATATAATTCTGAATTAAAATTACATTGCGACACGGGAATTTCTATGTTTCGAGATTACATGTAAATCATTATGACAACCAACATCCAACATTGCCTGATGAGATAGAAATCTCGAAACATAGAAATTTCCGTGTCGCAATGTACTTTTAATTCATAATTATATGATTATATTATGTTTTACATTATTTATTGTACTAAGCACTGTTTATAAAAAACTAAATGCCAGGGAATCGTAAAACCTGAGATTCTCTTTACCTGGATATATATATATATATATATATATATATATATATATAGAGAGAGAGAGAGAGAGAGAGAGAGAATGCTCCTGGCATTCGAAAATATCTATTTAGCAACTCATAAAAATAAAACTATATAAAATCTTTTTCTCTTTCAGGTGTATCAAGTGCATTAACATATCAACGGTGACACACACTTATCGAAGTTTTGTACAGAAATAATGACAAAGGATTTTCTCCGAATTACGCGTAAAAATTCAGTTCATGTCTTTGATGATCATCATACTGATGATCAACAAATATCATGTTCTGTCACCCGATCTCTTTTTGCGGGGCTTCAGGCCTCAATCTCACCGCTTATATTGATCTGCTGGTCATAGTGAGCAATTTCTGGTGCCAGAGGGTGGCTGCGCGTGATCCAGCAGGATTCTTCTCCATCTCCTCATAACATGTTTGACCTAAGAGTGGTTGGCAGAGAATTTTCACGTTCATGACACACGCCTTATTTGAATTCGAGGTGACGTCAAGAGGGAGCAGTCCCACAATACGAAAGAATTGTCGAAAGCCGCCAGATCAGTTTCTGTCTATCTTAGATATTCATTTATGTTTATATTTCAGTCATTGTTTATCTCAAGTGTTCTTCTATCTATCTATCTATCTATCTATCTATCTATCTATCTATCTGTTTTGGTTCATATCTATCTATCTATCTATCTATCTATCTATCTATCTATCTATCTATCTATCTAAGTCTGTTCGTATCTATCTATCTATCTATCTATCTATCTATCTATCTCAGTCTGTTCGTATCTATCTATCTATCTATCTATCTATCTATCTATCTATCTATCTATCTGTTTTGGTTCATATCTATCTATCTATCTATCTATCTATCTATCTATCTATCTATCTCAGTCTGTTCGTATCTATCTATCTATCTATCTATCTATCTATCTATCTATCTATCTATCTATCTATCTATCTATCTATCTATCTCAGTCTGTTCATATCTATCTATCTATCTATCTATCTATCTATCTATCTATCTATCTCAGTCTGTTTAAACTATGTTATCTCTCTCTCCTTTTCTTCCCCCTCTCTCTATATATAGAATGAATGTCTGGCTTTTGTCTAATTTTGTCTGGACGGGCTCTGCCCGCTCTTCACATAGCCTCATCTGGGTTCCTTTCCGCCTGAAGGCAAAGATATATATATATATATATATATATATATATATATAGAGAGAGAGAGAGAGAGAGAGAGAGAGGGGAAGAGAGAACATGGCTTAAACAGACTGAGATAAATAGAAATCAGATTGTTTCTAAGTAGTTCCTATATGTCTATATTTCAGTCTTTGTTTATCTCAAGTTTTTTCTATATCTATCTGTCACTAGTGGTCGCTCGCTCAAATAGGGGTAAGTTGCGATGTTGCGAAACAGGCAGTCACTTGTTGTTGTTTGTTGGCTTCCGACGGTCTGGCCATTCCCTCAATTTGTACGCCCTCCCTATGCGTTGCAGGTGAAGTCTGACGGATCCATCGGAAACACGGAAGTGTTCTGCAAACTCACCACAGGCTGGCTGTTGTCATACACCATGTCGCTTTCAGAGGTTCATCATCCAGAATCTGTGGCCGGCCACTGCGGGGTTCATCATAAAGGGACAGATCCACCCGAGCTGACCTTCTTAACCAATGCCTGGTGATGTGTTCACCCACACCTCTATCACCAAAGGATTGGCGCATTCAGCGACCTTGTGCGACTGCGAACAAGATCACCTTAAAGTCATTAGGGAGGTAACCCCTGAAAGGGATAACTTCTTTTCACACGCCGTAAAATAACGGCAAGGTCACATTTTGTTAACTACCTATGTAACGGCGGTAGAAAAATGACTGAAGTAGAGATGCCATGTCAGGACCGCTAATATTGCAGATTCTTTGGATTTTATCAAGAATCTCTCAATGCGGAGAAATAGCATCAAGGCAGAAGTAACAGAAAAATATTAAACTCAAGGTGAAATAATCTAAACTTATTTATAAATGGAACTTTGTGTGTGTGTGTGTGTGTGTGTGTGTGTGTGTGTGTGTGTGTGTGTATGTGTGTGTCCGTTACCTATAGACTCCGAATTCGGCTGAACCGATTTTCTTGAAAATTTACACAGTTGTACTATAAACGTCTGCGAGTGTTCTTAGCTAGGTTTTGTGTCGAGGTACCCCCGATAAATATCGAAAATCGATAATCGAAAAAATCGGGTTATAGGAGGAGTGGTCCGATTTTAATCAAATTTGATACACTCATAGACAAAGACATAAGAAACGATATTCAGAAGTTTCAAGGTTGCAGTTCCTACAATATTGCAGAAAATTGATATTCAAATAAACCAAGATATTTTACCGGCGGAAGTTAAAAGAAATAATAATCACAGAAAAATTAAAGGGGTGGATACTTTACCGCCGGTAAAATATCTTGGTTTATTTTGAAATAAAGAAGTTGCCGATGATGCGTGAAATTTCTCTTAGAGATTTCATGTAGAAATGGCCATACAACTGATTTGAACATCGGAATTTATTTTAGTTTGTATATATATATATATATATATATATATATATATATATATATATATATATATATATAAAGAAAAACTTTACCTCTTTTAAATACACTGCTGGTATTATGTATAGTAACATTATACTGATTCGTTATATGTCTGAGTAAGGATTAGTGCTTAATCCAAATTTACGATGACAACGTGAATATCATAGAGCAGAAAATACATATTTTTAGATGTTTTAGAAATTGTATTAATGTTCTTGTGTGTTTGTCCATATTCTTCTTTTTCCTTTATGTGCCCTGTCCTAGGCGATCATGGCTTTCCACATCTTTCTATCCCTGGTGGCTCTTAGCACGCCTTCTCCTGTTACACCATGCAACCCTTGTTCCGTCATCCACCTGATCAGGTCCTTCAAATATGTTATCCGCTGCTTTCCCTTGTCTCTTTTTCTCTTTCTATGGCCTGTTAGTATCAGGTTCTCCAAGCCCTCTTTCCTCATTGCATGTCCCAGGAACTTCAGCTGTCTCTTTCTGATGCTCAGTATTAATTTCCTTTTCGTTTCCATCCTTTTCAAAACCTCATCATTGCTCACAAGCTCGATCCATGATATCCGCAGCATCCTTCTGTAGAAACACATTTCAGTTGCTTCAAGGTTTTCCTTCATCTTTGATGATATTGTCCCGTATTCACTGCCATATTGAAGAACTGACATCACATAGCAATCCTGTACTCTCTTCTTTATTTCTAGCAAAATTTTCCTGTTTCTTAATACTTTACTGAACTTCTGGAATTCTTCTTTTGCCATGCCAATTCGCCTTCGGATCTTTGGTAGTTGTAAATATGTGTATGTGTGTCTGTGGGTGTGTGCGTCCTATGTTTTATGTATGCAATTATATAAGGCTCATTTTAGTAGAATTTGTTCGGATCTCTTTCTGGGAGCAAATAATAATAACTAGCAGTATAGCCCGGCGTTGCTCGGGTGTAATGAAAGCTTTAAAACTAATCCATGGTCTTGGAGCTCAGACTCTTTGGACGTTGGTACAAAAGACTGAAAAGCAATAGTTGTTTCCAGTTAAAGCGAAACCGTAGACTGAAAGAAAAATGAATGGATGGAAGTCAAATTTTGATTTCCTGATATCGATATCAAATTAGTTTTTTTCGTCGTAAACTGAATTTTGAAGGCTAAATAAGTCCTCTGAGTAAATGATATTATGGCTGAGACTAAGAACTACAATTATATCTACTTAGAGCCAAACCCGAAGTAAAAACTAAAATAAAAGGGCTGAAAAAATACAGACATACACGCAGATAAACAGACACACACACAAACATCTTGCCTTATATATATATATATATATATATATATATATATATATATATATATATATATTATCGATTTTATGCACTATTGCAAGAATATCGTTTCATGTATCTTTGTCTATGAGTGTATCAAATTTGATTAAAATCGGACCACTCCTTCTATAACCTGATTTTTTCGATTATCGATTTCCGATATTTATCGGGGGTACCTCGACGCAAAACATAGCTAAGAACACTCATAGACGCTTATAGTACAACTGTGTAAACTTTCAAGAAAATCGGTTCAGCCGTTCCGGTAACAGACACACACACACACACACACACACACACACACACACACACACACACAGTTCCATTTATAAATAAGTTTAGATAACAATACAAGTAAAGCTTTTACACATGAAGAGCTAATATATAAATAAATAATGGAAAATTGTTTGTTATTTTTATGCTCAAATAGATTCCCTTAATAGTTTTCTTGTGAATATTAATAAATCATTTCAAAGTCACTTGTGTATCTTGTTGTCAACTGATTAAACATGTCGGTATTTAATGAAAACCAGCTTTTATTTACATTGGATGCTATTATTGAATATGAAGAAACATGATGTGGAGACGTAGAGAAACAGAACAAAACCTCACAGAAGATAAAGAAACATTTAGATTGACAGAAAATATGAAATTATAAATTGACAGTTATAATTTAATATTTACGATATAATATTTTAATAAACGTTATATATAAATATATGCGTTGGGATGTGCGCTGTGGTGCAGTGGATATCGGCTCGGAACGAGAAATCGGAGAGTTGAGTTCAAATTCTAGTTGAATTCATTGCATTCACTCACACGCCAATACTCTGTGAAAGATATTTATCCACCACTACTGCCTCCAGCGATAAGTTAATAGACTGGTTCTCTTGTTAATACCGCACAATAAAATGTGCATCAAATGAATTTATAAATATTTAATAATTATCTATATTGCAGTTTTATCAATGAAAGATTGAAGAAAATTTAGGGTGATTCTGACGAGTTCATCTTTGTTTCCTTGACTTGTAAAATGTTGCAAAGTAATAATAACAAAAGATCCATTCTATTTTCATTTAGAATTATCCACTTGGCCATAAATACTAAAAGTAGTATGAAATACATCATTTCTTTTTAAAAAACTGGGGTGGCCTAATAATTATGGCCAGTAGTGTATATATATATATATATATATATATATATATATATATATATATAATCTACAGGGTGCGATAGGTAAATTGTCGCTATTTACCTTGTAAAATTTTGCAAAGTAATAATAACAAAAGATCCATTCTATTTTCATTTAGAATTATCCACTTGGCAATAAATACTAAAGGTAGTATGAAATACATCATGTCTTTTAAAAAAACTGGGGTGGCTTAATAAACATGGCCGGTTGGTTGTTTATGACTATACTTTACTTGCTACCTAAACCTGGTGCCTTTCTTTAAGTCTTGCATCATGTCTCTTTAGTTCTTTCTCTCTCGTTTTCCTCTTTTCGATTTTTTTCTGCACAAATGAATATAAGAAACTCGACTGGAATTCGAACTTCAAGCCGATATCTACTACGTCACAGCATAAATAACGTACTATTGGTCAGTAAAGCTGTGCATATTCTCTTTCATCAGCACATACAATGCAAATCAGCGTTGTAGACATCTGAGTACTATGAACGGAAGAAGAGTGCCTCGTCTAACAACTAGTCCACATAAGTATGTCATCGTGTGTAATATATTTAACAGACAGACATTTTCAGACACGTCTAGAGTGCGATCGAGCAACAACACCGCATTGGAAAATTGGAAAAATATTAATAAATAATTAGATAGACATTGTCGGTTCTTTTAATCACACCATTATATATATATATATATATATATATATATATATATATATACGCTAACTGAATAGATTATGATGATGATATTTTTGCGCACGTTACACAGTTATATAATTTATGCACATGAGAAGTCTGATAAAAAAGTATTGGCACTATAAAAACAAATCTACAACACATATCAATTCAGTATTTGATGTCCTTCGAAGTAGTCCTATTCTGAGGCCAAACACAATTCATAGTCGTTTAAATTGTTGGAACTCTTTTTTGTGTGGGGGTTGAAAGCGAGCTGCTGCTTTGTGGTGTTCGTTTTTATTAGCTTGACGCCTTGAAATATTGCTCCTTTCAAATGGTGTTTGGTATTTAGAAAGCGGGAAAAGTTGTAAGAAGCGAGATACGAGGAATATGGTGATTATCGAACCGGGGAATGTCGTCTTTTGCAAAAAACAAAAAAAACAAAACACAAAAAAAAAAAATGTCGCACAAGCCATGGTTACTGAGTGAACCTCTGTGGTGTGGAGAGACGACCGCACTCTACACATTTTTTTTTAATCATTTCACCCCAAGCAAGTCATTCCACTGCCACTATTGCGTATGGGGTTATATAGGGGAAGGTAAAGAGAAAGAGTGGTTAGATATAGGAAATGTCAGAAGGAGGGTGATAGATGGGTAAGGTTACCGAGGCTGAGGGTTGGGTAGATGGGAAGAGTGTTTGATAGACTGGATGCGAGTTAGTATGTTAGGAGGTGTCTATTGAACTTACATTTAAACTCCTGGAGATTGTAGTCGTCTGGGAAGCAATCATGTGGAAGTGAATTCCACAGTCGAGAAGTGCGAGAAAAGAAACTGTTGGAGTAGAAATTGCAAATGCATTTTATCGGTTTCACTGTAAAAGGGTGGGATCTAGTTGCTAATCTAGTATCTCGTGCAAATTCGTACCTAGGGAAAACCAGTGATCTAAGTTCATCGGAGCAGAAGCCGTGAAAGTATTTATAGAAGAGACACAGGGAAGCTACATCGCGCCGGTGAGAGAGAGGCTGCAGCCGGTCTGCCAAGTCGGTATCGATCACATTACAGACTCTCCGTTGTATTTTGTTAAGAACCCGGAGGAGAATAGCAGGGGTACCCGACCAGACGTAGCAGCAGTATTCAATGCACGGGAAGATGGTAGATTTATATATGTGCAGGATAGATTCAGACGGAAAAAAACTTCCGGGCCCTGCACAGAGAACCGACTTTCAATGGAATCGATATAGTCATTCCACTTGAGGTCCGCTGAGCGTGCGAGACCAAGGAGGCGTAGTGTTTTACTCTCTGGGAGGCAAGCCTGGTCCATGCTAATGGGAGGTAGGTGCGATTGTCTATGATGGTTCTTCCAAGCACTGCTAAGAATAACGGAAGTGAGCTATAATGTTATAACTTAGTGCGTATGCGCGACCGATATTAAGGACAATTTGTGGCAAGTACTTTAGCTCCGTAACCATAGCAAAAGTCCCAAAGCTTTGCGCAAAATGGACGGGTGCGTTTTCATGGCAGAGATTCCCAGATTCTGTCCTATTCTGATGGACAGCATTCCGGAAACAAGTCGCAGAAGTAATCATTGTTTACTGTCTGACCAGGTGGAGTTTTCTTAGAATGAAAACGTCCTTATAGTCGAAGCAAAATTGTCGACGGCATCTTGACATTGCTTCGACGCATTCGTGCCTTTTTCGGTTTCGGGAGGTTGGGGGGGGGGGGGTCTTCCCCTTACAGAGACAGAGGCGTGGTGTCGGGTCATACCCATAAATCCACGATGCATCTCCTGTTATGACTTCTTTCAAAGAATTTTCTATGGTGTAGTGAGATGTCCGCACTCTACACATTTTCCTTTCAAGCACTGCTTAGAACAACATAAGTGAGCTATAGTATTATAACTTAGTGCGTATGCGTGACTGAGGTTAAGAACAATTTGTGACGAGCGGCTTCCCTCTAAGTATTTTAGCTCCGATCCAATAGCAACAGTCCCGCAACTCAGCGCAAAATGGGCATGTGCGTTTTCATGATGGATTTGCTACAATTCTGTCCTTATCGCACAAACAGCATTGCAGAAACAAGTCACCACATTCTACTCACGTTCCTTCCAAGCACTACTATAAAAAATGGAAGTGAGCGAGAATGTTATAATTTGTTGTGTGTCCGAAATAGTTCAAAGTTAAGCGGATTTACTTGGTGTAATTAGCTTCGTTGCCCTATAAATAGTTTTGATATTTTGTACCATACCCTTATACACACGGATCAGTCGGTCAGCCGAGTGCCATACGTGATACACGCTTGGGCAATCATGTCTCGAAAGAGACATGACTGACTGGGCAGAAGGTTATCCCGCAGTAGGTTGCCATTGCTTTCTGCGGTAGACTGGTTGCTGACCAAAGCTATAGAACCCAATCTGTCCTATTATTTAACCCATAACTGGAAGGAAGGGATGGATTAATATCTTTCCCAAGGGTATTCGCGGGTAAGTGAATGCAATGAATTCAGCTAGAATTCGAACTCGGCTCCCCGATTTCGCGTTCCGAATGTTGCCATTACTTTCTGCGGTTGACTGGTTGCAATTCAAGGCTATAGAACCAAATCTGTTCTGTTCTTTAAAACATAACTGAAGGGAAGAAACGGATTAATACGTTTCCCAAGGGTATTTGCGCGAAAGTGAATGCAAGGAATTTAACTGGAATTCGAACTCGGCTCCCCGATTTGTCGTTCCGAGCCGATATCTACTATACCATACTATTACATGATTGTAAAAAAAAAACCTTTAATTTTGAGTAATGTTTGTAGGTAGGTTAATCTCGGCTTCAGCGTGATAACCAATAACGGACATGAAAAGACTATCAAACAAATCGATGAGAAAATAATACAACCATTTCTACCTTATATATATTCTATGGTTTATATTATATTAATGACAACTTTATAACAAATTGCCTATTCGAAGAATAATTCTATATCAATGAAATCAACTTGTTTCCATGCAAGCTCAGCTGAGAAAATGTAGATATCGAATTATGATTGCGTTCACAGCAACCTTTATGTTACGCTAAACATTCAATAATCATCATGGTAGTGATAATATTAGGGCAGTAATAACATTTAGAATATCATACTATTATTGTTTTGGTTTTAAATAACACAATTTAAAATTACATACATACAATCTTTATTTTCCATTTTTTTTTTTACGTTAGTTGCATTTAAAACTTTTAGGATATTATAAAAATATGGCATATAAGTAAATGATCCTTAGTACACCAGGTTGTTCATAGCTGTTTAGATACAGGAAAAGAATCAGTATTCGAAAGAGATCACGGGGTGAAACATAAACAAAACAACGGTTTCCCTATTAGGGAACGTGTATAGGAAAAACAATACATAATCGGTTTTGTTATTTCATTTATTTTGAACTAGCAGTATAGCCCGGCGTTGCTCGGGTGTAATGAAAGCTTTAGAACTAATCCATGGTCTTGGAGCTCAGACTCTTTGGAAGTTGGCACAAAAGACTAAAAAGCAATAGTTGTTTCCAGTTAAAGCAAAACCATAGACCGAAAGAAAAATGAATGGATGTAAGTCAAATTTTGATTTCCTGATATCGATATCAAATTAGTTTTTTTCGTCGTAAACTGAATTTTGAAGGCTAAATAAGTCCTCTGAGTAAATGGTACCATAGCTGAGACTAAGAACTACAATTATATATACTTAGAGCCAAACCCGAAGCAAAAACTAAAATAAAAGGGCTGAAAAATACAGACATACACGCAGATAAACAGACACACACACACACAAACATCTTGCTTTATATATATATATATATATATATATATATATATATATATATATATATATATAGTACCGATTTTCTGCACTATTGTAAGAACTGTAACATTGAAACTTCTGGATATTGTTTCTTATGTCTTTGTCTATGAGTGTATCAAATTTGATTAAAATCGGACCACTCCTTGTATAACCCGATTTTTTCAATTATCGATTTTCGATATTTATCGGGAGTACCTCGACACAAAAAGTAGGTAACGGGCACACACACACACACACATACACACACACACACGCGCGCGCGCGCACACACACGCACACACACACACACAGAGTTCCATTTATAAATAAGTTTTGATTTCTAAGGATCCAGTGAAGTAACAGCATTTCCAACAACATCATTTTTATAAAATCAATGAGCACTCGTCTTATAGTACAAATATAGGATAAGTTCATAAAATTTGCGATATTTTTTTAATTCGTCTTATCTAAAGGTCGAGTTATACGCAATATACGGTATATATTTTAGAAAAATAATAACATGAATGGAATTGTTTTCTTTACATTTTTAAGCACTTTTTAAAGAGAAATGAACTTAGAATATTCCCGAGAGTGCCTCTATCGAACCTTATCAAAATATAACTCTGCTCCCTGAATTTTTTCAAATATCTCTGTTCCTGATAGAATTATTACTTTCTCAAGCCAACATATATAAATAAAAATGTTACAAGATTAAAATAAAACAGTTAAATTCATGACTTTTATTTAAAATATTTAATGCATAAATTAATCCCAAACTAAAATAATATCAACATTTATGACATCATAAAAATTCAACATCATTTATTCATTTTGTTTATTAGACATTAAATTGCATCACTTATCATCCTCCAATTGATGAATATTTATGAGCGTTTTAAAATTTAACGGACTAACAATTTTATTTTTCTTTATAAATACTTGCTGCAAAAAATTATGACATTTGTGAAATCCATGTGCGTCGTGGTACAGTGGATATCGACTCGGAACGACAAATCGGGAAGCTGAGTTCGAATTCCAGTTGAATTCCTTGCATTCACTTACGCACAAATACCTTTGTGAAAGGTATTAATCCGACTCTTCCCTCCAGTTATGGGTTAAATATTATGACAAATTGGGTTCTATAGCCTTGGCTGGCAACCAGTCTACCGCAGAAAGCAATGGAAACCTACCGTAGGATAATCTTCTGCCCAGTCAGAACTGGCTGAATGAATATAATAGTTGAAAACATGATTAAGGCTTCTACTGGGCATAATGTGGGGGATCAGTTTTATATTGTTATGAAGTAATAAACTGACCCCCCACTAATTACTACTTAATAATTTTATACATCTTTTCCCCCTCTATCTATGAGCCAAATAAAAGGACAGATTGAGTTTTATAGCCTTGGCTGGCAACCAGTCTACCGCGTAAAGCAATGGCAACCTACTGCGGTATAATCTTCTACCCAGTCAGTCATATCTCTTTCGAAACATGATCGCCTAAGAGTGTATCATGTATGGCAGTTAACTGACTGAAAATCCATCAGAGGACGAAACGCGTTGGTTAAGATAAGTTTCCTGTTTGTCTTTATTTATATATATTTATATATATATATATGTGTGTGTGTGTGTGTGTGTGTGTGTGTGTGTGTGTGTGTGTGTGTGTGCGAGCGCGTGTTTTTTGTGTGAAGCACCCTGAAAATCATACCCCTGGTTGACTGAAAACTTGTGAGTGAAATTGGGTAGATAGAATTGTTTGAAAGATGCCGATGGTATTGATCACACACAGTTATGCGCTATCACCCTGAAACTGTAACCCCAGATGAACCCAGTGGGTGTTGAACAAACATAAATGTGCCAAAGCAAGTGTCTGCAACAGGGATTGGTTAGTCACCAAAGCAAACGGTTGTGCTCAGAAGTAAGTAGAAGAGCCATATCTAAACTAAATGGAACTTTGTCTGTGTGTGTGTGTCTGTGTGTCCCCGTTACCTATAGACTCTAAAACGGCTGAACCGATTTTCTTGAAAATGTACACAGTTATACTATAAGCGTCTGCGAGTGTTCTTAGCTAGGTTTTGTGTCGAGGTACCCCCGAAAAATATCGAAAATCGATAATAAAAATTTATTATAGAAGGAGTGATCCGATTTTAATCAAATTTGATACACTCATAGACAAAGACATAAAAAACGATATTCAGAAGTTTCAAGGTTGCAGTTCTTACAACAGTGCAGAAAATCGATAATATATATACATATATATAAAAGGCAAGATCTTTGTGTGCGTGTCTGTTTATCTGCCTGTATGTCTGTATTTTTTTTAGCCCTTTTATGTTAGTTTCTGCTTCGGGTTTGGTTCTAAGTAGATATAATTGTAGTTCTTAGTCTCAGCCATGATACCATTTGCTCAGAGGACTTATTTAGCCTTCAAAATTCAGTTTACGACGAAAAACACTTATTTGATATCGATATCAGGAAATCAAAATTTGACTTACATCCATTCATTTTTCTTTCCAAAGAGTCTGAGCTCCAGGACCATGGATTAGTTTTAAAGCTTTTTTCACATCCGAGCAACGCCGGGCTATACTGCTAGTTTATAATAATTTCTTCTACGTTTATATGGGAATAGAGAGTTTGGACATATAAACGGTGTGTATGAAAAAGTCAGCATCACGTGGCGAATAATAGTTTTACGCCTTAAGCGATCATTAGATGAATTACTTTCATCTTGAATAAACAGATTATAAGATATGTTTAGAAAATTGCAATTTTATTTCCCGTCAGATATGGACAAGCCATGTCAATAAGCGCAATATTTCGTAGATGCTCGTCTAAATAATTTTAATTCGTATCTTATAAATAAATCAAAGTGAAATATTTTTAATAGCTTAAACATCCCGGCTTCGTGATATATATCACAAATGAATTCTATTAAATTATTTAAATTAATGGCATATATTATCCAGATCCTGTATTGGAAAAAATATAGAATAAACCTGTAATACGAAATAAGGAAATTGAATTAGACATAAACTGATTTAGATAGATAGATAGATAGATAGATAGATAGATAGATAGATAGATATGAATAGACTGAGATAGACATATGTGAACAAATTGAGATAAATATAAAGAAACTGAGGTATGAACAAATATAAATATGATCAAACTGTGGTACATAGATAAATAGATAGTTAAAAAAGACTGAGGTAAATCTAATCTAAACTAATTTATAAATGGAACTTTGTCTGTGTGTGTATGTGTGTATGTGTGTGTCTGTGTGTGTGTCCCCTTTACCTATAGACTCCGAAACGGCTGAACCGATTTTCTTGAAAATTTACACAGTTGTACTATAATCTAGGTTTTGTGTCGAGGGACCCCAGATAAATATCGAAAATCGAAAAAATCAGGTTATAGAAGGAGTGGTCCCATTTTAATCAAATTTGATACACTCATAGACAAAGACATAAGAAACGATATTAAGAAGTTTCAAGGTTGCAGTTTTTACAATAGTGCAGAAAATCGATAATATATATATATATATATATATAAAAGGCAAGATATTTGTGTGTGTGTCTTTATCTGTCTGTATGTCCTTTATAGAAATCCACAATTTTTATCCGATTCTCACCAAACTTCACACAAATATTCTTTAGGCTGAGTCTGAGCTCCAGCACCATGGATTAATTTTAAATCTTTCATTACACCCGAGCAACGCCAGTAGATAGATATGAAGAGACTGAGATAGATAGATAGATAGATAGATAGATAGATAGATAGATAGATAGATAGATAGATAGATAGATATGAATAAACTGAGATATATATGAACATACTGAGATAAGTAGATAGATATGAATAAACGGACATAGATCGATTGACTGAGAGGTAAATATGAAGAAGTTGATGGTGTGATTTTTGTGGGAGTGGTCTTATTTTTGATTAGTCGATTTTCTTTTTCTCTTTGTTTATTTTTACTTCTTTTTTATTGTGTAGGTGTTTAATTTAATTTTTGCCTTTCTGGTAATTGCTTTTTAGTGTGTAGCCCTATTTCCAGATGGCTGGTATTATTTTTTATTAATTTTAGAAATAAGAAGAGATTTCTCAAAATCGGATAATACAATTATTTTTGTCGGGAGAAGTAACTAAATTGATTGAATCTGAGTAAAACAATTATAGACATAATACTGTCATCTTGTTTTGACAAATTGTTGACCCTAGGTCAAAATTGAACTGTGAGAATTTTCTGTCTTCGTACGGACAAACAAGCGATAATAGAGAGAGAGAGAGAGAGAGAGAGAGAGAGAGAGAGAGAGAGAGAGAGAGAGTTCTCTCCCATCATCACTGAAGGGGCCGGAGACTCAGTCGAAATGGATAACTGATATTGTTTTCATTTCGAACTGGTAAGAAAAATTGATACCCTCATTGCTACCGTTTGCCACCCTGGTTTTGTGCCTTTTCAATAAAACCAATGGAGTTTGTGATTTAAATGAGACGGTTGACCTGAAATCGCTACAGACGACAGAGTAAACCCTAACTCCGAGAACATTATTACTTAATGTATTTTTGAAATACTAATTAACTATTGCGTGTCACCAGCTTTGACTTTCCAATATTTGTGTGTATAATCAATGTATAAATACATATAAAAAAACTACACTCCAGATGTTGCAGTGTTTTATTGATTATATTCCGTTTGCCAACTATCAGCTACAGCAGATCGTGTAAATCCGGTCTTAAACATATGCTCAACCTCTCGCGTGTCAGGGCTAACCTAGCCAGGTGAAAACGGGCAGTCCTACTTTGGCCAGTCCGAGAACAAACAACACGACATGGGCGGACTGATTAAAGGTTAGGAAGGATTGGTAAAGCTACGCCTGGGGATCGTATTATAAGTGTACGCGTGAGTGGGCGTACGCTTAATTTTTTTTTATTGAATATGCCTGCTTACTAGCTTTTTAGTCTAGGTTGGCCCCTTTTGGTGTTGTATTGACCTCTTTTATTGGTCTGATTTCTTCTTACCGTATTGCTATGTCTTGCAGCGTGACGGTTTATTTTTTGGGTGGAGCCATGGTTGGGTGTTTGAGTTTTTGTGTATATTTGTGTTTGTGGGCTTTATGTGTTTTTTTTTGTTTGGGGGTTGTTTTATTTTCTGTTTTTGTCGTGATTGTGTGTTTGTATGTATATTTTTATATTATTTGTATGTTTTGTTTTTGTTTATTTTTTTCATTTTTGCCATGATTGTGTGTTTGTATATTTGTATTCCTTTTTAATTGTTAATTTTTGTTTATATTGTTTGTATGTTTTGTTTTTATTTGATTTTGTTCTTATTGATTGTTATTTGTGTAGCAAAGTAGATATTTGTTTGCGTGTCTACATTTTCCCATTATCTCGTTTCTTTTATTTAGCATTTTACTTTGATTTTTGAACCTGATTATTGCTAGCTACTCTTCTTGGCATAATTTACAACTTTTGCTGTGTGGTGGAAAATAAGCTTTTTTTTACTATTTTCCATTTATTTTGGTGATAATATTTTTTCATTTAGGTTCCCTATATATTTTAATAACATTGAATTGTTTTTGTATTTTCCAATGTTGAGTGATGTTTTATTGTTACTGAGTCTTTCTTTAAAGGATGTTTCTATTGATGCTATGTAAATATTTTTGTTTGTATTGGTTTTATTGGTCGCGCTAGTTTTATATATCATGTTGGTTAGTCATCTATCACAAAGTAGACTGTTGTCCTTCTTTTGGCAGTTGCATTTGTTCTTATAACGTTGTTGGTTTATGTTGTCGGTTTTATTAAGTATTTTCTTGTTGTATTTGGTTATTATTTCTCCGTGCTACCCATGCAGCTGTAGCTGATTTTGACTGTGTTTTGTTGATGATTTTTGATAGTTTGTTTTGCATACCGATAATTTATTTCTAAACCGATATCGAGAACTGCTGGGCAAAACACGAAAAACGTGAAACTAACCTTGACCCTTCTATCCTCTCTTCTGTGCTTTACGTTCCTGGCTACCTTCCCCTCTTCAGGAAGGACTCCAATGTTCATATGCATGGGCTTGGTGTGTATGTCAGCGAACACCTTCCCCTAGCTCGGGTGACATCTCTTGAATCCCTGGATCATTCTTTCATGTGCTTCCGTCTCTCACTTCTAAGCTCGATTAGCTATCGCTTCTTTCTTTACCGCTCGCCTTCCTCCTCTGACGGTTCTTGACAGCATCTCTGACAATTTTGACAAAGCCATTTCTTCACATCCCTTTGCCCATATATTTGTGTTCGGTGACTTTAACGCCCACCTCACCAAGTGGCTGGAGAACTCTGTCACCGACCTTGCTGGTGCCCACACCATGGAATTTTCAATCACCCAGTCCCTTAGGCAAGTGGTGGACTTCCTCACGCGTTTCTCCGACAACCATAACGGAAGAGACTCACTACTAGACCTCTGCTTCACTTCCATCCCAGACTCTTGCACTACCAGGCAGCTCTGTCCTCTCGGAAACTCTGACCACACTGTAGTTTCCGTCAACATTTCATTCCACTCCCACCCGACCCAAGAAACCCAGACCAGTAGAATATTCTACTGCTACCAAAGAGCAGACTGGGATTCGTTCCGAAACTTCCTCTGTGACGTCCCAAGGAACAACGTTTTTAGTCTTCCCGTTGAAGAATGTGCATCCGAGATCTCCTCCTGGGTTAAGGCTGGTATCGATGCTTTCATCCTTGACAGGAAGTTTCAGCTTAAATCTCTTTCGTCTCCATGGTTCTCGCTCGCTTGCTCGGCCGCCATTGCCCACCGGAATAATTTCTTCCGACGATATCGTAGCTACGCGTCGGACCAAAAACAGGCGCCTTTTCGCTTCAGCTCGTAATAAGTGTAAAAAGATACTTAACGAAGCTGAGATGTTGTTTGTTGCCAGAATGAAGCAACGCATAGCATCGTCTAAGTTCGGCGCCAAAGACTACTGGCGACTCCGTAAAAGAGTGCTTAACAAGAGCAAGTCCTCAATACCCCCACTCATCAATAAATTTGAGGTCCTCACCTCCTCAGCGGACAAGGCTGAATGCTTTGCCCGCAGATTCTCAAACAGTTCGAGACTGGACTCGTCTGGAGTTTCTCCACCCGACTTCCCACTTAGAACTGAGGATCAACTGAATGACGTCCACATTACACCCTCTCTGGTCTCTAACATAATCTCAAAACTTGACCCTCACAAAGCGAGCGGAGGGGACGGAATCCCAATCATAGTCTTAAAGAAATGTGCCCCTGAACTCTCCTCTGTCCTTTCTAAGCTCTACAACTTCTGCCTATCTGCTTCCTGTTTTCCTGCCTGTTGGAAATCTTCCTCTGTAGTTCCTATATTTAAAAACACTGGAGAACCCTCTGACCCTGCAAATTACCGCCCTATCAGCCTTCTTCCGATCTTTGGCAAAGTGTTCGAAACCATTATCAACTCCAAGGTGGTTCAGCATCTCACACCACACAGGCTCCTCTCGGACAAGCAGTAAGGTTTCCGCATCACCAGGTCTACTGCTGATATGCTAACGACAATCACCGAGTACATATATCAGGCACTCGACAGAAATGGTGAAGCCCGAACCGTTGCCTTGAATATCTCTAAAGCGTTCGACAGAGTTTGGAATGCTGGCCTCCTAGGCAAACTGCGGATCTATGGTATAACTGGACATTTGTTTGAACTAATCCAGTTTTTCCTTTCTAACCGCACATTGAAGGTGGCATTAAACGGACATGCCTCCCAGAATTACCATACGAACGCGGGTGTCCTTCAAGGCTCTATCGTAGGTCCTACGCTTTTTCTGATTTACATTAATGATCTCCCTGATACCATAAGATCCCAAGTAGGTATGTACGCCGATGACACCACAGTTTACTCTCGCCTTGATCAAAAATCTGGTGTGGGCGACAAAGAATTACCTAGACAAAAGTGACCTGTCCAAAACTAAACTACCCCACTTCATCTCCTAACCCAATGCTGTATCTCTATGGTTACAAACTGCCAATATACTGGCTTAGACAGACTAAATTCCCATCCCACACATCACTTATATATCACATTCCCAAGAATGAATAGTTTCCACTATTTATTTTCATTTCCACTAATCACCAGAGGAGTAGCACGTGTGCTCCGAAACACGAGAATTTTTGTATAGTGATAGTATGCTATTATAAAGCATTGTAACATCTATCACATATAAAGCTCTATTTTGTATCGAGCACTCTTTATAAAAGTAAATGCTTGAATCAGTGGGTTTGAAATCTACGAGTTCTATCACTTTCTTACAAATATATATATATATATATATATATATATATATATATATATATATTCTTCATTTGTAAAACCACTGAAAAACAACAAACTCATTTGTAAACGAGTTATTACGTGATCTAAGTTTCTACCATGTGGTGTTCTCAGGCGATTTGCAATAACTGATTTTACCCTTTTTTTTTTGTATTTTTTAGAACTCCCACGTAACGGTGATTTTTTTAACGCTCACGTAACGGGAAATTTTTGAACGCAAAATTTTTAGAATTAAAAAATTATAACGTTTTCATCCATGGTTGTATAAACCAAATAGGTAATTTATGGTATGGTTACACTTAGTCATAATTTCTGGTCTTTCATTCAATAATCCATTTTTGTTTGAAAAAACAAAAATTATGACTAGAAAACGACTATTTTTTGTCGACAGATATAATATGCTTACACTTTCGATTAGGTCACACTTCGATCTATTTCTTGATAAAGATAGTCTAAAATTACTTAATTTGTGTCCATTTTGCATCCTTAGAATATTATAAGGTGCATTTTAGACATCTGAGGATTTTTATTGCTGTAAAGGCAAAAATGTCTCGAAAGAAACAAAAAAGATATGAGCTACCTTACGGTGAAGGTGACTTAGCTGAGAGGACTGTACGGGAGTGTAAGTGTTTTGCTTTGTTTAGATGATTGTACTCTTATTGATGAAAAACGCTCAAGCACCCCCCACACACATACTACAGATGACAACCAAGTTAAGAAATTGATTAAGAATAACCCGCAATTCATAAAACTGGAATTTTTCAAACTCAACCGTGCACGATCACAATGAGGCATCGGTATTCAACTCGCTACGATGTTTAGGTACAACATGATTTGAGTGAATAAAATATTTCAGATCCCATTTCTATTTGTGATTTACTGCATAAACGCTATAAAAATACACCCTTTTTCGGATAAAATAGTAACAGGCGATGAGAAGTGGATCGTTTAAAACAATGTTTAGTGAAAAAGATCATGAGCCAACTTTAGACACCCCAAAAGCAAGCCTTTCGTCTAAGAAATGCATGCTGTGTATCTGGTGGGATTGGAAAGGAATCATGTACTAAGATTTTCTGCCAAGTAACCAGTCAGTTGATTCTACAAAGTACTGCCATGAAATATATCATTTATTTAAAACACTGGGGTGGCGTAATAATTATGGCCGGTAGTGTGTGTGTGCTTAATAATGCACGTGCCATGTGTATTAAAACGATGGAGGATTTTTTAAAATATCTTTATGAGACCATCATGGTTGGTTAAATATATGAATGTATGTGATTATAAATCGTTTAAATTTGTAGCGAAATAATGTATAAAAGTGTCAAGCAAACTTTCTTTTTATAAATAAATAAATTTTGAAAGTAATTTACGGTTGGAATCTTTCATTGAAATAATATGTATTAAAATGTGGGATAGGAAATTAAGAATTAAAATCAACCTTTTTCTTTACTTTTACAAAAATTCACAATGACGTGTGAAATCATGGTTTTTCCCCAAAAGAAAAAATTGACCAAGTGCTTAAAGAAAAAGTCGAAACCGGATTTCGCAAGTAGATGTTAAAGTGATTTTCTGACCAATGGGGGCAATTGCAATGCAAAAAAAAACAAAAAAACAAACTTATCGATCTATTGCGAAAAATCGAAATTACTATAAATGACCTCGATTGCCATTAACTGCTACAATTCATATTATCCTTCTCTATCAATAAATTTCTATTTTAACATGAAAAATGTATATTTTATTCTTACACTATTTTCCACTATTCCTATCTGCTACCGACCTTATGATGAAAACCCTTTGATAATTTTGGATAAAACTTGTAAGTTGTAGGGAGTTCGGTTATGTCTGACACAAGGCCTAATTTATGAACATTAACCATCTCCCTACGGCGACAAAACTACTAATAATTATGTATTATAATAACCCTTTCTAGTTCTCTAATTATCTTCCCGATGTTAAGTTGAAATCCATCAAGGAAGCTGCCGTAGTTTATGTTAATTAAAATACTTTTGATCTTTGAGATTATCCCCATAGGCGAATTGCAAAGACAAAGTTAATGTAACTATAATGGCTGCGATTGTTAGTTTGCAACCACGCGTGAAAGTATTTTAGTATTTCCAATTTTGACTGTTTAAGGAGAATTTCGGTGAACGACGTTTGCTTTAGAAATTCATCGGAGATATATAAACGATACATTGACTCGGTTATAAAGGTGACGAATTGCCAAAGAATGATTTGCAAATAAATTGTTATTGTCTTCAATGCCATCTTCAAGATTCTGATACGAAATATGGTTTATGACATATTCGTCTCCATTATATGAAAGGATATTGTTAGAAAGATTTTAGGCCTAGTCCAGGAGCAGAATGAGTTACGTGACTTGTCACCAATGTTTAGCCTTTAACACTATCAAACGGTTAACTTTATGACATACAAACTGTCTGCCTTTGGAATAATGTTCTAACAGAATCCTTGCCAATCTATCTATCTATCTATCTATCTATCTATCTATCTATCTATCTATCTATCTATCTATCTATCTATCTATCATATCTTAGCCTGTCATATCTATCTATCTATCTATCTATCTATCTATCTATCTATCTATCTATCTATCTATCTATCTATCTATCTATCTATCTTATCCTATTCTTATCTATCTATCTATCTATCTATCTATCTATCTATCTATCTATCTAGCCTGTTCTATCTATCTATCTTATCCTGTTCATTATCTATCTATCTATCTATCTATCTATCTATCTATCTATCTATCTATCTATCTTAGCCTGTTCATTATCTATCTATCTATCTATCTATCTATCTATCTATCTATCTATCTATCTATCTCATTCTTTTTATTATCTATCTATCTATCTATCTATCTATCTATCTATCTATCTATCTATCTATCTATCTATCTATCTATCTTAGCCTGTTCATTATCTATCTATCTATCTATCTATCTATCTATCTATCTATCTATCTATCTATCTATCTATCTATCTATCTTAGCCTCTTATCTATCTATCTATCTATCTATCTATCTATCTATCTATCTATCTATCTATCTATTCTCATTTATTCTTTATTCTATCTATCTATCTATCTATCTATCTATCTATCTATCTATCTATCTATCTATCTATCTTCATTCTCTTTATTCTCTATATCTATCTATCTATCTATCTATCTATCTATCTATCTATCTATCTATCTATCTATCTATCTATCTTATTCCAGGTGAAGAACACTGAAGGCTTTTTGTATTTTAAAACTAATAAAAAAAAAGATTTTCTCGATGTAACCTTAGATCTAGATAAAAATATACACCAACCACAAACACAAAAAAACAAATACCAATCCTTTATACATCCACCCTAAGTCTAACCACTCTCCATCTATTATCAAGCATATAACCTCATCAGTAGAATACAGAATTAGTAGGAATTCAGTTAATGAGGATAGCAATTTTTATAATACTGCATTAAAAAATAGTGGATACAAAAACTCAAATATTAAATATGTAAGCGAGAAAAGTAACCCTCGAAGAAAAAATAGGAATAGGAATATCATCTGGTACACACCCTCTTCAACCAGATGACTATTAGTAAATTGGGGAAAAATTCCTCGCTTTAATTAAGAAACACTTTTCAGAAAAAAATCCACTCAGTAAGATCTTTAATAAAACCACTATTAAATTAAGTTACAGCTGTATGAACAATCTAGAGAAAATTATAAAAAAAAAAAAACAAAGAACACAATAATAATATTTTAAAAAACTTCAACAAAATCAATAAAAACAACCGGATAACAGAAAATAACAATTTAGACAAGAAAAAATGTAATTGTAAAAACCCCATAGACTATCCGTTAGAAAACAGGTGCTTAACGGAATCAATAATATATCAATGCGAAATATCCTCAAAGAAAAATCCAAATAATATAAACATTTATATAGGGAGTACTAAAAACACTCTAAAGCAGTGAATTTACCAGCACTCCTCTTCATTTAATAATAACAAATACAACAATAGAACATCCCTATCAAAATATCATTGGCACCTAAAAGAAACAAAAAAACAACAACAAAAAACAAAAAAAAACACCCACAATAAAGTAGAAAATTCTAAAAGAAGCTAAAACATGCAAGTCCTTAAATGAACCATGACGACTATGTTTATACAAAAAACTATTTATTATTAAATCCCTTAAGAATAAAAATTTATTAAATGAACGCAACGAAATAAATATCACATGTACTCATTGCAAATTATTCACATTAGAAAATGGATAAAATCTAAATGAAATAACATGCATATAACCAATAAGTTCTTAAGGAAAACAACTACTGACGAACTATATAAAAATAAATTGAAACATAAAATTATTTTTTAAAAATAAATCTTTCCTTTTATATAAAAAAATTTATAACAAATAAATAGATAGACCAAAAAATTATATTTCATAAAAAAATCTTTTCTTTTTAAAAAAAAACTTTACAACAAATAAATGAAAATACTAAAAATAATAAGTAAAAAAATACCGAATCGGTGCTGAACGAGAATACCACATCAAAAGTAATAAAACTGAAGGGAAAGAAGGGAAAATGATGAGATCAGGTTAAAGGCAGGTTAACATCTTGACTGTCAAGATGGGAAAAGAAACAAGGGAAAAGGGTAGGATAAGAGAGGAAAAAAAGAAAAAAAAAGAAAAGTTGGTTAGTATGTATACATTGGGGCAAAATCCAAAAATGAATCTCCACTCTGATTAGCCAAAAGAAACACACATGTAAATTTTTATATCTTCCCACATACATCCACAGCAAACCAAAGTTTTTGTCATTTAAATGTAAATCATCTGCACAACCAACAGCAACATTGCCTGATGATGAGAATCTATTTGAAACATAGAAATCTCCGTGTCGCAGTGTACAATTAATTCATAACTACATAATTCTATCTATCTATCTATCTATCTATCTATCTATCTATCTATCTATCTATCTATCTATCTATCTCATTCTCTTTATTATCTATCTATCTATCTATCTATCTATCTATCTATCTATCTATCTATCTATCTATCTATCTATCTATCGATCGATCTATCTCAGTCTGTTCAGTCTATCTATCTATCTATCTATCTATCTATCTATCTATCTATCTATCTGTCTGTCTGTCTGTCTGTCTGTCTATCTATCTATCTATGTATCTATCTCAGTCTGTTCATATCTATCTATCTATCTATCTATCGATCGATCTATCTATCTATCTATCTATCTATCTCAGTCTGTTCATATCTATCTATCTATCTATCTATCTATCTATCTATCTATCTATCTATCTATCTATCTATCTATCTATCAGTCTGTTCATATCTATCTATCTATCTATCTATCTATCTATCTATCTATCTCAGTCTGTTCATATCTATCTATCTATCTATCTATCTATCTATCTATCTATCTATCTATCTATCTATCTCTGTTATAAGATGTGGGGATTCACGTTATTTAGACGGTGACTATTTTCCATATATCTGTGCATTTGATCAGAACAGACGAAACTTTGTGATAACACGTAATGTCAACGATGAGTACAATAGCCCGCGTGTAAATAACCTCATCTCATTAATTTTCTATCGCATATCGTTCTATCTTTTTGCACACCTCCTCGTATGTTTATGAATATATGCATGCATGTAATCATTCTGAAAGAAAACTATATAAATAATACATTGGTGTATGAGGCGGGTGCAGATAGTTCGTGGAAAAAATATAAGGTTTTGTCCTTTGGTCACATTTAGGGTGTATGTTAGGCTAACAACTTTTCTCCACTCTTTGCTATATATCTTGAATTATCAACCACCTCCTCTTTACACACACAGTGTTTGTATTACTTCTTGAACATTGACAGAAATGTTCAATCTTATCGGCAAGCTTGACTGCGCAAATATATTTTCAACTCCGCTGAGTCTCGGAGAAAATACTTTTCCGCTACCTATCTCCTTCCTGTTCTTGGTTAATCACACATGCTATCGTACTGGCGAAAACATCTTTTAAAGCCCGGAACAATTTCCTGTATTACCATCAATATTAATGTCTTATCTTTAGCGGTTTTAAAGAAATCAGTGACGTCACGCCTAATCTCCACCCATCCGCTAGAAAATTGATTACCCTATGATTCATCTGTTGCACTCTTCCACCCGCACCATTCGATTTTTTTTTCATTTGTTTTTAGTTCAGGTTCTTCAACAAAGTACCATCTCAACAACAAATGTTTTCCCCTTGGGAACCGAACTGCGTTAAAAGTGCCGAGTGCTGGTTTCAGATGAGACATTAATTATTTTCCCCTTCAGTCTTGTTTACCGATTTCTTTCTTAGAAATTAACAGGTGGTTCCTGAAAATACTGCGATCACAGTTTTACTGTGGTTTAATATTTACATAACCTCAGGATATATGCATTGATAAGTGGCAGTATAAAAATAATAACCTTGCTTAACCCTGACAGAAAGACCTTGATTCTAACAGAAAGGCTTTTGATTCTAATAGAAAAAACCTTAACCCTAACAGAAAGACCTTGATTCTAACAGAAAGGCTTTTGATCCTAACAGAAAAAGCCTTTACCCTAACAGAAAAAACTTGAATCTAACAGAAAAGCTTTTGATCCTAACAGAAAAACCCTTCACTCTAACAGAAAGACCTTGATTCTAACAGAAAGGCTTTTGATCGTAATAGAAAAACCCTTCACTCTAACAGAAAGACCTTGATTCTAACAAAAAGGCTTTTGATCCTAACAGAAAAACCTTTTATCCTAACAGAAAGACCTTGATTCTAACAGAAAGGCTTTTGATCCTAATAGAAAAACCCTTTACTCTAACAGAAAAAACTTGAATCTAACAGAAAAGCTTTTGATCCTAACAGAAAAACCCTTCACTCTAACAGAAAACCTTGATTCTAACAGAAAGGCTTTTGATCGTAATAGAAAAACCCTTCACTCTAACAGAAAGACCTTGATTCTAACAAAAAGGCTTTTGATCCTAACAGAAAAACCTTTTATCCTAACAGAAAGACCTTGATTCTAACAGAAAGGCTTTTGATCCTAATAGAAAAACCCTTTACTCTAACAGAAATACCTTGAATCTAACAGAAAGGCTTTTGATCCTAACAGAACAACCCTTTACCCTAACAGAAAGCCCTTGGTTCTAACAGAAAGGCTTTTGATCTTAATAGAAAAAACCCTTTACCCTAACAGAAAAGCCTTTGATCATAACAGAAAGTCCCCGACACTAAAAGAATGTCCTTTGATTCTAACAGAAAGAACCTTAACCATAACAGAAACACACTGTCAATGAAGGGGAAAATCAAAGTATCCTAGTTTACTGCTTTCCAATTTTCTTCTTCTTCTGATTTGAACAGCTGAAGATAGATCATCGATAAACGTTACAACAAAACGTTTATGGAAAGAGAAAAAAATTATTATTATTTTATTAATATTATTATTATTATTATTATTATTAATAATAATAATAATAATAATAATAATTTGTGCATCCTAATTCATTAAGATTATTTTAGTTTGACACAAGACTTGAGAACGAGACACCCATAAAGGCGAATAAGAACTTCGAAACCAAATTTGTTGATAAATTGTTTTACAGTGAGTCATTAATAAAAAAATTCAATTAAAGCCTAGCATAAGGCCACGATTATTAAGGAGCAGACAGTGTCGTGTTGTATTCATAATTTACTAGAGGATTATCGAGTCTTTTGCTTATTCTCTTGTTAAGAATCGCTGCTTTAGAAGTTACCAGAAGTAGCAGAATAAACCACAGATTCGAGACAGGTGTTTCCTATTTTTGCATTCTCCTGGTTCTACTCTTGAAAGATAGCATCGCCGGTATGTAAATTATTAAACTTTTTCTCTAAGCTCTGGTATTTTTTTATATGTGATAATCAGTGCATTTCCTTTGTACAGCCACGTTTTATATTTATATTTTCGCTGTTGTAATTCGTCATATAGAACGCTTTTTTACCAAGTGTCCTCACACAATGTGATACTCTGAATTCATGAATTTCTTCCTTTTCAGTCGGGTAAATTATTCTAAACGTGAAAACATAATTTGTGTCTGAAAACTGCTGACAACCTTCTTTTCGTATTTTCGGGATTTACACTCATTGTCAAATTTATTTTAGTGCTTCTATTTAATCTCTATTCATTTTGTTATTGTGACTAAACTAGTTTCAATTTTGTATTTCCTTATAACCTGTTGATAAAGAGGAATTTGTCTTTAAATTTCTGATTGCAGCATAGCGTTTATCCGGCTGTCTGAAGGGAACACAACCAGAAGACAGTACAATATATATATAAAAAATCCAAATGTTGGAGAAATTTTGTCTATTTTCACCTGAAATTAAAGCTAAAATACGATGTTTAGAACGGCTCATGATTAAACATAATAGACATTCATTGTCTCTTATATCTAACAGTATATGTTTAGAAAATTATCTGCTGCCTCGATACACTATATATATAATAAAAATCTAATTTCTTGTTGAAGAACGAAAAGTGTCACAAGTAAACTTTTCCTTTCTGTCGTAAATTTCCCATATATATATATATATATATATATATATATATATATATATATATATTACCGGCCATAATTACTAGGCCACCCCAGTTTTTTTAAATGACGTATTTCATACTATTTTTAGTATTTATTGCCAAATGAAAATAGAATGATTCTTTTGTTATAATTACTTTGCAAAATTTTACAGCCTTTGAGATTTGAAAAGGAAATCACTCTACCGGCGATCGAGAGCGAGGGAAAATTTACTCGCCCCTCCCCACCAAATCATTTTACTCGACCGACTCTATTTTCTTAATAGTCGTATTACGTAAACATAGCGTGAATCACAGACGAAAAATAAAAATGAAATTTTAATTAAAATTTCGAACGTGTTAGAAAGTATTAAATTAAAAAAAAAAATAATAACAACAAAATTTGATCTTTCCTCTTATAAAAAGCATAAACATTTTGCTGATAAAACTTTTTTTATTAAGCTTGAGCCCTTTTAAAATTATGATAAGCTGTTTTTGGTAATTGAGTGGAGGTACCTAAATTCGTATTCTCTTTTTTCTGTTTGACTACAACCTCCATCTCATAGATGATAAAAAAAATAGCAAATCAGATTTTCTCAACGATTTTCTATAAAAAAATTCTTATTTGTATAATTTGTTCTTCGGTGCGTGGTTGAAAGAAATATGCGTATTTTTTTTTTCTTTCAAATGTTCGTTTTTACTTTTCTTAAGCGGAGAGAAAATATAGATGCTCAGTCAAGGATAATATTTTTCCAAATGTGTGTCTAGAAACCTGTGAGCATCGCGACAGAGACATTTTGGCTCCACCCTGGAAGCGTTAATTAAACGAATGTTTACACTAACCGGAACGATAAAAGGTCATTGTAAGTAATTCTGAGTAACTTGTGAATCTTCAATGGCATACTTTTGGGGTGTAAAAGAATCAGATTTCCTTTTTCTATATTTCAAGGGACACGTTTCATTGCGAGGTTTTTTAATCGACCGCGGGCGAGTAAAGCAATAAACTTTAATCGCCTTATTAAGTTTTTAGTCGATCGGGCGAGTGAAATCGCAATGGCTATATATATATATATATATATATATGTATAGTGTATTTGGGCAGATATTGCTCTTTTATACAGTTAGTCAATTAAATGCCATACGTGCTAAATGCTTAAGCGATCATGTCTCGAAATAAACATGACTGACTGGGCAGATGATTTTCCTACAATAGACTGCCATTATTTTCTACGGTCAACTGATTGCCAACCAAGGCTATAGAACCCAATTCGTTCAAATATTTAACCCATAGCTGGAAGGAGAAGAGACAGATTAATACCATTCCCAAGGATACATGTTTCGCTAAAAACGACTAAATCTATATATATATATATATATATATATATATATATATATATATGTGTGTGTGTGTGTGTGTGTGTGTGTGTGTGTGTGTGTGTGTGTGTTCTTATTTAATACTCCGTCAGACGTTTATTACTGAAACGTTTAGTCGGTATTCGTATTTGAGTAGATGCAGCCTTTATTTATTAATGAGAAAAGATGGATTCGAAAATTTGGCACTCACAGGATTCATATGAAGGCTAGAGGCCTTCTTAGGCTTTTATATGCACTGTTCAGAATTTTTTTTGTATTTGTTTACATAAGGTCGCGTCTGTATATATGCATGAACGCCCAAAAAACTATTTGATAACGGCTTCTGTGAGTCGAATGTTTTCAGTTAACATTGGATAAATTGTGTTCAATTTTTCCCCGAAAAGCAAAAATTTGTAAGGATCATCGGATGATTAAATTCATAAATATTGGACAAAAAACGCTTATTGTCGCCTAAACAAACACACACACACACACACACACACACACACACACACACACACACACACACACACACACACACAGATCTATATATATAAAAGTCAATCTGTGAGTCAGTGTATGACTGTTCCCTATACATGCCTACATTTTTTAAGCTATGCCATTCAAACTTTCTAGGGACACATATCTACAGGGAAGCCAAGTCGACACATACTTCTTGAGTTTAAGTTCAGCAAATATTCTCTTTCGCACTTTTTGGCCAATGGAGCCGATTGTTTACATCCGCTCCGTAAAACATATAAGATCTAAGACAGTTGCGTCACAGAAATCAAATCACACGTGTCAAACGTGCCTAAAATATGTTTTTTTTTATTAAAAAAAGCCTTTATATTTAATTTTTAAAGCAAAGAAGTGGCCGTTCTGAGTCGCACGGGCAACGCCAGGCTATGATGCTAGTATATATATGTGTGTTGTTTAAAATTTGCTTTATTTATAGAGTTCTCAGTAGCAGAGATAGAGCATTCATAGGTATAGACACTAGGAACATAGGAATCAAAATTGCATAACGATTGGCTGCGCAATCTTCAGAATTGGTGAGAAAACTGCATTGATACCGAATCTAGTGACCACTAGTTTTTACTTGTAGTCATTATCTACACCGTTTTTCCGGCTTCGGGCTGAAATAGTTATGAATTCGGAAAAGTAGACTTTTACTTACCCATATGAACAATCAGGAGAAAGTTAATTAGGGCCTTTTTATTCTTCTCCCAGTAATCAGGTAGATCTCTGGCAGGTGGGTACTTACAACAAGACAACTCTACTGTAATCTCCATAACTCCATGGTAATAATTATAATCTTGCATACCGCCTGAAAAAAAAAAAAATGGAAAGAGACATTTAATACAATATTTTAAGAAAAAATCTACAATCTACAAAATAGTATGATATTCGAAGTTTGAGTAGAGAGGCGGCAATATGTCTTTAGATTCGCGCTTCGTCTTGAGATTGGGACTTATAGCTAGACTATTTCCGGTCCTGTACGAGGGTGGGATGAAAAGTTCATAATCTGATTATGAAAGAGTGATGCTAGAACTGTGAAACCTTGCAGGCATTCATTTAAACTCTTCTTATTAATAACGGCATTGTTTCATTCTAGGAATGAGGCGGCTGAAAAGTCCCATAGTCTTTCTATGAATGAGTGATGCTAGAACTGTGAAACCTGGCAGGCATTCATTTCAACTCTTCTTATTAAAAAATGCATTGTTTCATTCCAGGTATGAGAAGCGGCTGAAAAGTCCCATAGTCTTTCTATGAATGAGTGATGCTAGAACTGTGAAACCTGGCAGGCATTCATTTCAAATCTTATTAAAAAATGCATTGTTTCATTCCAGGTATGAGAGGCGGCTGAAAAGTCCCAGAGTCTTTCTATGAATGAGTGATGCTAGAACTGTGAAACCTTGCAGGCATTAATTTTAACCCTTCTTATTAATAACTGCATTGTTTATTTCCCGGTAAACTAATATCTATCAGTTCAAAGAAGACTGTCCATCCTTTTGGCCAAAAAGTCCTCAATAGCAGATATGACATCACCACTCTGATACTGGTTCCTAGCCAAGTGTTTGTTCATGTTGGGAAACAGATAATAGTCAAATCTGGCGAATGAAGACTGTGATCAACCATTTCCAAGCTACAATTATACACATCAGCTATTGAAACCAGGGTTTTATATTTTGGAGCCTTGTTCTGATAAAACAAAGACTTCTTTTATAAGCTTTCTTGGATGTTTGGTCTTTTGTAGTGAACAAAACAAATTGTAAATTTAAAATTCAAATCTGACTCAATGATTTTTTAGAAAAAAAAATTCCTTTTACAGACCCTTTTCGCGAGCCTGCGCGAAGTTTGTTTGTTTTCCAATGGGAAAACCAGAATTATATCCGGGTGTGAATTCCCAAATGACCTGTTTGGAGCCCCAGAAAACGATTTAAAAGGATGAGACAAGAAGACGGTCACAATAGAGAAAATACAAGCATAATTAACACGTCCCTTGACAAACGTCAAGCGATCGTATTATTATAACCTCTCTTTCTCTCTCATTATCTTTTTCTTCACTGTTCACCAATCCATTTAATAAATGACCGGTACCCGAAAGACTGAGCGAAGACTTCAAAGACACTCCTAACAAACAAACGTTTACACGTACATACGCATATACTTTTTCAGCAATTACTACTATGAACATTTTTAACGACCTTGTACCAACCAAAAGACACTACTTTTATTTGTGAAAACCTTAATTTATATAACGACGTGTGAAATCCTGGTTTTTCTCAAATATAAAAAGGATTGACTATCTGCTTAAAGAAAAAGTCAAAACCAGATTTCGCAAGTAGGTGTTTAATTGATTTTTGACCAATGGGTGCGACTTGCAAGACTTGAGGACTTCGCGAGTCAGTGCGAAAATCTAATGACAATAAAAGGGCCTCGATCAGTGTTAGTCAGAGTCATATGGGAGCTGCGAGACGAAACAACTAAAATGTAACTTCAACTTCAAATCGATCCGGAGACAAGGTTAGGTCGCACCTTGTTCTCCTTCTCCTTATCTCTTTCAACGATTACTACTATGAACATCTTTAACGACCTTGTACTAAACAAAAGACATTACTTTTATTTGTAAAACCTTAATTGGTATATATATATATATATATATATATATAAATGTTGTTTCTATATAAAATTTGATTTTCTTGTTTTGTACCCCTCTTATAGTGGGCTATCTGCTAACAAGGCCAAATCAAACTAATATGTTTCAAAACACACATAAACATCACTATAACGAATAACCCACTATACTTTACTTCGAAACTGCCTCCGAAATTGACATAGTATTCTCCATTAATGTCAGGGCCTTTTTGAAGATAGTCAATAAACATAACACTTTTTGCATTTCAAAATGCTGAGTCCGTCAGCTTCCCTGCATATGAAGCTACCTTGGTCTTCTTTGGAACAGGTGAAGAGGAGAGTTTCCAAGACAGAAATTATCTCTTTGTCAAGTGATGAATCCAACAATAATAATGGGTTAGAAAACATTCAAGGAAACTAATTCGATCTGCTCCAGTTAATATCAAATTTTTCCGTGATGAATCTATGAACTTTTCAGCCTGATCTCGTATAGAATAGAATTATACATGAGCAATGGGCCGAGAGCAGACTAACTCCACATATTAAATAAAGTGTTTAGCTCGAAATTACTCAGATCACTATTTACCCAAAGAAGGCCGATGACACAATAGACGAAGCGCAATAGCAACAATAAAGATGAGGATAACAGCCAGAATATAAATGGTAAAGTAATTAATGATAACTCCAGAGAGAAAAAAAGCTATTTCTTTGTTATGACTTCATAATCTCAATTTATAATTTTATAGCAACACATAAACATTCATATTACAAAACTCATTTAGTAACCTTCTATACCCTGAGAATCTCTTGAGCTTTGTATTGGGTGAACGTTAACAGAAACAACACGACAAATCGTGGCTCATCGCTGGTTCTATCGGTTTGTATAGGTTAGATGATTTTACAGGTCCAGTGTTATAGGACACTATGTGTCCTATAACACTGGACATGTAAAATCATCTAACCTATTGCTCAAAATAAAGACCATCATTTTCCAAGACTTTCTGCCATCGATTTGCAAGCTTTCGGATCTGGTCAAAGTACCACTCAGCCGGCTTCGAATCAAAGAATTCTTGACACGCTTCCTCGACTTTATCAAACGAGTCGAATCGGCGGCCCTTCAGAAAGTGTTGCATTGAGCGGAAAAGGCCGTAATCTGATGGAGCACAGTCAGGACTGTAGGCTGGATGTGGAAGAACCTCAACGCCTTCCAGCTCTTTAAACTTGTCTTTGGTCTTCCTGGCGGTGTGTGGTTTGACATTGTTCTGCTGCATCAATGCGCGCTTTTGGTTGATCAGAGCTGGGTACTTTTGCTTCAACTTTTCGAAGACCTGCTCAAGTTGCTGACAGTAAAGTTCGGCACTAATAGCACGAACATTCGGAACCAACTCAAAATGCACGATTCCTTCAAAGTTCCACCAAACGCACAACATGACTTTCTTGCCGAATCTATCTTGTTTTGGAACCGACGGTGTCTCTTGTCCTTTCTGAACCCATCGCCTGTCTCGATTGTGCTAGACCAGATAGACCCATTTCGCAAGTGTTTACGAATTTTTGGGACAACCTAATATTTTAATGACGACTGCTTTGATGAGTTTTTTTCCGTAAATGAATTTAAGTGTGCTACTAGATTGACAATCAGGTCCCACCGTTTTACTGTAAAACTAGCTAGAGGCAAACGCCACTTCATCTCTAACATATTCTTTCTTCGCATCTCTCACCTCTGGATTTTTCTTCTGGATTCTTGCTTCCCTGAGAACTACACTCTTCAAAAATGTAAATGCAGTGTCAATCGCTATATTCTTCGGCCCCGTTCTCTTTTGTCCATTCATCAACCTTCCCCATTCTCAGTTTTTTCACTATTTGTAACTATTTGCATCTTAGTGACTTTATCGCCTTGCTTGGGAGCGAAGCGATTAAAATATGAGAAAAATAGCTGATTTGAAAATATTGTCACCAGGAAAGAAATAGGGATTAATTGTGGAGTGATTTTCTAGTTTTAATTTAGTTATTTATTTCTTTTTTAATCAAATTCACCCCATGCAAGGCAGTAAAGCCACTGAGACAAAAGTTGCTACCCGGTATCGAACAGTTTGAAACAGAAATATTGCTAAAGAGCGAGAAAGGAAAGTAATCAGTAGGACAGTAGACAACAATCGACATTGCATTTAATTTTTTGAACATTGAAGTTGGCTGGAAAGTATTGAGCAGGAAGGGAGTTCCACAAGCGAGAACGGCGACAAAAGAAACGGTTAGCATAGAATTTACATCCATCCGACTGAAATGTAAATTGATGGAACATTGTATCCAGTTTAGTACTGCGCTTAAATTCAAAGAGTCGAGGCACCATAAGGAAGAGTTACCATAAAAGTATGTACAGAAAAGGTAAATAAAATCGGGAGAAAGTGACTGAGTGGAGGTGCTAGATCAGGGCCAATAATATTGCTGATTCTTTATAGGAACTTATCAAGAAGCTTAAGATATATAGCATGGGAAGCGGATCATATGTGGCAGCAACATTGTAAGCATTATTTTTCTTATCGCCTAACTGAAAGGAACATCTACTTTCCCCCAATCTAAACAATTCCAAAACGAATAATTTATTTTTCTCTTCTTTTATCAGGTTCGTGGATATTTTGCATTTCTCTTTACGTGTTTTATTTCCGACTTGTCTGTTTTGCTATTAGTAGACCCAATCTGCCAGCCAAATATGGTGCCCTCTTCACCCTCTTCCAGATTATTGACTCACCCCTGAGCGCTGTGACTGATTAAACTTTAAGTGCACCTGAGTATATTGAAAAAGGACTCCTTTGTCTTGCCAAATTAATTACGTGCTCTCACAAGTCAAACGGTTACATTTCCTTCTTTTTCGAATGTTCGCCCAATCGGAAATATTGAATGCTTCGAATGCCCAATATTTTGCGAGACACATATTCATTCCCGTTAGGTATAAATCTTTAAGTTCCTAAAATTTCAGTTGAAGTCTCTATCTGTGGAGATGTTATTTTCTATTCGCTACGACACTCACCTTTCCGGGTCAATGCTCAGTTGACACACTTCGCTACAGACAGTCAAAATTTTATTCGACTTGGAATATTGTGGCAGAAAATAACTAAATGATGAAAATATTCACGAGAATGAATTACGATCAAGGCAATTTGTTTTGCCTAAACAAACAAATGTGCGTTGTGGTGCAGCGTATATCGGGGAGCCGAGTTCAAATTCCAGTTGAATTCCTTGAATTCTCCTTGAATTCACTTACGCTCAAATACATATTTGAAGGACCTAATCAGGTGGATGATGGAACGAGGGTTGCATGGTGTAACAAGAGAGAGAGCGTGCTAAGAGCTACCAGAGATAGGGACACATGGAAGGCCATGATCGCTTACATCTTAAAGGAACAAGGCACATAGAAGAAGAAGAAGAAGAAGAAGAAGAAGAAGAAGAAGAAGAAGAAGAATGCTTGGAATAATAGAAAGTGGAAAGACTATATTGAATCCATTGCTAGATCAGCAGCTAAGAAACTCTGTTCACTGTTTCATGGGAGACAATCAGTGGATGCTATACAATATCATCGAAGGTGAAGAAAGGGATGGAGACAACTGAAATGTGGTTCTACAGAAGGTTGATGCGGTTAGCATGTGAGCAATGATGAGGTTTTGGAAAGGATGGTAACGAAAAGGAAATTTATATTGAGCATCAAGAAGAGACAACTAAAGTTCCTGGAACATGCAATGACGAAGGAGGGCTTGGAGAATCTGATACTAGCTGGCCAGATAGAGGGAAAAAGAGACAGAGGAAAGCAGTGGATAACATATTTGAAGGGCCTAATCAGGTGAATGATGGAACGAGGGATGCATAGTGCAACAGGAGAAAGCGTGCTAAGCGCTACCAGAGATAGGGACACGTGGAGGGCCATGATCGCTTACGTCCTAAAGGGACAAGGCACATAGAAAAAGAAGTAATAGAAATATGACAGCTTAATGAATAAAATTTATTTATTCTTTAGAGATTACCTTTTTTACGTTTTGTATAGGAAACTCAGTAAGACACGCCTTTTCATAAAAACCTGAACGGGTGAGTGTGTTTTAGGTTAAATACAACTGCTATGTGATGTCAGTTCTTCAATATGGCAGTGAATGCTGGACAATATCATCAAAGATGAAGGAAAAACTTGAAGCAACTGAAACATGGTTCTACAGAAGGATGCTGCGGATATCATGAATCGAGAATGTGAGCAATGATGAGGTTTTGGAAAGGATGGAAACGAAAAGGAAATTAATACTGAGCATCAAGAAGAGAGATCTAAAGTTCCTTGGACATACAACGAGGAAAGAGGGCTTGGAGAAATTGATACTAACAGGCCAAATACCCTTGGGAAAGGTATTAATCCGTCTCTTCCCTCCAGTTATGGGTTAAATAACAGGACAGATTGGGTTCTATAGCCTTGGCTGGCAACCAGTCAACCACAGAAAATAATGGCAACCTACTGCGGGATAATCTTCTGCCAATTCAGTCATCTCTCTTTAGAGACATGATCGCCTAAAGCGTGTATAACATATGGCACTTAACTGACTGACTGAATATAATAGTCGAAAACATGATTAAGGCATAAAGTGGGGGACCAGTTTTATATTGTAGGAAGTAATAAACATATCCCCCACTAATTGCTACGTAATAATATAATACATCTCTTCCCCCTCCACCTATGAGTTAAATAACAGCATAGATTGGCTTCTATTAGCCTTGGCTGGCAACCAGTTTACCGCGGAACGCAATGGCAGCCTACTGAGGGATAATCTTCTGCCCAGTCAGTCATGTTTCTTTCAGGACATGATCGCCCAAGCGCGTATCACGTATGGTACTTAAATGACATTGTTGGGTCTGTTGTTCTCATCTTTATTATCATATTCACAACGATTTGGCCGTTGTAGGCTCCGACCTTCTTCAGGCGATATACATTGAGCTTTCGAAACGAACTAGTTATTTTGTTCACTGGGGTAGATTGATCTAGTTCCACGTGCCATGCCTCTTCCTGATATCTCAATTTCAGTTAATTCCTTTTAGTGATTCAAGTCATCATGTTTTTGTTACACCAAGATTACTTCAACCAACGTTTTTATCCACTAGGTCATGTGTCACCAAGGAGCCTATAAGGGCCCAAACTTTGTGAATATTAGAATAAAAATAAAGTCAACAGTCCGAACAATGTAAATAGTGTGAATCATTACAAAACCTCATCTCAGAAATATAGACAGATGTTAAAGAAGTGGCTATGGTTACAAAGGCGAGGACAAAACTTCCAATAATGTAAATCGTGTAATTACAATATCTCATCTCAGGAATATAGACAGATGTTTAAGGGGAATATGGCAACAAAGATAACGACAACAGTCTGAACAATGTAAATAGTGTAACTAATTACAATACCTCATCTCAGAAATATAGACAGATATTGAAGGTGAATATGGCAACAAAGATGACGACAACAGTCCAAACAATGTAAATAGTGTAAATAAAAAGACGAGGACAACAGTCCGAACAATGTAAATAATGTAAATAATTACAATGCCTCATCTCCGAAGTATAGACAGATATGAATATGGCAACAAAGATGAGGACAACAGTCCGAACAATGTAAATAGTGTAAATAATTAGAAAACCTCATCTCAGAAATATAGACAGATATTGAAGGTGAATATGGCAACAAAGATGAGGACAACAGTCCAAACAATGTAAATAGTGTAAATAATTACAAAACCTCATCTCAGAAATATAGACAGATATTGAAGGTGAATATGGCAACAAAGATGAGGACAACAGTCCGAACAATGTAAATAGCGTAAATAATTAGAAAACCTCATCTCAGAAATATAGACAGATATTGAAGGTGAATATGGCAACAAAGATGAGGACAACAGTCCAAACAATGTAAATAGTGTAAATAATTACAAAACCTCATCTCAGAAATATAGACAGATATTGAAGGTGAATATGGCAACAAAGATGAGGACAACAGTCCGAACAATGTAAATAGTGTAAATAATTAGAAAACCTCATCTCAGAAATATAGACAGATATTGAAGGTGAATATGGCAACAAAGATGAGGACAACAGTCCAAACAATGTAAATAGTGTAAATAATTACAAAACCTCATCTCAGAAATATAGACAGATATTGAAGGTGAATATGGCAACAAAGATGAGGACAACAGTCCGAACAATGTAAATAGCGTAAATAATTAGAAAACCTCATCTCAGAAATATAGACAGATATTGAAGGTGAATATGGCAACAAAGATGAGGACAACAGTCCAAACAATGTAAATAGTGTAAATAATTACAAAACCTCATCTCAGAAATATAGACAGATATTGAAGGTGAATATGGCAACAAAGATGAGGACAACAGTCCGAACAATGTAAATAGTGTAAATAATTAGAAAACCTCATCTCAGAAATATAGACAGATATTGAAGGTGAATATGGCAACAAAGATGAGGACAACAGTCCAAACAATGTAAATAGTGTAAATAATTACAAAACCTCATCTCAGAAATATAGACAGATATTGAAGGTGAATATGGCAACAAAGATGAGGACAACAGTCCGAACAATGTAAATAGCGTAAATAATTACAATACCTCATCTCAGAAATATAGACAGATATTGAAGGTGAATATGGCAACAAAGATGAGGACAACAGTCCGAACAATGTAAATAGCGTAAATAATTACAAAACCTCATCTCAGAAATATAGACAAATATTGAAGGTGAATATGGCAACAAAGATGAGGACAACAGTCCGAACAATGTAAATAGTGTAAATAATTACAATACCTCATCTCAGAAATATAGACAGATATTGAAGGTGAATATGGCAACAAAGATGAGGACAACAGTCCGAACAATCTGAATAGTGTAAATAATTACAATACCTCATCTCAGAAATATAGACAGATATTGAAGGTAAATATGGCAACAAAGATGAAGACAACAGTCCGAACAATGTAAATAGTGTAAATAATTTCAATACTTCATCTCAGAAATATAGACAGATATTGAAGAAATCACAAGCTGTTCGAATTATTCTTTTCTTTTGTGTTAATTCACTTTTAGATTTTCTGCTGGTCAACACTTTCAAAGGAAGGTGAAAATTTATTTTTCTAACTCATGCTGAAAAATATCTTTTTTTTTTTTACAAATGACGACGGTGCAACTAGATATTCCACATCAGCCAATCTAAGATTATGACCAGAGGGTACTTGGTTAAAAAGTTGTGTCTATTATAACAGCTGTATCAACCAAGATAAGAACGAAATTTCGAAATAATTCCAAGATTAAAGCTAAATGTTTTACCAATAAATTCACCTCAAACTCTACTCTTGACTCCTACAGAGATTCCCACTTAGAAATAATGAGTGATATTCATATAACATCTTCCATGGTTTTTTAAATTCACAAAAAAGCATGAGGACCTGATGGTATTTCTGTAATAATTGTTAAAAAGTGTGCTCCTGAGCTAGCTCTTGTTATCTCAAAACTGAATAATAAATGCCTCGGTTTCTTCTGCTTTTCTGCCTGATGGAATTTATCATTTGTTGTTTCAGTTTTTAAGAATTCTGGTGAGCCATCCGACCTTTGTGACTATCGGCTGATTAATTCCTTACATCCTGTTGACAAAGGGAGTGATTCAATGCTGTATTCATTTTTCATCTCTTATCTCAGGCCTTTTCTCGGACATGCAGTTTTGTTTCTTCAGATATTGACGATAACCGCGTAAAGAGAAAACGGTGAAGTCTCAATAAATATCTAAATATCTCGAAAGCCTTTGACAGGAACATGTCAGACCTTTTCAAAGGTTTTCTTCACAAGCTGAAAAGTTACAGTGTCTCCGGACACATTTTTGAGCAGGTCCAATAATTTCTTCTAAATCGTGAAATGGAAGTTATCCTGAACCTCCACTTCTCTAGTTACTTTCGTATTAATGCGGGTGTTTCCCCACCCAGGGCTCTATATTTGGTCCTACGGTGTTTTTAATGTTCATTAACGGCCTTCCTGATAACATCAGCTCCCAACTTGGCATCTAAGATGAGGACACAACCATTTAATCCAGTTTTGATGGTATGGCTGGTCAATCCTACAAGGCCAAAATAGCAGGTGATGTACAAAACGACGTCAAGACCGTCTCTAACTTGTGGAAAAGATGACTCGTCACCTTTAACGCCTCGAAGACTAAACTTCTCTCCATTAATCATGTTAGACGGCCCTCTCTGCCTTCCATCATCATGACTGAAGCTAACCTCTAGAAGCGTAACTCCTTGTGGCTTCTTGGGCTAACGTTCTCAGCTGACATGAAGTGTAAAGATTATATTGAATCCATTACTAGGATTTGTTCACTGTCGTGATGGAGGTTTTTATCGCCTGAATCTATTTTGCATATTTATAAGTCTACCCTTCTTCTGCGTTGTGGCGCAGTGGATATCGGCTCGGAACGAGAACTCGGGGAACCGAGTTCAAATTCCAGTTGAAAACCTTGCATATACTTACGCGCAAATACCCTTGGGAAAGGTATTAATCCATCTCTTCCCTCTAGTTATGGGTTAAATAATAGGACAGATTGGGTTCTATAGCCTTGGTCGGCAACCAGTCTACCGCAGAAAGCAATGGCAACCTACTGCGGGATAATCTTCTGCCCAGTCAGTCATGTCTCTTTCGAGACATGATCGCCCAAGCGTGTATCGCGCATGGCACTTAACTGACTGACCCTTCTTCCTGGCTTGGAATATCCTTATCACATCTGGTCCAGTGCTCCCTCTACACATTTACAGGCTTACGGCTTATTACGTTGAATACACCGGTTCTCGCTCGATCACCGAAGTTAAGCAACGTTGTGCCCGGTCGGTACTTAGATGGATGATCGCTTGGGAATACTAGGTGCTGTAAGCGTATAGTGACGGATGTGCGTTGTGGTGCAGTGGATATTGGCTCGGAAAGAGAATTCGGTGAGCCTAGTTCGAATTCCAGTTGAATACCCTACATTCACTTCAGCACTAGTACCCTTGGGAAAGGTATTAATCCGTCCCTTCCATCCAGTTATAACAAGGGTAGGACTTAGGGGCCCTGCCCTTAAAAACAAATCCCAATGAATCTTGATACTCGAAAGGAAAAATGTATTACTAGACACAAAACTTATATAAAAAACAACAATAAATTGTTGAAAGAAAAAGGTATTACCAGCAATAAATAAAGTTTAGTTGGCAATAAATGACCCGCCGAGGTTGATTTGCCATATAAAACAACAAAAAAACAAAAAACAAAAAAAAAAAAAAAAAAAAAAAACAACCAACATATTTACAGATTCTTGCTAAAATCCAAAGAAGAGTCAGCAATTTTATTGGTCCTAAACTGGCATTTTGTCTTCAGTCACTTTCCCACCATCCTAAAGTTGCTTACCTGTGCCTTTTCTATAAATCCTTTCATGGTAATTGTTCGGACGAGCTCTTCACTATGGTACCTAGACTTTATGAATTTAAGCGCAGTACTAGATTGGCGGAAAGGTCTCCTCAATTCACAGCTGAATTGATTAGATGTAACCGTAAGTTCTATGCTATCAGTTTCTTTTCTCACACTTATTGTTTGTAGAACTTCCTTCTAGCTTCTCGCTTCCCAGCCAACTTTGATCTTCAAAAATTTAAATGCAATGTCAATGTCTGTAGACCCTTTTGATTAATTTTCGATTTTTCTTCCTCCCTAAGGTTTCTTTTTATTTCTTGTTCTTCCACACTCAGTAACCTTTTGTGTCTTAGTGGCTTACTGCCTTACATGGGGTGATATGAGTTAATAAGAACTTTTTCAACGGTACTACAAGGTTAAAAAGGTCGAGAAACAACGGTGTACAGAATAAATGCGATGCCCACATTTAATGATGCCTAATTCTATAATTATTTGTGGACATAATCACAAGAGGCGATAATATGTGTCTTTTATATTGTAGTTTTGCAGAAGTTATATTTTGATACACAATTTAATTTCCTTAAAAAGATTATCGAATATTACATTGATTAGTGAGAGTAACCAGTTGCTTTTTCCCAGTCTAACATTCTCTGCTGATATAAAGTGGAAAGACTATTTTGAATCCATTGCTAGATCAGCTGCTAAGAAAGTCTGTTCACTGTTTCGTGGGCGACAATCAGTGGATGCTATACAATATCATCGAAGGTGAAGAAAAGGATGGAGACAACTGAAATGTGGTTCTACATACTGCGGTTAGCATGTGAGCAATGATGAGGTTTTGGAAAGGATGGAAACGAAAAGGAAATTTATATTTGAGCATCAAGAAGAGATGACTTAACTAAAGTTCCTGGAACATGCAATGAGGAAGGAGGGCTTGGAGAATCTGATACTAACAGGCCAGATAGAGGGAAAAAGAGACAGAGGAAAGCAGTGGATAACATATTTGAAGGGCCTAATCAGGTGAATGATGGAACTAGGGATGCATGGTGTAACAGGAGAAAGCGTGCTAAGCGCTACCAGAGATAGGGACACGTGGAGGGCCATGATCGATTACGTCCTAAAGAGACAAGACACATAGAAAAAGAAGAAGAAGAATGCTTAAAGTAATAGAAGTATGACAGCTTAATGAATAAAATTTATTTATTCTTTAGAAATTGCCTTGTTTACGTTTTATATAGGAAACTGAGTAGACACGCCATTTCATAAAAACCTGAACGGGTGAGTGTGTTTTTGGTTAAATACAACTGCTATGTGATGTCAGTTCTTCAATATGGCAGTGAATGCTGGACAATATTATCAAAGATGAAGGAAAAACTTGAAGCAACTGAAACGTGGTTCTACAGAAGGATGCTGCGGATATCATGAATCGAGAATGTGAGCAATGATGAGGTTTTGGAAAGGATGGAAACGAAAAGGAAGAGAGAGCTAAAGTTCCTTGGACATACAATGAGGAAAGAGGATTTGGAGAACTTGATACTAACAGGCCAGATAGAGGGATAAACTGACAGGGGAAAACAGCGTGTAACGTACTTGACTGGCCTGTGCTAGTGGATGGTAGAACGAGGGCTTGCGCGGTGTAACAGAGCTAAGCGTGCTGAGAGCCACCAAGGATCGGGAGACGTGCAAAACCATGATCGCCTACGCCATGAAGGACATATATATCTATAAGTCTACAATTTTTTGTTATGTCGCCAAGTATAAATGAATAACTCAACAACAGAATCAGAATATAAGTTGTATTCCGCGGAAAGACGGTTAGTATGTACAGAAGTGATTAGTAATATTTACAATAGAAAGATACAAGAGTCCAATCCGTCGTAAGACGTGTGTATGCGTGATTACTTCTGGTACGCCACCGGAAGTGTGACTAACTCTTCATTGACTCGCACTGACTCTTCAGTAACTCATTAGAGACTCTCAAGTGACTCTCTACTGATTCTCTTGTAGAGAATCCACCATTGCTATATATAGCAATGGGAACAGTCCATTTGTAGTCAAATAGGAGCGGCGCCCTAACATTTTTCTATGCTTAGAATATTGCTACCACATATGGTCAGGTGCCTCTGCTATTTACCTTGATCTCCTTGATCAGATCCAAAGAAGAATCAGCAATATTATTGGTCCTGATCTGGCAACTCGGCTTCAGTTTCTTACCCACCGCCGTAAGGTTGCATCTCTGTGTTGTTTTTTTTTTATAAATAATTTTATGATAATTGTTCAGTGGAGATATTCGCGTTTGTAAGTAGACTTTATGAATTTAAGCGCATTACTAGACTGGCATCCAGATCTTATCAGTTTGCAGCTGAACTGTTTAAATGTAGCCATAAGTTCTTTGCTAATAGTTTCTTTTCTTACAAATCTTGTTTGTGAAATGTCTTTCCGCCTCCACGTTTTTTAGCCAATTTTACTCTGCTAAAATTTAAATGCAATGTTGGTTGGTTGGTTGTTTTGTTTTTATGGCATATCAACCTTGGCGGGTCATTTATTGCCAACTAAATTTTATTTATTTATTGCTGGTAATACCTTTTTCTATCAACAATTTATTGTTGTTTTTTATATAAGTTTTGTGTCTAGTAATACTTTTTCTCTTTTCGAATATCAAGATTCACTGGGATTTTGTTTTTTAGTGCAGGGTCCCCAAGTCCTACCCTGTTATTTAACCCATAACTTGAGGGAAGACACGGATTAATACCTTTCCCAAGGGTACCAGTGCTTACAGCACCTGGTATTCCCAAGCAGTCACTCATCTAAGTACCGACCAGGCTAAACGTTGCTTAACTTCGATGATTAAGCGAGAACCGGTTTATTCAATGTGATAGGCCGTAAGCCAAATGCAGTGTAAATCGCTATCTACTGTCCTCCTGAATACTTTGATTTTGTCTGTCAGTAATAAATCCGGGTAAATTTTCTGATTCTTTTAGGATCAACTGCCTGTATTACTTGAATAAATCCAAAGTGATTATTTATATGACTGTCTCTTCAGAACGAGGTAAATCATACCCCTCCACAACTTCCTAACAATGAGTCTCCCTCAGTTCGAGGAGGGGTCAAACTTGCCAACCGTATACAAACGCTTTTTCTGATTGATGGTTAAAATGAGTCTTCGAACCCTGTGCACTGGAGCTACATAGTCCGAAACAAAGAAGTGTCCCAAATAACGGAAACAAACTCACTTGAGAACTTTCAACCACAAGAACAACTAAAATGGATTTCACGTGTAACTCGAAGATAAAATTAAATAGTGAAGATGTTGATTGTCCCCACTACATTAAACAAAAGGCTAGGAAGGAAATCGCCATCAATAGTGGAAAACAGAGCAATAGCAGTTATCGAAATTGTTTCAAAATAAATAAATTTCAATCAACTATTTGGTTAATGAATGCCGAATGTTTCCTGTTGTAGAGAAGCTAACACCCCTCTAGAGCTCTCAATGATTGAATGGTCTGTGGTCCGAAATAGCTATATAAATGAAGAGTATTAGCATTCAATAATTCCAACTGTCATTGGCAGTCTGAGGTGATCGACTGACTTCGCCCTTTGTCCACTTTGTCGTACTCTCTGCTTTCGAGGAACCAAGACGTTGCTCCGCCGAAGGGTAGAGTCTCGTGTGAGGGAAAGCAGACAATAATTTTTTTCAAAGCTTACGAGCTCGGTTTAATCCACGCTAAGTGGTCTTGTGGCTGCGTCTACCTTGGGCTTCTAAGTGCGTCGGTCGTTCACTTTATCGAACTCTCTGCCTTCGGGCGGAGAGGAACCGAGACAAGCCTTCGCCAAAGGGTAAAATCTCATCTAGATAAAGCACACAAAACTTTTTGTCCGAGTTTACGTGCTCGGTTTTACTCCATTTAAGTTGCCTTGTGTCGTATCTACCTTGGGCTTCTGCCCACGTGGGGATGCTGTAAATAACTCCGACCGTCATTGACAGTTTGAGATCGACTGCGTGCGTCAGTAGTTCACTATGTCGGCATCTCTGCCTTCGGGCGGAGAAGAACCTAGACGAGGCTCCACCAAAGGGTACAGTCTTGTCTGGGGAAAAGTAGACAAGATTTTTTGTCTGAGGTTACCTACTTGAGTTTACCCACATTAAATGTCCTTGTGCCGCATCCATCACGGCCTTCTGCCCACGTAAGAAGTCCGTAAATAATTCGAAGTATCCTTGACAGTCTGAGTTCATTGAATGCATGAATCAGTCGTTCACTTGTTGCACTCTCTTGCTTCAGGCGGACAGGAACCCAGACGAGGCTCCGCTGAAGGGTATCCTTGTCTGAGGAAAAGCAGAAAAGAATTTTTGTCCGAGCTTACGTGCTCAGTTTTACCCATGTTAATTTGCCTTGTGCCGCATCTACCTAAGGCTTCTGCCCACGTGGGGAGTTCGTAAATAATTCGGAGTGTCATTAATGATGGTTATCAGACTGTGCTCTCTGCAACTCTAACAACTTAACATCTCCTCTCTCTATATATTATTGTTGTTCTGTCTTATCGGTGTTTCTCTTTTTTGGACTTAATATCCATTAACACGTATAATGTGCTGTAGATACATCAGCACACATCACCTTGTATCGTCCCGCCACCTCGGCGATACAACAGGTTCTTATATTAATATAGTATTTTCACGGCCATTATCATTAATCATAAATTGATGCTGTTTTTTTTTTATCGTTTTTTGGTTTTTGTTTTTTAATCGGTATCACTACAACAAAACAGTAAAGTCACTAAGACATAAAGGGTGACAGAGTGTGGAACAATTAGGAACAGAAATAATAATAGTGAGCAAAAAGAGAAAAGTTAATCGCCCTCCACAACTTCCTGTCTTTTGTGGATCTTAATAAGTGCTTTCTTGTTACTTTCCCCAAATCCTGTTCACACATTTGCTCGAGCCCATTAAGAATGTCACGTGCTGCGTTCCCTTGTCACTCTTTCCCTATATCCACTCTGTGAGTATCAGATTCTCTAAGCCCGCTTTCCTCATTACGTTTCCGAGAAATTTCTTTCTGATGTTAAGTATAAGTTTCCTTCTTTTTCCATTGTTTTCCAAAAACTCATCGTTGCTCGCATGTTCGGCACATGGTATCGTCAACATTCTTCTGTAGCTTGGAAGCTCTTCATCATCATTGAGGAAGTTGTCCAGCATTCGCTGTCATACTGCATAATATATACCACGAAATAGTTCAATACTCTTTTCTTTGTTTCCAACGAAATCTCGGTGTTGCACTTTCCGTCTTCTGTTGAAGCACTTCCTAGGTAATTAAATTTCCGTATCGGCTTGATTTTAGTACCTCTAACGTCTAATTGGCATTTTGGACTCCTTTTTTGTTGATGGACATGTATTCAGTTTTCTTGTAGTTTATGTTTAGTCCTTTCTTCCCACTTTCGGTCCTGAGCATGACGGTAAACTGCATCCTAATTAGGATATTGTGAGGAGCATGGAACCAACTCTTAATTGCTGTTGTTCCTAGGTCCACTCTGACCCGGGGTGGTAGCACCTGTTAGGATCCCAGCTATTGGCAAATAGTTAACCTCCGAACTGGGGTCAAAACACCATGAAAGTATAAAAATATACTTTTATAGAAATATATACATAAAAATCGACTTTTTATAGAAAATATACGTTTTTGAAGGAAAATATTACCAACAATACATTTTTGAAGAAATAATTATTACCATAACAAATTTTTGAAGGAAAAATTTATTCTCAGCAAAACATTTTTGAATACAAAACTAGAAGACATTTTCAGTTTTCTAAAATATAGAATAAAAACAAAACTTTCATTAAAATCTGACTAAATCAACCTTTTCACTATAACCGAATATAAAAGAAAATACCTTAAAACCCCAACTGTTGGCATTAAATAACCCACAGAGGTGTTGATATGTCGTTAAACAAAACTCAACCTCAAACTCACTTTCTTTCGTTACATTCTGTAAGATATTTTGTAGTTTCCTTTCTGTGTCTGCTATCAGCACAGTGTCATCTGCATATCTTATATTGTTAAGATTGTGACCGCCAATGATGAATCCAGGCAAGGTTTCTAATTCACTCATAATTACCCTAAAGTATAAGTTGAATAAATCCAGTGAAAAGACACATCATTGTCTTACACACATTTCTGTTTTTGTATTTTTACTGTGAACAGATTTTCTGTTCGTATTCAACCAGTTTGCCGCTAATACAGATTCTTGATTATTCTGATGTCTTTCTTGGATATATCCAAGTTGCTGAACATCTCTATCAAGTCTTTTAGGTGTACTTTGCCGAACGCTTTTAAATATAGAACATTGGTTCGCGGCATTCTGCATTTCTATCGCCCCTTTTGATGACATTTTAAGTATAAATATCGCGTTCCTCGTTCTGGTGTCTTTGACGAACCCGCTCTGTTTTTGTTCCATCCCTGGACGTATTCTGCTGCACGCTCTATTAATCAGAATTCGGATGATAATTTTAGTGAATTTAATTTCGTCCTTGAAGAAATAGTTACATTTCTATCGTACCTTAGAAGGTAAAAGAGCATTTTTAGAGAAGAATGTCAGGGATGGTCGGATGAAAAGAAAATACGTCTTCTGTTACGAAAATTCTACCCTGCTGAATATAAAAAATACTTGAATTTCATGTTGCCGAATGTTCCAGAAAAAGTGTCATTTAACGAAACAATGTCCATATTATCAAAAAGTTTGGTAAACAGAATTCACTCTTTTTAAACATATTGGTAGTGTATACTAATTAATATGAGGATTTTGTCACAGATGCCGGTAAAGGTAACCGTGAGTATGAGAAATTTAAAGTTAAATCTTCTGATTTAAATATTCGATAAAGGTCTAACATCAAGCAAGGATGCGAAAATACGCTCTCGAATTCTTACAAAATTTGAACTGGACTCAAAGTTTACGACACAGACTGTTGCGGAAGAGTGCCAAGAAATTAAACAAAAAGGCATATCAGAAGTACAATTGTTTCGAAGAAAGACAGTACTACCAAAAGGAAAAATCTGAATTAAAATACAACCAAACTTAACCTCTGCTATGTCTGCAGCATGCTAAATTTTAAAAGGACTCTCCATTTAAAACAAACAAAAAAATTGTGGAAAAACAGGTTACAAAATAAGCTACTGCAAGTCAAAAAGTAAATGAAATACAGAAATTAACTTGCCGAAACTAGAAATATGAACTAAAAATCTGGAAACTTCAAATAATAGAATTCAAGACAATAAAAATGAATAACGCAGCGGTGAGATTACAGTTGGACACTGGTAACGATATTAAAATTATTGATGAACAAAGTTGGAACAGAATTGGTAAGTCTAATTTGCAAAAAATGACAAAGTTGCAAGAAGAATATCGGGCTAGAAGTTAATTTTTCTTAGGAAAGTTACGTTTTACATTACTTTTACGAGCAAAACTGAAAAAGCAGATGTTTGCGAATTTAAAATTTCCAACTCCAATTTACTAGGCGTTGATGGGTAGAATTATTTGAACTATGGAATTGAACGATGAATTAATTTTGTGGAAAAGTTTATTGTTATTCAAAGAAAATGATTACAGCTAAAGAAACAATGAGCAAGCTGAAAAATGAGCAGGCTGGAAAATATATTCTGGAATATTTTCTCAAAGTTATGAAAACGTAGAAAGTCAAAGATATTTTTTAAATCAAAAGAAAATGCGATAGTAAAAATACCCTTTTCTGCGTTGGAGTTTATTAACGTCTAACTTAATAAATTAGAAAACTACGGAGTTATTGAAAACCTAAAATATTCAGAATGGGCCACGCCAGCGATTTATATTAGAAAGAAAAATAATAAGATTCTTACTAAGTCCTAAACTTTCCGATTGACAAAAAACAAATTGTAAAAATTTCAACAGTTAAACAATTTTAGGGGTGGGGGAGCTCAGTTTTTCATACAAGCTTATAGTAAATCGATCCTGTGCAATTAACTGTTTTGCTCGCACATATTCAACAACTGAATCCTTTGCGAAATTTTTGAATAAAGCCATTCTTGGAGTTTCCGAGGAAGATGCCATCATAAGAAGTGAAGAATACTTTAAAAAGACAAAAACAAAAGCAACAACTCGTCCCCAAAAAACCAAAACAAAGCGACCCCAACGCCAGTGATTCCAAAATGGAGGATCGATTTACTATTACGTTGTATGAGAAAGTGAACCCCACTATTTGTTTAAACATTGAAATTTTACCTAATTTTTTTTGATACTCAGAAATTTTATGTAATAACCGATAAGACTGTGCCAAAAAAAAGTAAAAAAAAATGAAAAACAAAAAATTTGAAGGTGGTGGTAGTCTCTTTCAGGTCTGTGATGGAGTACTTTTGTATGTAGCAAGAGTTGTAATTTCATTATCACGACAAAATGATTTTTAAACAGTTCCACGTAGAACATCCTGGAATAGTGAGGATGAAATCCCTGATGACAAAATACGTTTATTGGCCAAAGTTGGACAAGGGTATTCAAAAAAAAGTTAGAAACTGTAATGGTTGTCATTCAGCAACAACTTCACCACCTATAAATTTTCAGGCATGGCCGAGCACTGTTAAACCGTGTTCAAGATTACATATAGAATTCATGCTATTTAATTATGGTCGACAGTTTCACAAAATGGCCCGAGAAATTAAAGCAAAAACGACCTACTGTTGCAATAACTAGTACAGTCATAAGCAAACATTTTGCAAGGTTTGGAGTGCCTGGCAGTATGGTATCCAATAATGGAACTGAGTTTCCTTCTCGTGAGTTTTCAAATTTCTGTAAAAGCTACACGAGTGACAACACCGATTTATCACCCGAGATCGAATGGTTAAACGCAATGATTTGTTGACACTTTCAAAGGGGCATTAAAAAAAGCTAAAGTTTTAGAAGCTGAAGAAACGGAACTACAATAAGTTTGTAGTGTATATTAAATGACGTCAATAAAAGACGTCACCACGATAGTGTCACCTGCAGATCTCAAATTTGCTAGAAAAGTGTGATCCATTTTTCACAAATTACTACCGGGGAATAAAACAAAAAAATGGAAAATTTGAAAACTACCAGATCATTTAAGATAGACAAATAAGTCTTCTTTTTATGCTTTAAGGCAAGAAAGGGAAAATATTCAAAGCCTTGGTATTATGATGTAAATTGTTGAAGATGAACGATTCCGATATAGAAAACATAATTCAGTTGAGGTCTAGATATGTACAGAATAAGCAACCAGTACAATTTAATTCACCGATGGACATACTTTACGGTAGCTTCGAATTACCTATTCTTAAAACGAACATTCCTATCACCAATTCGTGGTGGACTGGGGTAAGAAATGGCTCGTAAATTTTAATGCTTCCAAAACGAAGCTGTTATCTATTAAGCATCACAATCGTTCCCCCGCCCATTAACATGGATCAGGTTTCTCTCTCTCTGAAAGTGAAACACTGCGCCTCCTCGGATTAACTCTCACATCAGATCTAAAGAGGAATAACTATATAGAATTTATAGCTAAATCCGCTGCTAAGAAAGTCGGTTCTCTGTGTAGGGCCAGGAAGTTTTTCCCGTCCGGAACAAGCATGCACATATATAAATCTCCCATCCGCCCAGGCATTGAATATTGCTGCCATATCTGGTCGGGTGCTCCTGCTATCCACCTAGGTGTCCTTGACCAAATTCAACGGAGAATCTGTAATGTGATCGATCCCGACTTGGCAGCTAGGATACAGCTGCTTTCTTACCGACGCAATGTGGCTTTCCTGTGTCTCTTCTACAAATACTTTCACTGCTTCTGCTCCAATGAACATCGCTCACTAGTACCTTCTATATATGAATTTCCTCGAGCCACAAGATTAACAACTAGGTCCCACCCTCTTACTGTGAAACCGATAAATTGTAAACGCAAATTCTACTTCATCAGCTTCTTTTCTCGCACTTCCCGCCTATGGAATTCCATTCTGCATACTTGCTTTCCCGACGGCTACAATCTTCAAGAATTCAGGTGTAAAGTCAACAGTCATCTTTTATCTCACTAACCTGCATCCTCTCTCGCATGCTCTTTTCTCCGTTCACTCCACTTTCATCAGTATTCTCATTCCTCTCTTACCAACTTCCTGACACCCACTATAACTTGTCACTCTTTCTCATAACATTCCTCCTATGTAACCCTCTGCACAACAGTGGCAGTAAAATGCCTTGCTTGGGGCGACACGATTATAAAAATATGCCAGGATAAGCGATAACGTAATCCAAATGAAACGTTGGAAGAAGTGCCATATCGGAAAACATATTGTCTAAACAAAGTACATATCTAAAATGGTGGGTGCTGTAGAGATGAACACATCACTTTAGAATATGATTTGAACTCTTCCAAGTAGCTTATATACTGACGCCGAGTATCGTCAGGAGGAAGAGTTAGATTAGAGAGCGCTAGGTGGAAGCGAACTCTACATCCTGACTACAGAATTCAGCAAGACTAGGTCATCTTCAAGTGACATTATATTTCATTCAATGCAACGAAGACATAACAGGTGAGAAAACCAGAAAAAGCATTCCAGCATTACCAAGACTAGTAAATTCAAATTATCACAGATAATCCAGTTACTAAAGCATGATTATAATAAACAATATAAAAAACAACAACAGAAATGTCCAAGAAGAAATCAAAGAGACACACTGAAGAAAATATCCAAAAAACATTGAAAGAAAACATCCAAGAAAACAAAAACATTCAAGAAATCAAAATCAAAACATCCAGAATAAAATAAACACACAAGAGAAACATCCATAAAAATATCCAAGGAAACATCCAAGGAAATAATCCAAGTAAAAAAAATAAATTATTCAAGAAAAAATTCCAAAGAAAGCATTCCAGAAACATCTTTGAAGGACCCCCAAAAAACATCGAAGAAAAACATCTAACAAAAGATTCATAGAAAAACATCAAAGAAAAACATTCAATAAGCATCCCAGAAAAACATTTCAACAAAAGCATTTCAAGAAAATCATTTTAAGAAAAACATCCCAAAAACATCGAAGGAAACCATCCAAGTAGAAAAACCAAACCGTTCAAGAAATCAAAATCAAAACATACAAGATAAAAAAAAATCCACAGAAACATCCAAGAAAACTTCCAAGTGAAAATCTATCAAATCCGATAAAAGGAAGATGAGAAACGTCTTTCCACTTACAAAATGCTGATTGTCTCATTTTAATATAAATAGTTTCCCACAAGGGAAGACATGAGGCTTCCGTAATGATTGCAAAACAGTCTTCTTTATCGATCGTCGTACAAGCTGCATTAATCGAAATGTGCTCGTCAATGGCAGAATCCATTGACTGCACATGTCGTATGTAATCGCATGCGACGCGAGAAAATAACAAATGTCAGTCAGGAATCTTTGTTCAATGAAAAGTTGATATATGGCAAATCCAATATGTACTGCGTTCACCCTTAAAATACCAGTGTAAGCTTTGCACCCGGTGTCACATCAGAACATCAAAAGAGAAAGGTTTATCGGATGGTTAAGCTGAAAAGTAACCTCATAGCCAATAAATGCAGTATCGGACCTCAAAAGATATTGAACTTGAAGGTATTGAACTTGACTCTTAGAGTTGTGAGTTCATTACCAGGCGACATCAGTGGTGAACAAGTAACTTGCAGGGTTAGAGGAAGATAACTCATGAATCTGATCGACGCTTTACGCAATGAATAGAGTTCATATACCCCAGTGATTGTAATAAAGGGTTCGGTTCGAAATTTCTGGAACCTGAAGAAGGCCAGAGCGAACAACAGCCGAAACGTCGTACAAATGGCAACAAAGATGAGGGCAATAGTCCAAATAATGTAAATACTATAAAGGTAACTGCTGTTGATTCTTGTTGAGGAACCACACAAAATAATAAATAACAAAAACAGATACGAAGATAGAAAATGTAACTTATATTGAACAAAAATATACAAACTGGAACACGGGTTAGTCAATTAAGGAATACTAGGAATACTATTAGTAGAAACAATATATACAATCTTGTAGTAAAGTATGTCCAGGTAATGGGTCTATATCCTTACTGACCAATTGACTCCTTACTAACTCTCTTCGACAACCACTTTTTATAACTACTTTACCAATCTGTGACAATCACTATATTTAGTTGTCCATCCCAGTCAGGGCAACATGTGACACATGGTCAGTTTATGACTGGGATTTCGGGGCTATATGGCCCGGCCAAAAAATGCCTGTCTGTTTTTGCCCAGTCATGCTTCTACCCTTCGGCGGAAACACGACTGAGTTATTGCTCTCTACTCGGAAGCAGAGAGCGCCCTCTGCCCGAAGGCAGAGAGCTGACAGTGAGAAATGCCGTCACAGCGAGAAAACTCTCTGTGACAATCACTGCCGTTCTCTGTATAGGAAGGATTATATGTACACATCAGGTGAGTCCATTCTTATGTGCAAAAAGAAGTGATCCCTAACAGTAATGTAATCAACCGAAAATAATTTCGCTTCAAAAGAACGTTGTATGAATAGTCATTAACCATTTTATCTTGCTCTTTGGCTAAACCCAAGATATTGGTATGAAGTATCTCAATACTAGCCTGCTAGAATGGTCACCGGAAAAAGAGTGTGACCCCCGACCGTGTTGAATGATGCGTAGAGAGACGGGGGAGTCTGACTGAATTGTCAATTATCTTCAGAGTGACAGTCTGCTTCCTTCTCGAAGTTAATCTGTTTGGTGGCTTGATTATTTATATATGCTGGTCAATGGAGCATTGTGGGTAGCAAGCCCACGTATTTCCGGTTTATAGTATTATACTAATTATTTTTGGGTAAGCGTCAACGGTTATATTTCAAATTATTGTCAAGTCCTTTATATTGAAACAATTGTGGGCCAAAGTGCAATTATTTGTAGTACAACGTTATTTATCTGTGAAATAATTGTTTAGTTATCATTGATTGCTTCGGAGTTTTGACGTTTATTCATTGATTATTTATTATGTCATTTTTCATTATAATTCGATTTCTGCTATGGTTGCACTATCTACAAAGTCTGTGGGAAGACCTATGGCAGATCGTTGAGTGTTGTTATGGCTCTATTTCATGGTTTTTCCTATCTCCCCTAACATCCTTAGCGTTATATAGACAAAGTTCTCCTTAGTGTGTTGGATGTACTTAACAAGACAATTGTTTGTATATCTCTTAAGCTGGGGTTTTCAGGGATTCTTTCAATGTGTCTTTTGTTCCATTTTTTATAATTCCAAGTGCACCCACTATCACTGGTACGATACTTGCTTTCAGTTTCAAGATGTTGAAGCTATATTGGACCACTGGGATAGCAAGGTTATTAATGGCCATAATTCTGTTCTGAGAATTCAATTCAGTTCAGCCGTAGCCTTCTATATTACTCTTTACTCACTATTTCTTTCATTTTGGTGAATTCTTTCACTCTCATTTATAATTATTTATTTATTTATTATTATTATTTTTAAATTTTTTGTGTTTATGTGTGCATTCGTATTTTTTTAGTTTGTTTATGATTTTATTAATCTATTTTATTTGTTTATTTATTTTATTTTATTTTTTTTTGGTGGGTGATGATTAACTTTCGCTTGTTTAATTTAAAATATTTATTTTGTTTAAAGTATGTTACTTTATCAGTGTTGTGTTGTGCTGGATGGTATAATGAGTATCGTTTCATTTACGTACGCGCAAACAACCTAAGGAAAGGTATTAACATATCCCCCTCTAGCTATGGGTTGAATAGCAGGACATATTTGGTTCTTAAGCCCTGGGTGGCAACCGGTCTACTGCGAAAAGTAATAGTAACCTACAGCGGGAGAAATCTTTTGTCTAGTAAGCCATGTCTCTTTCGAGACATGATCACACAAGCGTGTATCATATATAACAATTAACTAATATAGTGTATATATTTGCGTTTTTCTTAGTCGTGTTTTAAAATTTTTGATCTTGAAGTAACGTAGTAAATGTTGTTTTTGTGTCTGCATTTTGAGATTAGTTCTGATCGTTTATTTAGCAGTTTGTGTTAGTCTGGGATGGTGATTAGTTATTTCCCCCAGATAGAGTTTACAAATCTTTTATTTACTGTTACTGCTGGTGCAACTTTCTTTAGTTTTCACGATATTTTTTTTATGTGATTCCATTTTTAATTTCCAACATATGTTTAAAAAGGGTTGTGCTATTTACATATTTACTATTGGTATTGGATATTTTGCGTGCGTTTCTCTGTTTCCATGTTCTATGCAGTTACTGCTACGTAAATATTTCTTCGTTATTTGTAGATTTTACAGTGGCTTGGTATATTGTATTGTTTTGCAAACAATTACAATTTAAAAGACATTCGTGAATTTGATATCTGAAAAAAAAAATAACTGTTATACAAAAAGTAATTTTTTATAAAAATGTAATTTAAGAAAAAATATCGATTTTTCTGCGTCGTCACAGAAACTTCTACAATTTTCAGCCATTGCTCCACAAGGCTATAGTCATTCACTACTTTACTATCTTGCAACGAGAATGACATTGATTAAATAAAGGAACGATAAATCAAACAAGAGAATGGTGAAATCAGTGATGTACTAATCATTTTAAAGTGGAAACAAGTAATAACTGTTCTCGAATCGTGGATTTTTCGAAAGGTTTCTTTGCACACGACCGGACAAAAAGTCAGCGCAAAACTAAAGGCATAAGTTGATAAAAGAAAGGTTTAACCATTAAACAAAAGCGAAATATTGCGGACACGTTCATTAGTTTAGATGTGTGTTGTGATGCAGTGGGCATCGACTCGGAACGACAAATCGGGGTGCCGAGTTCTAAATCCAGTTGAATTCCTTGCATTCACTTACGCACAAATACACTTGGGAAAGGTATTAATACGTCTCTTCCCTCCAGTTATGTGTTAAATAATAGAACAGATGAGGTTCTATAGCCTTGGCCGGCTAACCAGTCTAACGCAGATTATCTACTCCGGGATAATCTTCTGCCCAGTCAGACATGTCTCTTTCGTGACATGAGCGCCCAAAGTGTGTATCACGTATGGCACTTAACTGACTGACTAAATATAATAGTTGAGAACACGATTAAGGCTTTTACTGGGCATAAAGTGGGGGATCAGTTTTATATTGTTGTGAAGTAATAAACCGATCCCCCACTAATTACTACTTAATTATATAATACATCTCTTCCCCCACCAGCTATGAGTCAAATAACAGGACAAATTGGGTTCTATAGCCTTGGCAAGCGACCAGTCTACCGCAGATTATCTACTCCGGGATAATCTTCTGCCCAGTCAGTCATGTCTCTTTCGAGACATGAGCGCCCAAAGTGTGTATAACGTATGACACTTAACTGACTGATTAGTTCATTAATGAATAATAATAAGCATAAAAGCTATAGAAATCATATTCTACTTTAAATGATAAGAATATATTTTAATCCATTCATCCCCAGCAAGGCAATAACGCCACTAAGAGAGAAGAGGTGACTGAATGTTTAAAAAAAATGATAAAGAAAAAAGGGAAGAGGGAAAAATAAAAGAGCAAGAAATAACAAGAAAGAAGATAACTGATAAAACAGGATATTTGCCAATAAATTGAGTGACCACACTTCACCGGACAATCGAAATATTTTTACTTTCAGGAGAAATGTCTGTAAACTTAAATAATGTCTAAAGGCTAAATCCACTTTGGCAGGAAGGGAGACAAGATACTGCCACTGCTTAGAAGACATCCATTAAGCTGATAAGAGGGTGTTTAATATCTTCAGAAATTTATTAACCATGGATGTTGTGTTCAATCCTAGTAGGAATACAAGAGTCAGGATAGTTACCAATAGCGATTGACATTGCATTTATATTTTGGAAGATCAAACTTAATTGGGAAGCAAGAATAGAGTTCCACAAGCGAGAAGTTCGATAGAATTAAATACTAGCATAGAACTTCTGCTTTCATCGAGCCATTTTAACTGTAAATTAATGAGACTTTAACAATAATCTAATTCTGAGCTTAATTCATAAAGCCTATAAGGAATCTATTTTTTTTATAATCATTCCACTCCAAGTATGACAGGACCGCCACTGGTGCGCAGGGGGGGGGGGGGGTTAGAGTGAGAGAAAAGAAAAACAAACAAAGAAACAAACATGGTACATGGTACGTTGAAGAACGAGCAAGAAAAATAAGGGGAATTGAGGAGACAGAAGGTGGCAATTGACATTGCATTTTAACTTTTGGAGATTGTAACTGTCAAGGAAGAGCAGACGAGAAAAGCAACTGAAATACTAGAAGAGGCGGTTACATTTGACCATATTAATTTCCAAAAAATAGGACCTAAATGCAAATCCAGTAGCACAAGTAAATTCATGTAGTCGAGACACCAGGGCAAGAAACTCATCAGAACATATGCCGAGGAAATATTTGAAGAAAAGACAGAGTGAAGCCACATCCTGTCTGTGAGAAAGTGACTGAAGTCGAGCTGCCAAATCGGGTTCGATTTCGTTGCAGAATCTCCCTTGGATTTTTTCAAGTAGATTTATAAATATGCAAGATGGATTCTGATGAAGCTTGGGTCACTGTGTCGGGCTAGGAAGTTTTTTAAGCCTGAATCCATCTTACACATATACAAATCTGCCATTCGTCCGTGAATAGAATTCAGCTGTCATATATGACCAGGCGCCCCAGTTCATCTCAGTGTTCTCGACAGGCTTCAAAGAGGAATCTGTAACGTAATAGTTCCCGACTTGGCAGCTCGACTCCAGCCACCTTCTCACCGTCGGGATGTGGCTTTCCTCTGTCTATTCTACAAATATTTTCATGGCTTCTGCTCCGACGAACTTAATTCACTGGTACCCCCGCCCCAAGAATTTACTCGTGCAACCAGGCTGACAACAAGGTCCCATCCTTTTACAGTGAAATCAACTAAATGCAGGTGGCAATTATACTCCATCAGCTTCTTTTCTCGCACTTCTTGCCTGTCAGACTCCCTTCCGTATACTTCCTTTCCTGACGGCTACAACCTCCAGGAATTTAAATGCAATGTCAATACCCATCTCTTGCCCACTTGACTCCAGGTCTTTCTAAATCATCCTGTATATCTTTTCTTTTCTCTCTACCTTCACAACTATCTTCACACCTGTGTTTCCATCCTTTCCTCATTCTTTTTTCTCTGACATCCCTTCTAACTGGTTCGTCTTTCTCTTCACTCTCCTCTTGTCTAAACTTTTACTCTTATGTAGCCCCCTGCGCATCAGTGGCGGCACCGCCTTGCTTGGGGTGAAACAATAAAAAAAACTTCCTGACCCGACGTAGTGACCTAAACTTCTGTTATGGTGAAACACACCTATTCCCCAGATAATGCACTCTCCTTCCTATATTGATAAGCGTTAACAGGAAGTTAACTCGAGAAGTTCTTGGAAAGTTCATAGGAGTTCTTAGAAGTTCTAGAGAGTTCTTTAGAGTTCTATTGGAGTTCAGTAGAGTTCTATTGGAGTTCAGTAGAGCTACTAGGCAGTTGATATTAGTCGGCAGTTAGCCGAATACTAAGGAGTCATCTTTCAGTGGAAGATTTTCAAGTTTCTAATATTTAGGGTGTGTTAAGTCGATTAGCAACCGACATAGAGCGATTATAACTTTCAGTGCGAAAACTACTCCACAACAAATTCTTAGCGGTAGATATAACTATTGTTCCGATGTAGTCATTTCACTTGAGGTCGGTTGAGACAGTGAGGCCATGGAGGCGCAGTGTGTTGTTTTCTGGGAGACTAGTGTCATTTATACTGATGGAAGGTAGGATGGTTTCTTTGCGTTACTTAAAGGAAAACAGCTTTGTTTTGGAAGCATTTAAATTTACGAACTATTCCTTACCTCAATCTATCAGATTGGAGGTCCTTTCTAAAAACAGTGTTGAGGCTTACTTTATCATCTTTGGCAGATTTCTTATTGAGTCGAGAGGAAATGGTTGTGTCATCTGTATAGATGCCTACTGGTGAACTCCCCAAGAACTTCTCAAGTTAACTTCCTGTTAACACATATTAATATAGGAGGGTGAGTCCATTATGTGAGGAATAGGTGTGTTTTACCATAACAGAAGTTTAGGTCACTACCAGGAAGTTTTTTTTATTATTTCATCCCAAGCAAGGCGGTACCGCCACTGATGCGCAGGGGGCTACATAAGAGTAAAAGTTTAGACAAGAGGAGAGTGAAGAGAAAGACGGACCAGTTACAAGAGATGTCAGAGAAAAAGCAAGGGAAGGATGGAAACACAGGTGTGAAGATAGTTGTGAAGGTAGAGAGAAAAGAAAAGATATACAGGGTGATGTAGAAAGAACTGGAGTCAAGTGGGCAAGAGATGGGTATTGACATTGCATTTAAATTCCTGGAGGTTGTAGCCGTCAAGAAAGCAACATCATAGAAGATAAGGAAATGTAAGGTCAATAGACACCTCCTAACACACTAACTCGCTTCTATTCTTTCAAACACTCTTCCCATCCCCCAAACTATCTATCACCCCCCCCTTCTGACATTTCCTATATCTAACTACTCTTTCTATTTACCTTCCCCTATGTAGCCCCAAGCGCAATAGTGTCAGTGGAATGCCTTGCTTGGGGTGAAACGATTAAAAAAAAAGCGTGTGCCCTAGAATAGATCCTTGAGGGACGGCCAGGTTCATGTGAAAGGATGTGGAAACATTCTCTTTTCAATATAAATGATTGAACTAAATCAAACAATTGTCCATAACTACCGTAGCCCTGTAGCTTGCGCAGAAGGCCAGCATTCCAAACCCTGTCAAACACTTTCGAGCTATCCAGGAAAATAGCACTAGCTTCGCCATTCTTATCAATAGTCTGGTATATATATTCAATGATTGTCAGAATGTAGGTCGTGGAATGCTAGATGATAAACCATTTCAGCATTGATAACAACCTCAAAAACCTTGCCAAAACGCGGTGAAAGGGTGACAGGGCGATAATTAAAGAGGTTACCTAGAATTTTTTATAACAGAAACTACAGAGGAGGATTTTCAGCAAGCAAAAAAGCAGGAAGCAGCGAGGCAATAGTTATAGATTTTGGAGTGGACAAGAGTTCAGGAGCACATTTCTTTAGAAAGATAACGAGGTTTATATTTTACATTAAGTTAACGATCCAAAGCAAATTAACCCGAATTTTGTTTCGGCCTAGGGCTCCATGTGTTCAATCCATGTATCCACTTTTCCCTGAGCTTCACTTCATCGCCATTTTGCAATTTCATATCGCCCCTTTCATGGCGTTATATTGAACGGAATAGAGCGTGGTTAAGTGGGAACTTAGATAAAGCGATCTCACATAATCGAGTTACTACCTAGGCAGGATTAACAGTAAAAAGTTGCATCTATTGGCAGCCTTGACAGATGCCATCCATATAGGGATAACGCGAGACCGGATCAGTCGTAATTGATAACTTAAGTGCATGGGTTTGAAAATTCATAACCAGTTTACAATATCTTTTGTAGCAGACGCCACAATGAGATTAAATGTAATCTTAAAATTTTTTTGTTGCTCTCGACGGGCGTGTAACTATTTCCCCTCTCCCTCTCCCTCTTTCTCTCCCTCTCCATCTCCCTTTCCCTCTTCCTCTTTCTCTTTCTCCAAACTACATTTGAGTCTCTCCACAAGAGAAGTCATTTTTTAACTATGCGCAGAAGAAGATAAATATATGACAGATAAAGAGATTTTTTGTCTTTTTCAATTTTTAAAGATTGACGACAGAAGAATTCGTCATGAAAAGCGTCATGTCCACCATGTTTGCCACGAGAAATAACTCTTCTGGTGTTTTCAAAGTGCCTGAAACACATTTCGATCTGAGCATCGCTGGCTAAAAAAACAAAAAAAAAAAACATAGACCCTACAAGACTCGATCAGAATTATGAAGCAATAAACTGATCCCCCACTAATTACTACTTAATAATATAATACATCTCTTCTCCCTCTAGCTATGAGTCAAATAACAGGACAGATTGGGTTTTATAGCCTTGGCTGGCAACCAGTCTACTGCAGAAAGCAATTGTAACATACTGCGGGATAATCTTCTGTCTAGTCAGTCATGTCTCTTTCAAGACATGATCACCCAAAGCGTGTATTACGTATGGCACTAATTCACTTAAGATATAAAGACAGTGTTGCATTATCAATTTCTTTTATTTTTTTAACTTTTATAAAACTCGTAAAAAACTCGTAAATTTTACAGAAATCATTGTACTATTAATTTATATATTTCAAACAGTGAGTATAAATGATCGTAGATTGCATGTCAGTCTTACAGTGTTAGGGTTAGGGTTTTTGAGTTTTCTGGCTTTTTCAATTCTCCTATTATTGAGAGTGTTGACAGAAACCGCGAGAAACATCATATTGTAATGAATTGTCATAATTGAAGAACGCTCGCAAGGTTTACAAAACAAATCTAAACTTATTGATAAATGGAACGTTGTCTGTGTGTATGTATGTCTGTGTGTGTCTGTGTGTGTGTGTCTGTTACTTATAGACTCTGAAACGGCTGAACTAATTTTCTTGAAAATTTACACAGTTGTACTATAAGCATCTGCGAGTGTTCTTAGCTAGGTTTTGTGTCGAGGTACCCCCAATAAATATCGAAAATCGATAATCGAAAAAATCGGGTTATAGAAGGTGTAGTCCGATTTTAATCAAATTTCATACACTCATAGACAAAGATATAAGTAATAATATTCAGAAGTTTCAAGATTGCAGTTCTTACAATAGTGCAGAAAATCGATAATATATATATATAAAAGCAAGATGTTTGTTTGTGTGTGTTTGTTTATCTGCCTGTATGTCTGTATTTTTTTCAGCCCTTTTATTTTAGTTTTTGCTTCGGGTTTGGCTCTAAGTAGGTATAATTGTAGTTCTTAGTCTCAGTCATGATACCATTTACTCAGAGGACTTATTTAGCCTTCAAAATTCTGTTTACGACGAAAAAAACTTATTTGATATCGATACCAGGAAATCAAAATTTGATTTACATCCATTCATTTTTCTTTCAGTCTACGGTTTCGCTTTAACTGGAAACAACTATTGCTTTGTAGTCTTTCGTGCCAACGTCCAAAGAGTCTGAGCTCCTGGACCATGGATTAGTTTTAAAACTTTCATTACACCCGAGCAACGCCGGGTTATACTGCTAGTATTCTAATAGATTAAATATATTAATAAAAATTTAAAAAACGTCTCATTTTAATGGCGATAGATTTATAAATACAGCCCTAATGCGATTAGCATGTTCCATGTGTTGAAATTGGATTTAAAATCACACATCCATAGATTTTGTGAGCTGCTGTGATTCCTCCGATTAAACAAACTGCATAGAGTCCAGATTAACATACCAAAGCACACATTTCCTGGTAAAATTCTGTCCGCCATTGATAACTTTTCACATCATAATGTTTCCTAAGTTATCAGTCATTTACACTATTTACATTATTTGAACTCTTGTTCTGATCTTTATTATAATATTAATGACGTTTCGGCCGTTAAACGCTCTTGCCTTCTTGAGGTGATATGTGCTGGAATTTCGAACCGAAACTTTTATTTCGTTTATTGTCATGAGATCATCATCAAGAACCTGCCATGGATTCAGAATGTATCAACTATAATCCAAATCCCAAATATCATCACACCTCTGCTATGTTAATATTTCAACGTGTCAAAGCAGTCACCTAGTTTTTACTTTATTCATTTGGTCCATCGACAGTAGCACCGCAGTCAACGGGGAAGTACGGCTAGATGGCGGTCTTCGTGTCTTAAGATGCTCTTTACATTCGTTTTTTTGATGGAAAAAAGGTCCGTGATTAGTATCATGTTTTACTGCTTAAGTTAGAGTGAACATTATTTTTGATCGATACTCGTATTTAAGTAGATATACTGTTTATAATCAAACAGTATTATATATTTATTTCTACCAGCCTGATTATTTACGATAATCATCATGTTACGGAAATTAACGAAGATTAACGAAGCTGGTTATCAACAACCGACAATTTGAAATGATTTGTTTGAACATTATTTTTGATCAATACTCGTATTTAAGTAGATATTCTGTTTATAATCAAACAGTATTATATATTTATTTCTACCAGCCTGATTATTTACGATAATCATCATGTTATGGAAATTAACGAAGATTAACGAAACTGGTTATAAACAACCGACAATTTGAAATGATTTGTTTGAACATTATTTTTGATCAATACTCGTATTTAAGTAGATAATCTGTTTTTAATCAAACTTTATTATATATTTGTTTCTACCGGCCTGATTATTTACGATAATCATCATGTTACGGAAATTAACGAAAATTAACGAAAATTTCATTGTTTACCCACATGTTCTGTTTATGGTATTGTCACAATCAAGAACCAAATTTCTGTTGTTTTAAGTCTGTCCTATTATTTAACCCATAACTGGAGGGAAGAGACGGATTAATATCTTTCCCAAGGGTATTTGTGCGTAAGTCGGCACCCCAGTTGAATTCGAATTCTAGTTGGATTCCTTGTATTCACTTACGCACAAATATTACGTCTTTCACGTCTTCATGAATATTAAATTTATAGCCAGGTTCAATCGTTTAACAGCTGAAATTGCTCGGTGTAAGCATAAGTTTTATTCTAATAATGTCTTTGTTTGCCCACCTTCCTTGTGAAACTCTCTTCCGGGTTTTTGATTCTATATCAACAACCATCTTCAAAAATATACATGCAACACCAATAACCATCTTCTGTCTTGCTTAAACCATTTCTTTTATGGCCTTCTCTCCTCAATAATGTTTTCTTGGATTTGTTCACACTCAGTAAAACCCTTGCGTCTTAGTGTTTTTATCGCATTGCTTGGGGTGAAATGATTAAGAAAAGACAAAATATAGGCAAAACGGAATCGTTATTGTGAGAATAGGTGCAAAAGCCGACACCAAATTGCCTTTAATCAATTGAAAACTGGACGGGAAAATGTTTTATTTGTCATGTTAGAACATTTTAACGATATCGCCTTAAGAAAAATCGACTGTCGTCTACCTTCACGCTTCTCCGCCTCTCTGCAATAAACTGCATCCGACAGCAAGGCCTCTCATTGGAAGGTTGTAAGGAGCATGGGGCCACCACCTAATTGCTGTTGTGCCCAGGTCCACCCTGACCCGGGGTGGTAGCACCTGTTAGGATCCCAGCTATGGGCAAATAGTTTATCCCCAAGGTGGGGTTAAAACACGATGAAAGTATAAAAATAGACTTTTGGAAAGAAAATAAATTATTACCATAACAGATTTTGGTAATAATTTATTTTGTCTACGGCTATATCGTGTTGAATACACCGGTTCCAGTCCGATCACCGAAGTTAAGCAACATTGAGTTTGGTCAGTACTTAAATGGGTGATCATTTGGGAATACCAGGTGCTGTAAACGTAAGGACCAAGAATGGTTCACCGGTCCTCCAGGTTTGGGGGTTGGGTGCAGGGCTAACAACCCTGCCCCGTAAAAAAAAGTTTGTTACAGAAACAGCAACAAAAAGTTGCTGCTCTATGCACCATCTGGGTGTGATGGATAAATGATAATGATAACAGATTTTGAAGGAAAAAAGGAATTATTGCCATAATACATGTTTGAGGGAGAAAAATTATTATCAACAATACATTTTTGAATACAAAACTAGAAGACCTCTTCAGTTTTCTAAAATAAAAAAAAAAATCATCAAAATCTGACTAAATCAACCGTTTCACTATAACTGAATATTAAAACAATACCTTAAGATCCTAATTTTTTGGCATTAAATAACCCACAGAGGTTGATATGCCGTTAAACAAAACTATCACTCACCGCCTCTTTGCAACAAGACGACGAAACTCTTTGCGCTGTTATTGTATTTGAGGTCCAGTCAACTAGACAGAATTAAAGATATCTCCTCCAGTGACGAATATTTAATATAGGGATCAAAACACAAATATTACGTCGGTAAGCGGTGCATCAATGCTGGATGAAGATTCACTAAAAAAATGGTTCACATTTATATAATCCAGAGAAGAATCAGCAATACTATTGATTCTCATCTGGCACATCGGCTTCAGTTATTTTTCTGACGTTGTAAGGTTGCCTCCCTGTGTCTTTTCTCATAAATACTTTCATGGTAATTGTTTCGATGAGCTCTTGACTATGGTACCAATATTTTTTTAAATTTAAGCGCAGTTCTATATGACGTCGAGATCTCATTAATTTACAGTTTAATTGGCTAGATGTAGCCGCAAGTTCTATGCTAATAACTTCTTTTCTTGCACTTCCCGCGTGTGGAACTCCCTTCCGGCTCCATGATTTCCAACCACCTTTAATCTGCAAAAAATTAAATGCAATATCAAACGCTATCTACTGTCCTGCTGATTACACTCTCCCTTTCCCGATCATTACTAATGTTTCTGTTTCTAATTCTTCCACATCCTGTAATCTTTTGTGTCTTTATTGCCTTACATGGGGTGATACAAATTAAAAATAAAATTTAAATGCAATGTCAATCACTATCTACTGTCCTCCTGATTACTCTTTCCTCTTTCCGCTCATTATTAATGTTTCTGTTTCTAATTCTTCCACACCCAGTAATCACTTGTGTCTTAGTGTCTTTATTGCCTTGCATGGGGTGATGCACCTACAATCTGTGTGAAGTTATTCATCTAATCATATAACTTCAATAATTCAAATTTGGCTTGACAAATTAAATTTTTACAAACAATTTAGATGTCGAAACAAAGCCTGAATTAAAATTCTAGCTGTATCAATGTGTTTCATTGATGTTATTCTGAAAGACTGCCGTATAAAATTATTAGCCAAAACCACAGTTTACTTCTAGAGAAACGTAATGAAATCCTCCAAAATTGATCAACACGTAAAATTGAACAAATAACGAACTTTCAACTTTTTACATTTTAATATATATTTTTTTAATCGCATCACCCCGAGCAAGGCGGTAATGCCACTGATGTGCAGGGGGCTACGTAATAGTGAAAAGATCGGAAAAGAGAAAGCCGGAAACCACATCCTAAACAGGGAACAAGAGACAAGCCTCTTAACCTGTTCGATAGACGTGGGTGGAGTGTGAACCGAGCGATAGTTTAGTCTATCTACTCCAATTGAAAAAAAAAGTGAGGAGATTGGAACAGAGAGAACCGGAAACCGCATCCTAAACAGGAAACAAGGGATGAGCCTCTTCACCTGTTCAATAGACGTGGGTGGAATGTGAACCTGGCGATAGTTTAGTCTATCTACTCCAATTATATAATAACAGCCATTAACTTATTATCTACTGATTTTGTTCGTGTTTTTTTGCTTCAGCAGATCCAATTTCCGACTTTTAAGTTTTAATTGCTTCCCATAGCTCGTTTTTGCAGTTATATTGTTTGCCCTCTTCATATAATTTCCTCTTTACAATTGACCATAGATTTTCGATCGGATTCAGATTACGACTTAATGGTGACCATTCCATTATCTTCACTCCTGTAAATTGTTTATGTTCCAAGAATTCACGGTCAAGCTTAGATACATGAGAAGGAATAATGACGTGCATAAACACTTCACTTTGAAACTGCAAGGCAAGAACTTGTACTATGAATTAAAATCTTGTTTATAAAATCGCGATAATCAGCACTGTTCAGTTTAACTACGTCGTCGTCATTGAATTGTCCAGTAGTGGTTTAGTCGACAATTCAGTCAGTCGGTGAAGTGCCATACGTGATACACGCTTTAGGTGATCATGTCTCGAAAGAAACATGACTGACTGGGCAGAAGATTATCCGGCAGTAGGTTGCCATTGCTTTCAGCGGTAGACTGGTTGCCAGCCAAGGCTATAGAACCCAATCTGTCCTATTATTTGACTCATAGCTAGAGGGGAAGAGATGTATTATATTATTAGGTAGTAATTAGTGGGGGATCAGTTTATTACTTCATAACAATATAAAAATGATCCTCCACTTTATGTAAGTTGCCATTGTTTACTGCGGTAGACTGCCAACCAAGTCTATAGAACCGAAACTGTTCTGTTATTTAACCCATAACTGGAGTGAGGAGACGGATTACTACCTTTCCCAAGGATATTTGTGCATAAGTGAATGCAACGAATTCACCAGGAATTCGAACTCGGCTCCCCAATTTCTCGTTCCGAGCAGATATCCACTGCACCACAACGCATATCTAATTACAGGCCATATAGTAAAACTATCGCTTTCTTGTTGCCTTTTTTTATCTACAGCTGAATTGGATAAAATCCATCCTTTGGTCAATCCATCAGGTCCATCACATGTTACCCGAGATTCGTCCGTGAAAATTAGTTTAGAGAAGTTAATATTCATGTATTTCTCGGCTCTGTTGTGTTGCTTTAAGAATATTTGCTTTAGTAAGTGTAACTTGCCTAGATCTTTTCACTTATCATAATACACAGGGTATTCTACACACTACTTGACTGCCTAAATTCCAACCTTTTCAAAGATTGAATCGCTGGTCAAAAGTGGTCGTTTTGCATATAACTCGCTTCAGTTTACAGTCATCTGATGTAAGCAAGTTCGTAAAGCCTTTTCCTTTGCTTTTAAATTTCTCAACTTTATATTTCAAATGCCTTCTTTATTGTTCGATAATCTCTGCAAAGGTACTTTGATCTCTCCAATGTGGACATTCCCACACTCAATAACTTTGTCATTTTCTGTTTATCAGCAGTTTTTAAACCAGTGGTTCCCAAACTTTTTTCTGTCTTTTCCCCATACACCCATTTCAACCATCCAGATTTCCCCCTTCGTGTGTATGAGAGAAAGAGTAGTTAAAACACAGAGACTATTTACTAATTTATTTTTGTACAAATATACTGATAAACTTATAGTTACAGAGTAAAGTGGATAGAGAGCAGTTAGTAACAAGTAAGCATAGCCATAGAGAGCGGTTAGCAATAAATAAAAGGACTTTTGTTTGCTCTTCTACTTCAGAATTAAATTAGTGAGAAGGGTGATGCTGCTTCTTGTTCACCAGTGTACTAATATCAGAGTTAGTTTTGGTAAACGTGCAACGTATGTAATTATTTCCCCCCTAGTAGCTTCAAATTTCCCCTCAGCCAGGAGGAAATTTCATCCAGTTTGGGAATCGCTGTTTTAGACCCTTCCCTTTCCAATGGACAAAAAGAGAAAATAGCTTTTATTACATTTCAGCGATCTTAAGCTAATATTAGTTTAATCTGCATACTAACTTCAGTCAGTCCATTTTCAAAAATTCTAAATATCAAAAAAAAAAAAAAAATTATAAAAAAATAAAAATAAAATAAAATAACTATTGAAAATGGCAGAAAATGTAGTTAAATATTTTGGTAGGGGTTTATTTACTCAATCTTTTGCATTGAGGAGAGTTTTGACACGACGTCCGTTTGTAATGTGGGGAACCCGAGCGTATGCTTTCAGGCCGCAGGTAAAATTTAACCAGCCCCGCATAAGGGGTAACTGGGTACGAAACTTGTCTTAACTTGACGTCTTCTAGCTCATCCAACACATTCATCAACTGGTAGTGGTTTAGTAAGAGTGAGTTTAAATTTTAAAAATATTGGCTCAGAACTTCTTGAATTATTAATGATTTATTTGATATGCATAATAACATCATAGTGCTGTATTCCCAAGCGATCATCCATGTAGGTCCATGGTTCCCAATCCCGGGGAAAATTATATTTTGGGGGCAATGGATGTTTGTTTTGGGAAGAGGCAATCAGCTTATAATTTCACACTGTGCCAGATTATTAACGAGACAGCATTTCAAGGAAGAATTCCCCCTACTCCAATAATTCCAACGATGAATGGGTAAGAAATCCATATCTTGTGAGTGAAGATATCATTCCTGATGAGGACTATCCAGCAAAAGAAGAATTTCTCACACTCAGGATGAACAATGCATGAAAGAACATTTTCAAAGCAGCCCGGCTTTTTGGTGGGTTAAAGGCTTGTTTCATTTCTCTCCATTTTCGTTCAATATTGTTATAAACAATTCTCTTTCATCGTCTATTCAAAAGCGCGCCATTTTGTCCAATTTGCTCCTGACGTCATATATTCAGTCACTTTCAACAATATTTCCTCTTTGGTTCTTCTTGAGACTTTATGAATTTAAACCCAGTACTATATTGACAGTTAGGTGTCATAATTTCATAGGGTCTATGTTAATAGTTTCTTTTACAACACTTCTTGCTCGTGGAAAAATCTTTCAGTGTCCTGCTTTCCTGTCAAGTTAGTCAGTTAAGTGCCATATGTAATACACGCTTAGACGATCATGTCAAGCTATAGAATCCAATCTGTCCTGCTATTTAACCCATAACTGGAGGGAGAAGCGATGGACTAATACCTTTCTTAGGGGTATTTGCGCGTAAGTGAATGCAACTAATTCAACTGTAATTCGAACGCGGCTTTCCATTTTCTCGTTCCACTGCTCCACAACAAGTCTTATCTTTAAAAGTTTAAATGCAATGTTAATTGTCAACCTGTCTCCTTGAATACTGTTCTTTTTTTCTCCTCTCTGTTTCTTTCGTACTCAATAATCCTTTGAACCCTAGTGACCTTGTCCAAAATTCAATATCTTACAAGTGAAGAGACAAAATATAAACGTTTATGACTCTCTCCACATATTCCTTTTTTTTTTATTAACACTGAATTTCCATGCATTTGTGGGAAAGGTAGTTAAATAGTTTTCAATTGCCTTCTACACAGTTTGAAAATTTTCATCGTTTAGAAGGATTTTTACTCAATGCTAAAGAAGTCAGTCTATTCTGCTATTTATCCCATAACTCCCAGGAGAAGAAAAACATTCACGACTTTACAAATTACATTTGTATGAAAGTGATTGCAACAGAATAGAAGATTGTAAGTTCGGCTTGATGATTACAATATTTGTATCAATGAATTAGACGAATAAATATATTCATAGCTGCTCAAATACAAAAAATCCGTGCGTTTTAGTCTGAATTAAGATTATGTCTGATACTAATGTCTGTCACTGACGAAAAAGAAAACTTTCATAGACAAAATGATGGTGTATGACCTGACAAGAGAACAGACAATTCTAGTCTATCACCGATTTTCAGTTTGAATTTACTTCTTGTAGTCGAATTCCCCGAGATTAAAGTATGATTGATAGCATTTAGAGACAAAATCGTGCTCGGGAATTTTCCGATTTGTGCTTTGGAGATTAACTAAACTTTGAAGTTATTGCTATCATTGCAAAAAAGAAAGCCTTCCTTTTATTAGCGCAGTTAGTGCAGTGGATATCGACTCGGAACGAGGAATCGGGGATCCGAGTTCGAATTCCAGCTGAATTCCTTTCATTCACTTACGCGCAATTATCCTTGGGAAAGGTAGTAATCCGTCTCCTCACTCCAGTTATGGGTAAAATAACGGGGCAGATTGGGTTCTATAGCCTTGGTTGGCTACCAGTCAACTGCAGAAAGCAATGGCAACTTACTGCGGGATAATCTTCTACCCAGTCAGTCATGTCTCTTTCAAGACTCTGCTTAAAAAAAATATCCGGCGCCACCTACTACCGGATCTTCTAAGAACTACAAAACGACATAGTCTAGTCACTAGATAATAAAAACTTACAAGGTTAAATCTGTCTAGAAATCAAAGACTCTCATTAATCGACCACTTTAATAAACACCCGCTCCAAAAATTCCAACGGTCAGAGACTTATTCCCCTATCACTAACCCCCACCAACACCTGTAACAAAACTAAACAAATATAAGGAAAGAGGCTTTCCATTACTTTTCACACCGCCTGATGAGACATTGAAGTTTCAATGTCGAAACAAACGTACCTTTGCCGTGGATATATATAGAAAAATTATGTACATGTTGTAAATTATAATTTATAATAAATATTCACAGCTCTACATATTATATATCGAGCACTGTTTTAAATTAATGTTTTGGACGTTGTAAGTATTCTTTCTTCGTTCTGTATTCACTCGGATATATATATATATATTATCAATTAAGTTTTAGAACATGTACATAATTTTTTTCTATATATGTACTCTACAATCATATATTTGTTTCAACGTTGGGTGTCCAACGTATCATCAGGAGGAATAAGCAAGAACTGGAATCATCCGCTGTCTATATTTGGTTCATTGTTGTTGTGGAGTTTGTTGGGGTTATTGATAATGAAGGGAATGTGTCTTCCGTGTTGACCGTTAGACTTTTGAAGAACTTGGTGTTTAAATGCTAAATTGTTGATTAATGGCATTATCTGTTGGAATGTACGTTTTTATCGGTCGGGCATAACTTTTGGTTAGAATTTCGAAGAAAGTGGTGCGTGGAGGGGTTTGATTGCTTGGTCATTTCTATGTGGTCGAATGGTCTAATACGTTGCCAGATCAAATGGTAGCTTTCCCTGTGTGGATAGGGGTCGCAGGTTCGAATTCTGCCGAATGACACACACTTTCGTAATAAAAAATTATTGTAAATAATCAGGCCAGTAAATATAAATATATAATACTGTTTAATAAAAAACAGAATATCTACTTAATTATGAGTATCGATCAGAAATAATGTTCAAACAAATCATATATATATATATATATATATATATACGTTTGTGTAAAATCTTCTGTACAATAATGACTGAAGCTGATGATGTTTCGCCTGAAATAGGCGTATACGTTTGATTTACCATGAAATAACGTGTCTGCCTTAATTAATCGTTTGAACGCAAGGTTGTTCAAGTGAATATATAAGATCTGTCACTTACGGAATGAATGGGATTAATGTGTCCTAGTTAGCGCTCGTGTGTGTGTGATGAGGCTCACGGATCGGCCATTTGAAAATCTAAATCCAAGCCTTACGTCTGATATGAGTGCAGCTAACAAAGTAGAAAAATCTCTTACAGTTTGGGTGCCTAATGAATTAATAGATAAGAGACATTTAAGAAACCATTATATTCCAGTTTGAATTCATTTATGGCCTCAAGAAGAGTTTCTATGAGAGATAAAAGACACCTTCTGTATATCTGATCGTACTAGAGAAAGGATAATTTGTGCAGAATTCTTACATTGATAGTTCACATCCTGGGTTGCTCCTCTTGCTAACGGAAAAATATCCATTCTATCTTCTTACAATTAATAGTTAGTCCTTTCTTCCTGCCTTCCTTTACTATATTTTGTAAGAGTTCCGGTAGTTTACTTTTTTTTATCTACCAGCAAAACTGTATAATCGGTGTATTATTTTATCTAAACTTATTTATTAATAGAACTTTGTGTGTGTCTGTGTGTGTGTCCGTTACCTATAGATTCCGAAATGGGTGAAACAATTTTCTTGAAAATGTACACACTTGTACTATAAGCATCTGCGAGTGATCTTAGCTAGGTTCTGTGTTGAGGTACCCCCGATAAATATCGAAGATCGATAATCGAAAAAATCGGGTTATAGAATGGGTGGTCCAATTTTAATCAAATTTGATACACTAATAGACAAAGACATAAGAAACGATATTCAGAAGTTTTAAGGTTGCATTTGTATGAAAGTGATTGCAACAGAATAGAAGATTGTAAGTTCGGCTTGATGATTACAATCTTCGTATCAATGAATTAGACGAATAAATATATTCATAGCTGCTCAAATACAAAAAATCCGTGCGTTTTAGTCTGAATTAAGATTATGTCTGATACTAATGTCTGTCACTGACGAAAAAGAAAACTTTCATAGACAAAATGATGGTGTATGACCTGACAAGAGAACAGACAATTCTAGTCTATCACCGATTTTCAGTTTGAATTTACTTCTTGTAGTCGAATTCCCCGAGATTAAAGTATGATTGATAGCATTTAGAGACAAAATCGTGCTCGGGAATTTTCCGATTTGTGCTTTGGAGATTAACTAAACTTTGAAGTTATTGCTATCATTGCAAAAAAGAAAGCCTTCCTTTTATTAGCGCAGTTAGTGCAGTGGATATCGACTCGGAACGAGGAATCGGGGATCCGAGTTCGAATTCCAGCTGAATTCCTTTCATTCACTTACGCGCAATTATCCTTGGGAAAGGTAGTAATCCGTCTCCTCACTCCAGTCATGGGTAAAGTAACGGGGCAGATTGGGTTCTATAGCCTTGGTTGGCTACCAGTCTACTGCAGAAAGCAATGGCAACTTACTGCGGGATAATCTTCTGCCCAGTCAGTCATGTCTCTTTCAAGACTCTGCTTAAAAAAAATATCCGGCGCCACCTACTACCGGATCTTCTAAGAAATCCAAACGACATAGTCTAGTCACTAGATAATAAAAACTTACAAGGTTAAATCTGTCTAGAAATCAAAGACTCTCATTAATCAACCACTTTAAAAAACACCCACTCCAAAAATTCCAACGGTCAGAGACTTATTCCCCTATCACTAACCCCCACCAACACCTGTAACAAAACTAAACAAATATAAGGAAAGAGGCTTTCCATTACTTTTCACACCGCCTGATGAGACATTGAAGTTTCAATGTCGAAACAAACGTACCTTTGCCGTGGATATATATAGAAAAATTATGTACATGTTGTAAATTATAATTTATAATAAATATTCACAGCTCTACATATTATATATCGAGCACTGTTTTAAATTAATGTTTTGGACGTTGTAAGTATTCTTTCTTCGTTCTGTATTCACTTGGATATATATATATATATATATATATATATATATATATATATATATATAAAGCAATATTTATATAAAGCAATCGGAGTCTAACCGTATTGATAAGCTGTGATACAGCGAAACAGATCTGTCTGCGGATGACTATATATATATATATATATATATATATATATATATATATATAAAAGGCAAGATGCTTGTGTGAGTGCCTGTTCATCTGTCTGTATGTCCTTTGTACAAATCCACAATTTTTATCCGATTCTCACCAAACTTTAAAATTTGACTTACATCCATTAATTTTTCTTTCAGTCTATGGTTTCGGTTTAACTGGAAACAACTATTGCTTTTAAGTCTTTTGTGCCAACGTCTAAAGAGTCTGAGCTCCAGGACCTTTGATTAGTTTTAAAGCTTTCATTACACCCGAGCAACGTGGGGCTATACTGCTAGTATATATATAGTAATGCATGTTTTCTTAAATACTATAAACAAGTTATATCTATTTATTTTATGTAAATTTTTTCCATATTCTCTGATAAGCTTAATAGCATTATCACTAAATGAAGAAAGAAAATTACATGGAAGATTTCCAAGCAACAACAAACTCGTGCATTTAAGACGCTGGAAGCGAATATTGCATCACAGCCAACGACGCCGCACACTACCAAGCGAGAGTGAAAACAAGAAATATTAAGTAAGGGAAGCCATTGGAATAAACCTATGGCGTCTGTTATTAATTATAAGCATATATGGATATTTGTAGAGATTTCATAGTTTCTCTTGTTCAGGTTAGGTTTCAACTGTTTTATGTATATAGCTTCGAGAATGATATATATATATATATGAACTGAGTGAGATAGATAGATAGATAGATAGATAGATAGATAGATAGATAGATAGATAGATAGATAGATGTTTAGTGGACCTTAGAGTTACTGGGAAATAGTACATTGTCTGGTGTGATCGAATGTTTGTAGAAGTTCTGTACTCTCATACTCTCGGTCACGATGACTTGTGACTTCATTTTCGCACAATCCTCAGAGAGAGAGAGAGAGAGAGAGTGAGAGAGAGAGAAAAAGAAAGAGAGAGAGAGGGGGGAAGTTGCTGTGTGAGTGTGTGTGATATTTAACTACATGCTTTGCACAAAATAATGCCTTTGCAATTCAAGAATACGAAATATTTGCCGTTTAAATTGAAAAGATTTATCATTTCCCAAACGATACAAATCTAATACTTTACAAATTAACTAATTCAGAAAATGTTGTCAGATGAAAAAAAAATATATTTAAAGATATTATAAATTAGCCGCCAACGAACGTCGAATTATCAGTTTACAATTCTATTTCATTTCTTTTTTATGCTGGACTGGTGAGTCTAATTGTCAGCAGATTCCTAAACATCTGTTATCCTACACCGTATCACCTGAAGACAATCGGAGAGTTTATCGATCGAAACATTTAAAAAATATTGAGATTGAAAAAGAAATGACATCTAAATGCAGAGAAGAATTTGAGCACTTTTTATTTTTTAATAAGAGCCTGAAACTTACTTCAGGGAAGTTTTCCAGCAACAACCGAGAATAAAATCGATGACATGTGAATAGAATAGAGAGAGAGAAAAAAAAAGGATAATTAAACAATCAGCCGTAAAAAAATGATGTTTTTTGTTCTGTACTATGATCTGAATTTTACTGAAGCCCTCAGGTGATGCCGGGAAAAATAAAACCAAACTTGATGTTTGCGTCTTTAGATTAGAAAATCTTTTTTTCCGTTGCAATAGTTAATCACCGAAATAATCCATTATGTATATATTAGTATTTGCAAGAACATATATATATATATATATATGTACAAATTAAGACAGGCACGTTATTCCATGGTTAAGCGGAATTATAGGCCTCAGGCTAACCTTCATCAGCTTTCCGTCTTTATTGTACAGAAGAATTTACACGAATTCGTGTAAATTCTTCTGTACAGTAAAGACGGAAGCTGATGAAGGTTCGCCTGAAATAGGCCCATACTTCCGCTTAACCATGGATCAACGTGTCTGTTTTAATTTTTACATATATTTGCTCTATATGTATTTATATACATATATATTTAGTGCTCTCCTAGAGAGTTATCCTACCACTTTATGCACAGGATACTTTAGATTCTTCTATATCTACACCGCAAGTTTATATATATATATATATATATATATATATTAAAAACAGAAATAGGGCTGTTATAACGAGGGAAATTAGTACAGAATAAAAAGTGTTAGAGGCCCTGAATATTTTGCTTAAAGTGTATATTTATTGTTGTTGTTATTATACATGTTATGATACTTTAAGTGTCAATAATGGTATTTGTGATGCTACACATGTTTCGAGTCTAACGTTGACTCTCTTCAGGAGAATAAACTTGTGACTTTACGAATCGAGTTCCTCTTTTGTTTCTAATGGCCAAGGTAGTGTTTATAAATAAGTGAGTAAACCAAGTGGTGGCCACCCGGTTGAAACGTTTGTGGAATTGGCGGTTTTTCACATCAGCACATGTATAAATAGATAAACAGATAAATAAATAAATAAATAAATCAAGTGCTGACCACCAGGTTCAAGTGATTGTGGGGTGGGGTTTTTCACATTACTACGTCCCGTTTATCTTATAATATATATATATATATATATATATATATATATATATATAATAAGAAATTAAGGCAGACACGTTATTTCATGAAAAATCGGAAGTATAAGCCTATTTCAGGCGAACCATCATCATCTTCCGTCTTTATTGTACAGAAGATTTTACACGAATGAAATTCTCCCCCCCCCCCCAAAAAAAAGGAATAAAAATAAAAATCGTCAGGTTTTATTCCGGTTATTTTTGGTGGGGTCTTGTTTGTGAATTTCCTTCGTGTAAAACCTTCTGTACAATGAAGACGGAAGCTGATGATGGTTTGCCTGAAATAGGCCATACTTCCGATTTAGGATGAAATAACGTGTCTTCCTTAATTGTTTCTTATATTTGGTCTATATGTATTTATATACATATATATTTAGAGCTCTCTTAGAAAATTATCCTGCAACTTTATGTACAGGACACTCCTTTGGATTCCTCTATATCTAAACCGCATGCTTATATATATATATATATATATATATATATATATATATATATATATATGTTAAAGGATGGAATGTTTACAACTTACTTGCTACCCACGTTTCAACCACACCTGTTTTATCAGGTGATAAGGGCAGACCGCATTTCTTGACGCTACACACAAACACTGGAACCCCAACCGAACAGGAGGAGACCAGCAAGATTAAGAACCATGGAGTTTTAATATTTGGGTTATGAAAGGTTACATAATTCCCAATTTTGATGAATCAATATTGACACACCAAAAGTATTTTCTCCAACTACCACAACTAATTTTCTAAATAACCACGAATTCATCTTATATTTTAAAAATAAATCATTTTCACCATTTATTTTAACATATCACCTGAAGAAGAACAGTATTGTTCTGAAACATGAACATTTTTGTGCAGTGATATTATGCTTTTATAAACCATTGTGATAACAAAACGACAGTATTAAACTCGACTCTGTATTGAGCACTGTTTAAAAAGGAAATGCTTGAAAAGTGGGTTTTAATCTACGTGTTCTTCCACTTGTTTGTAATTATATATATGGAAATTAGAGAAGATTAAACGAAACTGGTTATAAACAACCGACAATTTGAAATGATTTGTTTGAATATTATTTTTGATCGATACTCGTATTTAAGTAGATATTCTGTTTATAATCAAACAGTATTATATATTTATTTCTACCGGCCTGATTATTTACGATAATCATCATGTTACGGAAATTAACGAAGATTAACGAAACTGGTTATAAACAACCGACAATTTGAAATGATTTGTTTGAACATTATTTTTGATCGATACTCGTATTTAAGTAGATATTCTGTTTATAATCAAACAGTATTATATATTTATTTCTAACGGCCTGATTATTTACGATAATCATCATGTTACGGAAATTAACGAAGATTAACGAAACTGGTTATAAACAACCGACAATTTGAAATGATTTGTTTGAACATTATTTTTGATCGATACTCGTATTTAAGTAGATATTCTGTTTATAATCAAACAGTGTTATATATTTATTTCTACCGGCCTGATTATTTACGATAATGATCATGTTACGAAATTTAACGAAGATTAACGAAACTGGTTATAAAAAAAGACACTTTGAAATGATTTGTTTGAACATTATTTTTGTTCAATACCCGTATTTAAATAGATATTCTGTTTATAATCAAACAGTATTATACACAGCTCAAAAAATTAGAGGAACACTTTTTAATCAGTGTATAGCAACCTATCATTGAAACATTTAAGATATTGCTCTGGTCAGCTAAGTAGCTGAGTGGGTTGTTAATCAGTTTTAGCTGCTTTGTTGTTAATTTCATTAACAACAGGTGCTCCAGAGGGGCAACAATGAGCCACCCTCGCAAAACAGGAATGGTTGAGGCCACTGATACTTACTTTCCCTTCTCTTTACTTTTGGCTGATTTTTTACTGACTGATTGTGGTTTTTCATTTGCCTTGGATCAACATCTCTGTTGATAGCATAGTGCGGTACCTGGACGCTACAGAGTTTGCACAAGCAGTGCAACTCCTCCAAGATGGCACATCAATATTAGCAGTTGCAAGAAGGTTTCCTGTGTCTCCCAGCACAGTCTCAAGAGCATGGAGGAGATTCCAGGAGACAGGTATTTATTCCAGGAGAGCTGAACAGGGCCACCGAAGATCCTTAAACCCGCAGCAGGATCGGTATCTGCGCCTTTGTGCAAGGAGGAACAGGATGAACACTGCCAGAACCCTACAAAATGAACTCCAACAGGCCACTGGTGTTAATGTTTATGACCAAACAAACAGAAACAGGCTCCATGAGGGTGGCCGGAGGGCCCGACGTCTTGTAGAAGGCTCTGCGCTCACTGCCAAGCACCGTAGAGCTCGATTAGCACTTGCCATATATCACCAGAATTGAAAACTACGCCACTGGCACCCTGAGCTCGTTGCCGATGAGAGCAGGTTCAATCTGAGCACATGCGACAGACGTGAAAGGGTATGGGGATGCCATGGAGAACGTTATGCTGCCTGCAACATAATTTGGTGGTGGGTCAGTGATAGTCTGGGGAGGCATATCCCTGGATGGACACACGTACCTCTACAGGTTAGATAATGGCACACTAACTGCTATTAGATATCGGGATGAAATCCTTGGACCAATTGTCAGAACCTGCGTCGGTGCAGTGGGACCTGGGTTCCTCCTGGTCCACGACAATGCCCGACCTCATGTGGCTAGAGTATGCAGGCAGTTCCTGGAGGATGCAGGAATTGATATCATTGACTGACCCCCACGTTCACCTGACCTAAACCCAATAGAACACATCTGGGACATTATGTTTAGGTCCATCCGGTACCGCCAGGTTGCCCCTCAAACTGTCCAGGAGCTCAGTGATGCCCTGGTTCATTTCTCGGAGGAGATCCCCCAGGACACCATCCGTCGTCTCATTAGGAGCATGGCCCGATGTTGTCAGACATGCGTACAAGCAGGTGGGGGCCACACAAACTACTGAGTTTATCATTTTGAGTTTCAAAATGGCAAAATGGATCAGTCTGCGACATCATTTTCTCACTTTTATATTTGGGGAGTCTATGATTTCTCCCCTCTGTAGGGTGATCATTTTCATTTCTATCAAATTATGTAGCATCATTTTGTTACTTATACATCACCTACTTATTATCAGGAAGGATATTCAAGATCATTTCTCCCCTTTTTAGATCTGATGTGTTTTCGAAATGTTCCTCTAATTTTTTTGAGCAGTGTATATTTATTTCTACCGGCATGATTATTTGCGATAATCATCATGTTACGGAAATTAACGAAGATTAACGAAACTGGTTATCAACAACCGACAATTTGTAATGATTTGTTTGAACATTATTTTTGATCAATACTCGTATTTAAGTAAATATTCTGTTTATAATCAAACAGTATTATGTATTTATTTCTATCGAAATTATTATGATTATTTACGATAAATTTTTGTTACGAAAATGCGTCATTCGGCAGGATTCGAACCTGCGACCCCTATCCACATAGGAGAAGACACCATGTGATCTAATACAGTAGCAATGAGATCGTGGTCGAGAGATCAATTGGTGGCTTCCCCTATGTGGATAGGGGTCAAAAGTTCGAATCCTGCCGAACGACACACATTTTCCTAATAAAAATTTATCGTAAATAATCAGACCTGTAGAAATAAATACATAATACTGTTTGATTATAACAGAATATCTACTTAAATACCAGTATTGATCAAAAATAATGTTCAAACAAATCAATTCAAATTGTCAGTTATTTATAACCAATTTCGTTAATTTTCGTAACATGATGATTATCGTAAATAATCGGGACTGTAGAAATAAATATATAATATTGTTTGATTATAACAGAATATCTACTTAAATACGAATATTGATAAAAAATAATGTTCAAACAAATCATTTCAAATTGTCGGTTGTTTATAACCAATTTCGTTAATCTTCGTTAATTTCCGTAACATGATGATTATCGTAAATAATGAGGCCGGTAGAAATAAATATATAATACTGTTTGATTATAAACAGAATATCTACTTAAATACGAGTATCGATCAAAAATAATGTTCAAACAAATCATTTCATATATATATATGCTCTCATTACGATTGAGCACTCTGGAGAGGAAAATTTTAAAAACAGTTTCCACTTCGGCTATAATGCGTGACTCTTCAGAAATGAACTAAGTTCTCTCGGTGACTGGCGTCTGTATACACTGCTTACATACAAGACGTTTTCTGACCCCATGCGCCGATGGCTTAGGGAGTAGAGACTCCGGATGACACCAAATCAGTCGAGTTTCGATCCCGGCTAGAAGCAAGTGGATATGTCTAGCCACACTGATGAGCTGTGATACAGCGAAACGGACTTGTATGTGTATGACTAATATATATATATATATATATATATATATATATATATATATATAAGTATAAGTACATACTGGGTTCTCTTACCTTGCATAGAAGCCAGTCTCGAAGTAAAAGTCTAACTCAAATCTCATAAATAATAAGACTAGACTTGGCTGTTTAGCCTTGATAGGGAAAATTGTCTAAGACGAACAAATCTCATAAACAAGAATGTAGAATTGTTTTCATAACCTTAGAAGGTTAATTAGTCTAGAAGGATATCTCCGAATTCAAAGTCTGCCTGAAGAAGGATGGTCTCCGGCAGGTTATTTTGCCCGAGACACGCCCATTGCTACTGTATTAGAAGTGATACCTCAAGGAGCCTAACGGATTACGTAACTCATTATTATAACAGTTACTGAAAGCACAACAAACACGTGATAATGAAGAAAGCGGGTTTGAATGTCCCTGGGGTTTCTTACCTCGAACGGGGTACCATGCTGCTCCATTTGTGATCCCGTCTTTAAACCTTTCTCTCGGGTAACAATTGATGGAGTGGTGCATGTTGTAATGACTTCGCGAATAATTCAGCGCTAAAAATACAAACACATCATCGTCTGGAGATTTCGAATAGGCTATTCTGGTTAAATCTGAAATGAAAGAAAAACCAATAAAAATTAAAATAATAAAAAGTTCAAAGAATTTTTGAAATATGCGATATTTAAATGCAAAAACTTGCTTTTTAGTTAAAAGTTGGTTGGTTGTTTTGTTTTTATGGCATATCAACACCTCGGCGGGTCATTTATTGCCAACTAAATTTTATTTATTTATTGCTGTTTATACCTTCTTTTTTCAACAATTTACTGTTGTTTTTATATAAATTTTGTGTCTAGTAATACTTTTTTCTTTTCGAGTATCTAGATTCATTGGAAGTTGTTTTTAAGGGCAGGGTCCCCAAGTCCTAACCTTGTTATTCAACCCATAACTGGAGGGAAGGGACGGATTAATACTTTTCCCAAGGGTACTAGTGCTTAAGTGAATGCAGAGTATTCAACTGGAATTCAAAATCGGCTTACCGATTTCTCTTTCCGAGCCGATATCCACTGCACCACAACACACATCCGTCACTAAACGCTTACAGCACCTGGTATTCCCAAGCGGTCACCCATCTAAGTACTTGACCAGGCTCAACGTTGCTTAACTTCGGTGATCGAGCGAGAACCGGTGTATTCAACGTGGTATGGCCGTAAGCCCTTACTTAAAAGTCTTAGATTGTTTCAAGCTTTTGAAGTAACAGAAAAAATACAGGATTATATTTTCTGATTATATATATATATATATATATATATATATATATATAAATAAGAAAAATTAAGACAGGCACGTTATTTCATGGTGAATCGGAAGTATGGGTAATTTCAGCTTCCTTCTTTATTTTACAAAAGATTTTACACGAATTCGTGTAAAATTCGTGTAAGATTCGTGTAAAATCTTTTGTAAAATAAAGACGGAAGCTGACGATGGTCCGCCTGAAATAGGCCTATACTTTTTTCTTATATTTGCTATAATTTTCTTATATTTGCTCTATATGTATTTATATGCATATATACTTAGAACTTTCTTAGAGAGTTATCCTACCACTGTATGTACTGGATACTCCTTTGGATTCTTCTATACCCACACTGCATGATGGTATATATATATATATATATGGTGCGTTTGAAAAACGGAAAAATCAGTTATTGTAAATCACCTGAAAATACCGAAAAGTTGAAACCTATGTTGCCGACATTACTCATTTACAAAATTATGTGAGGCGGGATAAAGTAAGCAGTTTTTCTAAGAATAAGCCGTATACTGTGGAAAAATATCCAGTTCATTTAAGGCTACCTTATATTGGTTTACGTAGTGAGCAACAGGTGAAGCAAATTTCTAGAGCAGTTACTTCTTGTTATTTTTCTGCTCAGATTAGGGTCCATTTTGGCACTCGTTCTGCTTTCCCATCAATGAAAAAAGACTTACTCCCTCTCCATTATATTTCTTCTGTTATCTATAAATTTATCTGTAGTTGTGGTAATGACTACATAGGAAGGACGTCACAGTGATTGGATTGTACAATTAAGCAACCTGTGCCACTAAGAATTTTCAAAACGGATGTCCGTGCAGGTCAACTTGTGAACACTTCCGGGTCAGCCATTGTTGAACACCTGATAAGTAGCAGAAATTGTGTAAATGGTTTCAGTTTGGACCAGTTCATTGTGTTGTCTGGTTCACACTCTACATTCCATTTACAAGCATTGGAGTCGATATATATTAAGACCAGGACGCCGTCCCTCTATAAACAGAGAGTTTGTGCGGTTGGACTCCACATAATTACCATTTAATGCCTGCCTCTCCCCGCCTTTTTTCTTTTTTTCTCCTTCTTCGTCTTGATTCAGCTTTAGTTTTGATATTTTAAAGATTAAAGAATTAAAAAAGTTCCAGTTGACCCTGACGTAAAACGGATATTGAAACCGGTCGGTCATTTTTGTGTTTCTAATTTTTTATTCCATCACCTTAAAAAAAAATGCCTGTAAGTATAAAAGTAACTTTATTTCTTGCTGTGATAAAATTTTGTATTTATAATAATTTTGGCCACCAAAACTCAACAGACAGCAACCCTCTTGGTTATTATGTGTGGGGGGTCAGTTGAGGGAGAGACAAACAAAACTTCTTGTAAAACCAAAGATGAACTCTTGCAAGGAATATGAATGAATTCACCTTCTGAAACAAGGAGACTGCCCAGAAGTGATGCCAAAAAGTTCGAAGTCGTCCGAAGGCCCTTAGATATTTTATTAATAATTTAATAATTTTACTCTTTAGTATTTCCAGACATTTTTGTTTAATATTCTAGATTGAAATTATATTTTTTGAAATTTTAACGATTTAGTAATACATGTCTTACTAATTTACTGATATCTCTGGGGGTAAAAGAGGTGGATTTATATTTTTCCACATGGCATAAAACGAACCCAACGAGAACTTAAAATCGATTCTCTGATTAACAATTCCATGCAATTATCCATTACACCACCTGCGCATCCCAGCTTACAGAGCCTGGTATTCCCAGGTGGTCACCCATCTAGATATTGACCAGGATTGACATTGCTTAACTTGGTGATCCTACGAGAATCGGTGTTTCAACGTGATGTGGCCGTAAGACTGAAAAAATTGAGGCAAAACGGAAAAGCTTTTGTAGGCAACGTCAGTGAGGCGTCCAGAAGGTCGGATTCATGTGCGGAAGGAAAAGGCATTAAAAATTTTAAAGAAAGTCAGTCAGTTAAGTGCCATACGTGAAACACGCTTGGGCGATCATGTCTCGAAAGAGACATGACTGACTGGGCAGAAGATTATCCCGCAGTAGGTTGCCATTGCTTTCTGCGGTAGACTGGTTGCCAGTCAAGGCTATAGAACCCAATCTGTCCTGTTATTTAACCCATAACTGGAGGGAAGAGACGGATTAATACCTTTCCCAAGGGTATTTGTGCGTAAGTGAATGCAAGGAATTCAAGTGGAATATCGAAATCGGCACCCCGATTTGTCGTTCTGAGTCGATATCCTCTGCACCACAACGCACATTCAAAGAAAGAGGTAATATATAACCTTATCATTTTTTTTCTTATCGAAGCCGTTAGCTGGATTTGAAACCAGGTCGCTCCGGGTAAATATCAGCTTTTTACCTATTAGTTCGTCTAACGCATTGTACAACCATTTCTTTTGCGACGATCGGCGATATTGTGTTTGATACCGGTCTGAGGTTGAACGTGGGGAATTGTTAGGCCAGAGTAATTTAAATCAATTTTCGTTTTAGTTAATGTTTTGTCTTCTGCTCAGATTAGCATTTATTAAATCGAAATTGTGGTTAGATGTGTTACACTGAACTACCACTGTTATTATGAAGTATATACCTGCAATGTTCATATTGTCTTTTATTGAGATCTAGATGTACACCATACATTGCTATGATATTCCTTTGGAACGACATTAGAATTGTTTTCCGTTGCCCTCACTCTCAAAGTTTTAAGTTGTATAGTTGGAAAACTATCTAAACCCAGTTTTTTTTTATCTACCCATTCTGAGGGAAGGAAGACCTTCGTCTTCCTTCCCTCAGAATGGGTAGACAGAGTTATTCTTTCTCCGAGGGTATTAGTATAAAATGAACACAGCAGATTCTTCATTTGACTTTGGCCTGACTATACTATTTTCCGATCTGATAATCGTTATATCGCCTGTAAGGCCAGTTTCATGATGCAAATCCGATTATATATGTACGTATACTCCATTTTACATCTTGAAACGATAAAAAAAATTCCAGAAAGCCTTCGAGAGATTTCTTTTAATAACGCTTTTTAAAATATCCCAATATTAAATATAACAGGTTCAATAAGGTTAGTGCTTGGAAAAGAAAAATCTCTAAAAATTTGCTAATTACAAAATTACCAAATTATAACTTCTACGATAAAATATTCTTGAATTGTTTAGGTCAATAAATGCCCTTGTCTGAAAAGAAAGGCGTTCGTTTATATTTGGTTGTCTGTGTACTTCAATGGGAGGCTCGTATTGCGAAACCTAGTCTTATTTGCTCCACTAACCAATGAAACATTTCGCTGTTTTACACTCGACAAAATTAGCGACGTCATGGTGTGTTAGAGTCCAATATGCTATGGCGAATGTGTGCATATATTTCAGTGACTGTTGTTAAGAACGTGTTTATCGATCGCTATCAATCATCAACGCTATAAACACAAGCGAAAAATAGATTCGGGCAGGCATCAAAGTTGATCGTTTTATTACTTATAACAATAAAAATCGATCAGCTGAAAGTCTCCGTTCGGCGGAAGACGCATCGGTAGACGGACAAATAAAAGTAACAGTCAGAGAATTCTTGTAAAAAAAAAAAATGTGGATTGATCTTGCCTCTTCAAGGAATAAAAATGCTGTTTGTCCGTAAATAAAAATACGAATCTGACGGATCATGTTGATTAAGACATTTAGATAAAAAAAAAAATGAAAGCAGTAAAAATGGAACATCTAATAAGCATTGAATAAAAATGGTTTAGTAAGAGAAGATTGCCACTAATAACTTAGCTAATAGAAAGATGTCAAACTTTCATTATAGCAAATGAAGAGAAGTGTTTAAAGAGAACAAGATCACCAATGGAATTGAAGTCTATTAAGAACCTCAGACAATCTGTTTCAATATGAAACTGTTATCTTCTGTTAAACTTTTCCTAGAGTTGACTGCTTGAAGAATTTTTCAATCTTATTTACTGTGATTACCCACCAGTTGTCTGTCTGAAGTTCTAGCACGTCTAATTCGCCTCAAAACCATCTTATAATAATTCTGCTTGTTCCTTCCTTAGTTACTTAGTTCGTCCGTCCGTTACGCCACTGAAGAAAGATAACACACTTTCTACACTAGCTTTTCCTTCCCCTCTATCTTTTTACTCACCTCAGCCTTTCTCTCACCTTTGCCAAACGGAGGCGTAGTAAAGAGTGAGTGAGTAGGAGGAGAGAGCCTATAGCATTACCGTATCAGTAGCAGTTTAAGCTGGTGGTTGTAGCAGTAATTGTGTGTGTATATGTGTGTGCACTGTACAATATAGTAAAAATAGGTAGGTTTGTTGTCGTATCCCTCGATCTAATAACAACATTTCTGGCCTCTACACCCTTGGCCATTACTCAGTTGTTTTTTTCTGTTTACAATGGACACAGGAGCCATGATTTTTCAGTAATAAAAAAAAACATTTTGTCTTTCAAAATCTCTTACAAAATAGCATACAGTATTTTGGTTACGGTCTGTGCATACGCCACTTAATATAAGATTACAGTAAAGTAGTTTCTATGGACATTACTTTTATAGATATTTTAATAAAATTACACACTGTGTTATCATTATTTTATTATCCAATACCTTTATGTTTGAATACGTTACTATCATTTGTAGTATGACAAAGTAACATTTTTCCAGGAAATCATAATTATCCTTCTGTGGAAATTTCACGGGTTCCGCTCGTTAGTATTTATTACAAATAATGAGCATGCGTCCTAGGTTTGACGATAAATTACATCCGGTAGCAAGATTAATAAGAGATTAGAGGTTTTGAGGAGCGATTTAAATGCTTTTTGTTCTTCAAGTCACTCTGACAAGGAATCGTAGCACCTGTTAGGTTTCCAGCTATTGGCAATAGTTAATCTCAAAACGAGTGTCAAAGTATAAAAATAGATTTTTATCGTAAAAAATACTAGCAATATAGTTTTAGAGCCCAAAAATAAAAATAAAAATAAAAAAATAAATACCAGAAATAATTTTTTTCAAAAATATTACTACCAATAGATTAAATTTTACATTAAATGACCCATAAGGAGTTGATATTCCGCTAAACAAATAAAACTCGTAGTCGTAATGAACACTGTTAACCGGTTTTCTAGAAATGGCAAATTATTCGTGTGGATGAGGAACAATTTTTGATCGGACTCACTTCTAAAAATCTAATCAAATATCGTATTTTCTGTGCATAAGACGCACTTTCTTATTTCAATATTTGATGTCAAAATCTCCTTGTGACACAGAAAGAATGAATATAAAGTGATACAAGCAATTTCTGGGATCCCGAAAATAAACTGAGAAAAATGGTTAATTTTATGATAAAAAAAACGCTATAAAAGTGCAAAACTTTTATATTAAAAATGCTAACAATACATTTTTGCCTCTCCTGTCAAAAAATTACAAGCAACACATTTTTTGTGGAAAAATGCTACCAGCAATACATTTGTCTATCGACAAAAAAGCCTGTTTACGTCAATGAAACATGATTTACAAATTGATTTTTTAAAAACAATAGATATTCTATTCCTAAGAACCCATTCTAAAAATATTGTCAGCATTGGGGTTGATATGCCGTAAAATAAAATAAACAAAAATAATATAAATATAAATAATATATAAATTTAACTATTTTAAGCAATTTTCATATATATATATATATAT